>JAVDOI010000001.1:45663233-46230733 GCA_032191485.1 Leptoclinus maculatus | reverse complement strand
TCTTTCCCATGTATTAGATATGACCTCCTGCTCACTCAGAGAGTGTGGGAAGCTGGTGGGCGTAACATTTCATACTTGTTGGCGGATTCTATCTGTGGATGAGAATGTTTTGTCAGCTGGTTTAGTCATGTGAACCGGGAGCGTTAATCACAGGGTATCAAAGGAGTCATGTAAACAGCTTAACCTGACTAACACAACACCTGCAGTTTTTGCATGTTTTTGTCAAACTACTCTTAATGTGTCACTAGGAGTACCACAGATGTCCTGTCTTGTGTCTCAGACGTGGCACTGTTTGTTATGCGCACACTTCAAAAGCAATATTTTAAATTTTTCTTATTGTCAACAAATCCCACAAAAAGAAAAGACCAAAACTTTAACTGAATTGATCCTACTTACAAGTATTGTCATTGAAAACAAAGCTTGATAAAGGCTATTCCTCTGTGGCTCCATTCTAGTCCAAAAACACATCAATGAGGCTCAGCATCAAATGTGGATAAATCCGCAGCTGGAAAAAGTCCCCAACGAAAGTACAATTTACTCAAATTACCTGAAACCTATATATATATATATATATATATATATATATATATATATATACTGTATCCTGGATAACACACTGCAGTTTTGTTACGTTCCTAGAGAATGAGAGAGAAAAAGTATGTATCATATGCTTTCAATGCACTCATAGATACATTGTGTTTCTATATTATACTACAGTGTAAAAAATGACCATGGTGGCCAAAATAACACAAGGATGCACAAATTAAAATTTAAGAAACTGGCGCTTTCTTAAAAAATGAAACTATTTGTGACCTGTGGATTTATGTCTTTAGTGGGAACAAACAGGTGTGTGACTGCTTTCCCCAGCCAGGATATAGAGTTATAACATATTGGTACAATTATACAAGCTGACACTTTTTTGTTTTTTGTGTTTTTGTTAAGTTGTGTACAAAATATTCTTGAAGAATCCTCCAAAAGCCACAAATTATCTAACATTAAAAAGTAATTGACCCATTGCTAAGCCCCGCCCCTTGAGCACAGACTGGTCAATCATAGTGTAGCATCTGCCAGCTCCCGACCAGGGGCCGACAACTATCCGGCTCTGCTCCATAGACTCTCATGCAATCGTTCAGATTTTCTTCATTTTCAGGCTGGTTTTGTGAATTTGGAGCTGGTCCGCGTTAAACGTTGTGTAATAGTGATACTCGTTATCTTAAGGAGATATATATCTCTGTAAAAACCTGCGCCGCAAACATTAGTGGAGTAGGTTAGCACATCATTAACTAGTGTTACACATGTTGATTTTGCATTTTTATTGATTGTAACAGTGAATAAAGACCTACTCGGCTTCACAGGAACAGTGTTGTTCCGTAATTTTATTGTCTTCTGCCTTGATCACCAGATGATGTGATGGTTCACTTTTACACTGTTATCTGTAGCTTTAGCTTCCATCTTTATCTTTTGAACCTGTTGTTACAGTGGAATCAGTTAGACATGCTGGATATATCCTTTAAACGCATATTGTAGACTCTTCTGTTTCTTCTTTTCTCTGAAATCTCTTTTTTAGTTTTTTCCAAAAATGTGACATTGTTATATTTAAAATAATATATATACAGGGAGAGCAGTAGTGGCAGTGTGTGCTCCAAGGTAGCTCAGACAGCTTGGAGTAGTTGCATCGGGCGGCAGAGCTTGGTAAGTCCATGCATCACAGTGTAAGTGGACAATTAGGTGAAATTACCATCAACAAATACCATACCATAAAAGGTACGGCAGATAAACGGCTTCAGGAAAGAAGTCAGAAATAAAAGCTAGACTGTACACTTCATGTGATTGAAAAGTACATTAGAGTACTGATGTACACCATATGTTTGTGTGGCAAGCTGAACTGCTCTCCTCTTCCATGTAATAGACTGGCTCCTTCCCACAGGCCAGTTCCAACTTGGCAGAGCTGCCCTTAGTTAATGGACTTGTAGCCGGCTCTGGTCCGTGGTGCTTTGGCGAGGCCGGAGAGAGATCCTCCTGAAATGCAGGGAGATTAGCTCAGAGTGCAGGTGTTAACCTCATAGTCTGAGGCAAGCTTCGTCACTGCTAATACCAATTACCCCCCTGCCTCATGCGTTCCCTCATAGGGATACACTTACATGTATGCACGCGCACGCAACCACATGTATACTCAACTGCTGCACCAACTTGATTTGCCTTCGCTTCAGGCCTGAATGGTTCAGGCTGTGTGACCCAGCCATTCTGCCTGGGGTCTCTTTAATCCCTTAGGTTTCTCCAAATATGCATCAGCCCCCTTCAATGGTGAGCACAGGATCTCAACACAATTACCTCAAAGTGCTCCTGTATCTTCCGGGGTAAGCCTCTATTTACATATGTCCAAGAAGCAAGAGCTCTGACGCTCTCTAGCACTGTTCATACCAGCTTGTAAGAGCTGCCCTGGAAGCCTCCGTCTGCCTTTTCCCCTACCGCTACAAACTGCTGAAGTATCTCACTTTTGTCTTGATTGTCCGAATGAATCTGGTTGAACACAGTGAATCTGTTCAACTGCTGTGGTAAACAGTGTTTTTTCAAACTGACACTGGGTCATAGGGGAGGATTGGAAGAAGTTTGAAAGCCTTTACCCTGCTTGTTGCTTTATTGCCTTTAGGAGTGTGCTTGGTAGACAAACTGTCCCGTGATAAGCATCAAAGAGGGAAGGAGGTGACCAGAGAAAATGAAAGATGAGTCTCTCTGACAGAGTAATTGTGCAGTGGAAAGTATCAGTAACCTAATTAACACCCCACTGTAGCCTTTGCCGCATTCAGATCCTGCTCTGATATGTCTCGTGATGCGTTCTGACACTGTAGTTAGGGGAATCATTTCCTAGTGCATGGTGATATGAGCAACGTAATTGCACTTTAGGGTTCTGGAGTTATTGCATTATGTAAATGACTTCAGAGTCATGTGGAGGATAACTTAATGATGTCCCTAACCAGTTGTACTTAACATGAGATAAAGGATTTTTTTTCAGGTTTTGTTGAGAAGCTATATTCTTTTTGTCTTGAAAACTGCGAGAAGGGAACATTTCTTAAAGATCCGACGGGGTTCAACATTTACTGCCAAAGTTGGAAGGGTTTTGGTTATTTCAAATGAGACATCACAGCCTCATAAAGTTCCCTGCACCAATCAGGATGTATTCATAATTGAATGAGAAAACACATGACAGTTTGTGCATTGTTTAGTTAAATCTGAGCAATCCACACCCACAGTCTTGATGGAGCAAAGTTTCTCAGTTTTAAACTCTTAATAGATCATACCCATGGAATACGTTAACTAAGGAATTTGGTAGTTTTGAAACCAAATATTCATAAAAATAACTGTTCTTGTGGGAATATAACCACCAAAAAACACAAAAGAATAACTGATACGTCATGTTTCCATGCGTTGAGATGTGTTACACATAGTTAGTGATATTCTGCAGGAATCATTAACACCTAACTTTACCCAATGTGGCTCTGTCCCCTTTGTCTGAAAAAATGGAAATGTCTTCAAGAGTAAAACATGTCACAGATGTTCCATTCCAAATTGTACAAATTCAGATGAGTCAAGGGTAAAATCAGATCTCCTGATAGGCGACAGTGAACGTATGTCTTTGAAATCGACATTGTCCTGTTGTTATTACCCCGACTGCAGCGGACAGGTCAAGTGAACTCTGCTTTGCAGCCTGATAGAGGTTAGGCTGATGATCTTTGGCATTTCAGACACAGAAGAGGAGCACAGTATGCCTTCCCCCTAATCTTGGTCCCTGGCTATTACAGCTGCTCCATGGTGGGCCCTCAGTCTGAATTTACATCAAAATCTTTCGGATCAGAGCAGCTGCTTGCAGCAATGGTCAATTCAAGGTTTTGTGTGTCTGCTGGGGTCCTTATGCTGGCTGGCAGATGTTCATTAGCCAGCTAGCCTTTCATCTCAGTATGGAGAACAATAGTCTGGCACTCTGTCCTGCTCTTTCATGAGCTAATCAGGCATCATATCTGACCTCAAACCAAGCAATAATCCATTCAGCACTGAACACCTGGGATCGCGCCGAAATTCAGTGCACAAGCTGCCAAGAATTTGACAAACTTCTGTGGGCAGATATAGTTTTGCCTTCTAAGATTGCTGTTTGTTGATCTGAATGATTCTTCATGTGTCTAACAGTCTAATTAACATCCCCTCCCCCTCTGGTGCAGCATCTGTTTATAGCCCTGTGTGTCCCTCACAAACTGAATTGAGGTATTTATTTTCAAAAGAAAAGTTCGACATTTTGGGAAGTATGTTTATTTGCTAACTTAGATCAATACCACTCTCGTGTTTCTATTGTAAATGTGAAGCTACAGACTAAGCTGGTTAGCCTATAGCTTAGCTTAGCAGAAAAACTGGAAGGGGGGGGGATAGGGAACTTTAGCCTGGTTCTGTCCTAGAGGCAATAAATCACTCCTAAAGCTCAGAAACTCATATCTGAAGAGTAAAAATTACACAAAGTGTTTTCTTTCCAGTCTTAACTGGATACTTGCTGTATCATCAGATTTACTGTTTAACTGTTGCTTCAAATGTGCTCAGCGCAGCAGTCTTGTATCTTGTAGCTGTGCTCTCATCTCAAAAACAACTTTTTGTCTTTTCACCTGTGTTCACCTTCTCATTTAATATCGGGAGCCGATGGGTAACCCATGAAGCTAAGCTAGTTTTGTAAGTCTTCACCCCAAATCAACCACAGCATATATCAGAAGAGAGTAGCAGTGACTCCTCTTTAAAACACACACACCTCGCCGTCTGTTATTTCCTCTGCGGCCTGGCCAAGTGGCCCAGTCGGCTGGGCCGAGCTAACTCAAGGGTTGCAGGGTAACTGTGGTCATCAGCCTGTCACCAGCAGGGACACGTTATTTGACAATGATATGTGGTGTGAAGCATGGACATGTCATCTTTGACTAGAGCATGAGGCGTCTTGGCATGGACGCCTCGGTTTGTGCCACAGCTGCCCATGTCCTCTGGAGGGCAAGAGTCGCCGTGAGCCGCCAATGACTTGTTTAGCATAGTCGACCCCTAGGATTTCTTCTATCTACTTATACATGTGCATGTCCCCAGTGCCACCACTCACCCAAATCACCATCTCTAAAATGAAAGAACTAAAATGTCCTTGCTCTGCCACAGATGTGCAAAAGCTCCAAACAAGCACCCCTGAAAATATAATAAAATGGTAACTGCTCTTTAACCCATTACATTATCCTGATCTTATTTTTAGTGATACTGAATGTAATTTACAAACACGGTAACAACATCTCTCAGTCCGTCCACCACTTTAGTCTAGAATGAAATATCTCAACACCAACTGGAACTATTGCCATGGCCTACAGATAGCCACGGTGGCCAGAGGATCAATCCTAAGGATTTTGGTGATCCACATATGTTTCCTCTAGTTGGTTAAACTTTTCACATATCCAGTGAAGTATCTCAACATCTACTAGATGGATTGACGGAACAATTTGTTCAGTATTTAATGGTTCCCTGTCAAAGCGTCCTAATGACTTGATTATCTCCTGACCTTTTTTTTTATAGCGCCACCATACCATACATGTAATTGCAACAACTTTGGTGATAGTTTAACTTTTTCTCTATTGTCATCATCAGCCCAACATTTTAATTGCCCAAATAATTTGGCTCATGCACAGATGACTTATTTCCATGATCCTCAGCTGTATTTGATTTCATTGAGTGCTAATTAGCAAATCTTAGCAAGTTAACACACTAACCTAAGGTGTTCCACATGATGAACAACATTTCGGCTCATCATTAGCGCGTTATCATTGTCTAGTAACAGAGCCACTAATGTGTTTTTTCCTTTTTTACTGTTCCATAGTGTATGAACTCCTCATACACAGAATAATCAACTTTTGTTGCAGCGCAATTAAAATGGTTTCCACAGCTTTAGTCTTTGTGCCTCCGAACATTGAATAGTTTGTCATTTGATTTGATCATATTCAATGTCTCATGCAGTCTTAGGTTTGACACACCTAAGTGTTGGGTATAATTAACTCTATTTCCTGCTGGGATCAGAGGATCAATAGTAATCATAATAATAGTAAGTTTGATGCATATAGAACATATGTACCGCGCTCAATGTATAAGGAACAGGTGCATTGTATCCGGTCTCTGATACTTACAGCATATTTACCTGTTTAACAGATATGTGAAGTGCAGTAGCAGCACATTATCTCTTCAGCAATTAGGTATCAGGTAGGTAAGCCAGTCTCAGCTCTTGCATTCAGCATGTCTAACCTTGATGTTTTACTGTAAATGATATCAGTCATGATATCAGCTGAGGAAATGCATCTGAAGAGTAGCAAGGTGATGCCTCCACTTTATGTTAGTGCACTGTGCTTTCTTTCAACATTTCTGTCATAAACAAGGGGAAAACAAATAACGATGTCATTTCTCTCAGTTATCAGGTAGGTCACATCTCGCACTTGTGTCAACAATGTTTTTATATGCTGTTCATGCTCTAAAAACTATTTTCTTTTTCTGCAGCACTTCGATGAAAGAATAACGTGATGGTTTTTAAATGGCAACATCTCTGAACCGACATGTTTGTAGCCCGAGGTGACGACAGAGTGGGATTGAAAAGCTGTGATTGCTCTTAAGAGGACTGAAGGGTGTACTATTGCAAATCCATAAAAAGCCATGAGCTGATTGATTCCAAATATTACAAAGGCGAACACCAGGGTCAGATTTAATTGATTTTTCAGAGACAATTTGCTGAACAAAATTCAAACTGCTTGACCAAGCAGCTATGATCAGAGTTGAAAAGAGAGAACAATTGCTTAATCAAGGTAGGCGGATATTATTGTTGCCTTCATACAACCTTGATTTACCCTCATATCATGTCTCAATAGGTAATTTCATGTATTGTGCAAATGAATAATGTTCATGATTTTAAAAATAATAATATTTAAAAGAGTAAATCTCATTTAGTTGAAAACAGTGTCCATTCTGCTCTGTCTTTGTGAAACAAATCAATAGCCTTCAATGATGGAGCAATACACCTGAAAACAAAGTGAAACACAGATGTATTGTGTTGCTTTAGGAGTGCCTGATGTGAATCATAATGCCTGTGCCCCTTCTATATTTAAATTCATACATTTGAAGCTTTTGCTGCATGCCCCTCTGCAACATCTCTTTGACAGACACCTGAAAAAGCCGTATCTGTAAGCGGGCATCCATGGGAATAAGCTTTGAAGCGATTACATTTGATAGCAATCTTCAATGGGACCTTGAATGACAGCTATGCATCTGTTTGGAGACAAATGCAAAACAAAATGCTGCCACTCAACTACAGCTTTCACTTCCCCCCCCCCCGTCTATAAGTATCAACAGAGAAATTTCACCTGGAAAACAGTGGAAAAGAAAGACATCTCAGAACGTCTGGGCTGTCGTTGCTCAGTGCCCAGTAGACAGTGTGTGGAGTAGCAAACATTGCACTGTCACACAGCCATGTCCTACCACTTACTTTGTGAAATCCGTCTGATCAGGGGCGAAAATAAAAATACCTGTTCATATAGTGTCAGATGAGAAATTATGAAATGTCAGACATAACTCTATGGGATGACTTTGACACGCGCATTACACATGCATTCACGGCTGGAACAGTCTCACTCATGTCAGGCTTTGTTGTGACTCTGTGCTTTGTCTGTTCTGAGCAGGGTGCCGGGCTGCGTCGGGACACAATTGCTTTAGTGTGCCGTCCCTTCCTCCCATCCTTCATGAAAAAAGCATCACGGTTGACATGTCTTTGATACCGTTCATTTATTTTGTCTCTGGACGAGGCATTTCAAAGAGGGCCAAGATGCCCGCGTTGCCAAATGTGTCCCAAATAAATGATATACCAGCCAGAATGGGAGCTGCTTGGAGGGTGTCCTAGCCAAAGGCAGTGAATCAATGGGCCTGTGCCAGCATCCCAGCAGCCTCTGTGCAGGAACACACAGTGGGGGGACCAACGGCCCCAGTTGACTTGGCAGCTCAAAGGGCCTCTGACTGCGTGCCAGAAGGCTCCTCGGGGAGTTCAGCAGCACCTCTTGGGCTACTAAGTGAGGAAAGATGGAAACCAAGCAGGGTAAGAATTACAATAAGGCCTGCAAGAAGGAGGCAGTGAAAGGAGAGAGGTGGAGGATAAGAGAGTTTACCATATTCACAATCCAAATGAAGGGGGGGGGGGGGGGGGGGTGTAATATCATCTCTTTGAAAGACAAAAAAAACGACCTACTAGATCTACCTTTACTTGCTTTTGGCATATAGTTGGAACAAAACGTCCTTGAGTCATTTTTGTGTGTGTCCGTTTAGTCCCAGAAAACAAAGGGACCAGATAAACCCATTCATGTTCATCTCTGGTAGCCTATATCCTCTAGCTTTCATATCTCCCAGCTCTCAACATCAATTAATGTGTGTAGCACTTAAAAGTAATCTCTATCATTTAAATGATTCTAAAGCCCCTCAGCAGAATGCAGGAAGCCCCATATCAACTCACCAGCTGCTACCTTTAGTCCCCGATCGTTTGAGTCGAGCTTCGGTGGCTAGTTGGGATATTGATGTGGTGCCGTCTGCCAGTTTGCCTCTTCCCACTGGCCGCTAGCCAGACTTTAGCAAAGACATTAGTGAGAAAAGTCATAACCCACCGGCAGCTTTGTTATTGTCTGCCCAAACAAGGTGGTGATGTGGCCATTTCAGAGGGTTTACTCTCCGAGGCCGTTTGCACACATCAACATCCATCGAGGCAACGCGTTACATCACACACACCTGCACACATAGCAGTAACCTGCAGCAACGTTAGTCATTTCCTTATGCTAATGTGTCTCTCATCTACATTATTCAGAAGCTTTACTTCCATGTCAAGCAAAGGCAAATATTTAGATCTCGCAAATAGCACAACGAGGAATGAAAACGGGGGTGCATTTCCTTCTCACTGCTGCTAGTGCTTCAGAGTGTGAGAGTCAGGATTTATTTCTTCTGTAGATTTAGAATAAAACCATTTTCTTAAAGGGTTGTTTAACCTAAATCACTTATTTAACTCCAGTTAAATGTGACTGTGCAGATACTTTTGATTTGTATTTGTCAATGTGTGAAGGTATGTCTCGTGGTATTAGTCATCCAGTTTTTTGGTTTAAGTAACTCAAGTTTTTATTCATGGATATTATGAAAAAATTATAATATTGGAAGAGGTGGCGGATGTGTTTCATAGCAGCTGGCAGGCTGACCCCATGCAGGGGACTTTGGGAATTGTAGGTTACAAGTCAAGGGCAGGCAGTGTTTTGTAAGAATGAGAACCACACGGCATCTAAACTGACCAAACTACATTTGTTTTTAGGATGATTAATAAACTGGCTAGCCAATGGCTAATGATAGCAGCACCCGTTTACCTTATGGATGTTTGTCGTTGTTGTTTATCCAACAAGCCAATGTGCAGAACACGATATGTTCATTATTTAGGTAACTGTAGATATAAATGAGATATTAGCAGCAATGCTGAAGCAGGTTGTTGTATGAAGTCTGTGGCACATGTGCTGTAAATCAACAATGATGATTATGATTCATGCATTAACATATTAGCCTGAAAGTATTTTGCCGACAAGGTCATCTATACAGACGGCATTTCGTCTATATTAACGGCACTTCTACGAATGAAAGCAAAGCTAGGGGACGTCGTCATCAATACAAAACTTCATCCCTTTTGGTTTCTGAATTTCTTTGTCAAAGGAGAGCCCAGGCCTTGTAACTTACAGGCAAGATATGTATGATGTAGCAGAAAACAAACAAACAGTGATTTAATGTGTAAACTGTTGGACAGTGTCTTCTGTGCCTCTGAAGCGAGAGTTCCTTTCTGAAAAACTAATTACTGTTATTTTGGGTCTTGGAGACTACACATTTTCATCAGAGCGCCTGTGTTACAAACCGGGGCGAGTTTAAAAGACATTGGCATTTTACTGGCAAGGGGAGCATAACGAGGACAGCATTGAGTATATTGAACTTAAAATCAAAAGTGCTGAGTTTGCAACTGTAACCCCTCTGTAATGTGCGGGTTGTTTCTCAGTAATTTGTTTTACATGTCAAGGAAATGGCTGTTTACTGAGAATTTGATTATTAACCAAATTGTACACAATTCACTAAAAAGAAATGACCAAAACAAAATGAGAAAGAGAGAAAGTGTGATTGTCTGAGCATCTGCTGTAGCTACAGCCTGCTTGACTTACTTTATAGTTTGAATGAGTAAGCCTGTAAATGGGCCCGTGCTCTGCACAGTATCTCAAGTGGTTACCAGTGATAAGAGTTATAGGCTTAACTGCTCAGGCAGGAAGAAGCTCAGTCGATGCCACACATGCAACATACAGAACAGCACACGACCAAAGAAATGCCTGGAAAACTTCTGAATTAGTAGATATGTGGAGGAGATGATCAGATAACCAAAATGGACCATAATATCTCAGTTTACATAGGTGGCAGACAAATACACTTCCAACAGAGTATTTCTGGAGACATGAATTAATCCCTTCGACCCTCTTTCATTTCCCAGCACTTTAAGACCACATCTTGTCCTGCAAAGTGCTTGTGTATGTGTACTTCTGCGTGCAGACGTCTGTGTGTGTGTGTGTGTGTGTGTGCCATTACAGCGTTGCTATTTTAAATGCTATAAAAACCTGCAGAGGAAAATGACTGGGGTTGAATTACTCCAATGAGCACACCGATCAATCTTAGTTTTTTTACCTCCACCCTCCCACCAAGTTCATTTCACTTTGTTGAAACACGCAGAGAAAACCACATATTGGGTAACATAGACCCATTTAGAAAGCAATTTAAGGTACTACACAGATCCTAGGGCCAGTGATGGAGTGTTGCCTCTTAATTATACTGTATCACCATTGCAGCAAAGCTCTCCGATGTGACTTGTTGCTGTGTTACTGTTGGTAGTAGGAGAAACAATAGATCTGAGGATAATGTTCTGTTGCAAATATTCTCTTATATTATTATAATACAGAAGAATAGGGATACAATGTATTTCTGGAGCTTTTCAGAGATAAGTTTGTTCATGTTTCCAACGTGACAAAATGGGCATGTCAGTTGCATTGATTAGCAAAACAATATTGTTTGTATAATATAATTATTTTAATTTAGGTTTGAAAGGAAGAGTTTAACAATTGCTTTTTTTCATTTTTACCTTTTTTAGATGGATAAAAGTGAAATGGAACGAGAAGCAGAGAGGGTACGACACACAACAAACATCACAAATGAACACATTGCTTGTTTCAAATTGTTACCTTTCCTTTACATGGGTTTACATGCCACACTTCAGCTGCATCAGTTTCTGATGGAAGGAAATAAGATTTTGAAGGAAACCAAGCTCTATCATGTAATAACTAGTGAACTTTTGAGGTGCTGGTAGGCAGATTTTTTTTTATGTTTGGGCATGTTATGCTTTTAGCCTTTATGCTAAGCTACGCTAACTGACTACTGGTGGTAGCTTTCTATTTAATGTATAGAAATCAGAAGGAAAGATCTTTTCTACTAACTCTCGGCAAGAAAGTAAATATGCATATTTCCCAAAATGTCAAACTATTATATAAGTTTGTAGGTGAACTGCATGCCCTCTTCTTATAGCAGAAAAGGAAATGTTTTAGGTCAGTACACTTTATGCCCGTTAAATTTGACACTTTATATGTGCGCAGAATAATTCCACCGGTGACCACACTGTCAGCAGAATATTTTGGGTAAGTATAAATCTCAGCGACTGAGGATGCAACCGGACTGTGATTTAGACTGATGATGAGACAGGTTGTTATCTAACAGTGTTGCACAGTGTTGCTATGCAGTCACCATCAGAAACACTAGAAAGCTGCACAGGGAAGGTTTTTTCTTTTCTTTTTGGGAATCACAAATTCAGGCAGTCATCTGGAAAATGAACATATGAGCCACTATGATGGTGCGTGTGGTGTCACAGTTCACACTCATGTTTATACAACTAATTCCCAGCAGGTGAAAAATACACCAGCCTACTCTATATCCAGGTCATGACTCACCATTTGAAGCTTGTTTGGCCTTATGAGGCTGCTAATGAGGATAAACCGATTATAGTACAATAAGCCTTGCGGAATCATGTCAGGCATGTTTTGGGAAAATATAAAGAATGAGAATGTATTCTGAGTGGTAATCTGAATCTGATCTGAGATCAATCCGTACAGCCCGTCTTGTTCATGACTTAACTGTTGGTTGTTCCTTCATGTCAGCTGTGTGTTGGTACACATCCCCCTCACATGAAGTGTTTCCGAAAATGAGGTGATTCAACAGCCTCCCACCAGGAGGAAATACTCTCAATCTGCTTCGGTCCTAACACGGAATTTCATTTTAATTAAATGGTTAATGAGCCATGGGATTAATGCCAATGACTTTTTAAAGCAAACATCTATAAATCATTAAGGCCCCATTTGAAGAGGAGAGCGAGCAGGGCTAACGAGAGTACGTGCCTCCAGCTGCCCACCGCCAGCTCTCTCTCTCTGTCTCTAAAACACACCGGGGCCACATCAGCCCTTACCATTGGTCAAATAAAGAGCAGACAGACAGACAGATGTGTGCAGTGAATAAACCTCCTCTTAAACAGTTAGGATGAACGATTCATGTCCTGAGTATATGATGGGAAGTGTGGATAGCATTGAAGCAGTTCAGAGATATAGAGCGTTTTCTGTCTATGGAATCTAATCTGCTGTAGTTTATTTAGAAAAAAACTGCATTAGACAATGAGGGATCAATCAGTAAACCAGTGGGCCACCAGTGATGGCAAAAGATTGTTCATATTTGTTTAACTTTTTACACACTAGTTTATACTACTAGTGTGTATTTTATTGAACTCTAAATTATGATTCCATGTATATTTGACCTTGAAACTCCATGTGATTCCATACTTAATTACATGTATTGTGAATTTCTTAATTATTAAAACTATTCATTTTTTCTTTGCCAGGATGTGCAGCTCATGATTAAGACGTCATGCTTGGAGTATTTATTGGCCCTATGGGACTGAACTGGACAATCACATTTGTAGATTAGTTTGAAGCAATCAATATTATGATGTAATTATGATGTAAGGACCCGGGTTGACAATGACTAAGAGATCACTGTCACGATGTTGTGTTTGACAAAAACAAGATTTGCACTACAAGACACTTAAAAAGAAAAGAAAAAAGGATGTATATATATATATATATATACATTTATTTTATTTTTTTCACATTCTACCTATACTATGATCGATGGGGTCAGAGAAGAACAAACAGTTATGGTTGTTGTACATGAGCAATTCTGTATTTGTGTTTCTGTAGGAAGTGTCTGAGGGGGCTGCTAAAGATTTGGGTAATTTATTTCGTAAAATATAATTCAGTGATTTAAACATGCGATAGCCTCAGAAAGTCTAAATAACAAAAGCATCAACATAAGGCAGCTGTGTCAAAAAGAATACATGTAATAAGAGCACTCACGTAAGAACGCAGTATCAGTGCACGAGATACTTCTCTTTCAAACCAGCAGGAGGAGGCGTGTTGGAACAGCAGTTTGTAGAGTTTTGTCTGAAACTTAACTAAGTGCCGTGGTCTGTCCATGTATCGATCTCCTCCACTCTGTTTCAGTACTATGGACACTTCCACACACACACACACACACACACACACACACACACACACACACACACACACACACACACACACCCCTGGCCCCTACGCACAACAAACAGAGCCGTCCATGGTTATCAAACCACAGCTAACCGATGTCGTCACATGTATCTCTGCCAATAATCTTTTTGTGTTTCTATAGATACATGAAGCTTAAAACGGAGGGGCCTCGCCAACCCAACACACCGCCACATCGACATGCATGAGGAACACATATTAAAACACACATGCATAGATTAACCCCACAGAAATTCACACACACACACACACTCACACTCACACAGATACAGCCTTCTTCACAGTGACCAATATAATTTGGCTCGTTTAAGGCAATGTTTCCCAATATTAAATTTTTTTTAAATGTATTTGTTGACCTAATTCACAAGAGGCCTTTTCTGTAAATCACGAGTGAATTTGTGCGTAAAAGTACGATCCTACCCATTTTTTACTGCCATTTATATGATCTTAAATAGGTAACCCAGGCATTTCGAAGAGATACACGTTCGATAAATCACAACTTAATTGTATGCATGTGTTAATGAAAACATATACACATGTTAGATACTTTACAAATGAGACCAAATAAATGCATTATCTTAATAACAATTTATTAAAAATAAAAACATTAATCCCCTGGTTAAATTTAGTTTGCATACAATTTTTCATTATCAGTTTAGAGATGCAAGTGTAACTCCCATTTGTGCAACAATTAAACTTCGCTTTCAGTTTCAAAGATGGAAAAAAACCATTGCTCTTAAAAGACCTGGTATATTTAGAATAGTACAATCTTAACAATGTCTGTAAACACTGAACAATGTGTGTTTACAGTGCGTTTACAGGATACACACATCCGAGTACAATTCAAGCCATTTTCCCCCTAGAACAAACTTCGCTATCATCTGCAATCTACCAAGCAATTCAAACTCAAATCTAATTGGCCACTGAAAGAGTTGGGATTGTTTTTTGGCTCTCAAAATTCTGATTATCTGCTGCCTCCATACATTGTACTGCTGCTGGGAAAACTGGGAAAAAACTAAATTCATAGGCAGAGTCTCATTCTCTTCATATCCTCTAATCAGTTAACCAACAGAATGTACGCTTGCCTTTCGTATCAGATTCAGTGTTAGCAGTAGGCTACAATTATATACAAGACAATTCAGCAAAACATTCAGCTAAATTACCTTTGCAACTCTAATTAAATCTCTTGCAACTCACACGTATTTCGGAAAGACTGGTTTAAGTAAACATTGACACAAAACTTTTATTCCTAAAAATATGATAAGTCACTAAGGCTTAATAAATAAGAACGTAGGAGTTTTTTTCTGGATATGAACTTTGATTGTGGCTCATTTACTCCTTGATATTGTGTAACGGAGAAATACTTTTTTTATTTAGGGGCTTTATACACAAAAAAATGAATGAAGAAAAGAAATAAGCCAGTTTGACACTTGCAGAAATGCCTCAAATCAGTCGAAACTCAAAGTCACATTCTGTAAGATGACATGAAGTCAATCAAAAGTATCGGCTATCGGCAGTGAGGAAACGGCTGCACTGTGAATGGAGCCTCTGCGTCTGGGATATTAAATCGTCTCCTCACTGGCAGCTGCCTTAATGGATGAGTTTGGAGAACCTTCCAGCAAACTGTGAATGTTCACATCAGTCCTGGATGAGGGAGCAGCACAAACCTCGGTGTCCTTGTGTCCTGTTGTCACAGGCTGGCTGGATTTACACTTTAAATGGATTTGCCACTAAGTGTTTATTACTGAGGCAATGATGTGACATAATTCTCAATTTCTGTCACTAAATTGTAGTTTGGAGGCAGAATAGTGAGGACGTGGACAGCAAATGAAGTATCAAGAGATTAAGAATGTCTTATTTTTATTGTTTTCAAGCCCACTATTTAGAGAAGCAGCACAGCCTGATTTAAATACAGGTAAAACTTAGTACAGCTATAATATTTTGTTTCGATGAGAAGCGTTTATCTTAACTGGTTCGTTTATTTCAACATTGCTTTCCTGTGGGACCTGCAATGAGTGATATTCTCTGGCAGTGTGGTGAGTTCACCTACACGCTGTGCTCACTGCTCAGTCAGCCTGCGTGTCACACGACACGGTTGCAAATATCACATAGGAGAAAAAGAGCAACTATTCTACCAAAGTGGCTGCGCCGCTGTTTGAATTTAGAAGACTTGACTGACTGGGAGGAGATCGAGCTATCGTTCGCCTGTTGTCCTGTAACTGTAGTTGGCAGTGTAGCAGTAGCAGCACAAGTGCTGTCCGGCAGCATTAGCATCGGTGCATATTCAAGGTGATCTGTAGAGTGTGAAAGAAGTTCAGCAGATGCTGAACATCCGTCACCATCTGCAATCACTTGTATTTCAAGCATCCTTCCCTGTATAAAGTGCTCATAGATATCACAATAGACAATCCAAACATCCAAAGTGCAAAGTTTCATCTGCCACGTCTTTTACAGAAATCTCCCAAAGGCACATTTTATTGATATTGGCCACCTGTCTCACTTTATAGAAGTCTCCTTTAATGCATCAAAATGATTTATTTCAGTTATTGTACCTGTGGAGCTGAGCAACTTTTAAATTCAAACTATTTAATTTGACAAAGTCAGTGACTGAGGAACCCCACTGGCCACCTGTAGATGATTTATTTGGCTCGCCCTCGACTCCGAAATCTATTGTATTATGAAAAAAAAAAAGAGAATTGGATGTAAAATCCCCAGTGGCCTGTGCTAAATTTACCTTAAACCAAATCACTAAAGCCTACTGGTGCTTGACAGTCTGGGCAGGTGTGCAGACTCTTCAGCAATATCCAAGGGACACCCTCTAGCACTGCTCACCCTTTATGCATTCTTATTTATTAATCTGACTCGCTCTCTTCTCTGCGGAAGGCTTGATCTGCTGAAAGTCAAACAATACTTGGCCAAAATGGCCTTTTCTTTCGCCCGTCTGAAGGCTTCAAGCACTGACAAATAAGAGCTGTTCATGGAACTGCTTTAATGGCACACCACAGCTGCTTCTATCAATATAGATTTCAAGTATGTGCAAGGTATGCACTTAATGTCTTAAAACAAATAAAAAAGTGTGGCATTTGTTGTTGACATTGACACACAACACAATCAGTGTGTGAGCACTCTTACCAACAGCGCTGTCTACTGAAGTGTTAACTGCCCTGACACTGCTGGTTTCACTGTGTGTCTTGACATGTCTCCCTGCGAGTCAACACCCCAACACATATTCTTTTTCTTCTGTTAAATAAATAAATAGCCCGCGCATGGAATAAACACAGATTCTAAATAGGAGCTGACAGCACCACCGGTTTGGAGACGGAAGCTTCAGTGGAGTTTATTTTTCTTTTTTTTCCTTTTGCTGACAATCGCAGGCAGAGAAGACAACAGATAAGAGGTCTGTTTTTTTTTTGGTGTCACAGCGTTCCTGTCTGCAGTAGTCAGTAGAAGGCCTCGTCCCACGAGGTTAAGGGACGCTTATTGAATGGCAGCACAAAGACAGCGGGCCACTCATGCGGACGGGGCGTCTCCAGCATGAAGAAGGTGAAAGGTTTAAGAGCAGAGACGAACGCTTTAAATAATAATGAAGTACCTTTTTGGAGATGGAGGTTATTGTTGTTTTGTGTGTTGAGATATTTGTGTTTGATCAGGCATAATGACACACTTCCACGGGAATATTCTGTAGCATATGAGTAGGTTTTTATCTTGTATTTTTTTGGCAACATCTTCCAGCTGATGTGGTAGAACTTTGTATGTACAAAGCAAAGCCTTTCGTTTTTTCTTCCCAGCGCTATAGATGCCGGTGAGGAAACACACAAGAAACAGCATGCTGAGCCCAGGGAACAGATGGAGGGTTTTTAGCTCTGATTTTACATCTAAAGGAGGACAAAACCACAGCACTGTGGTTTCACTCAGCTGTCAAAAACTGAGTGGCACCGCATTACATGGATGATTACCAATAATTCCCTTGCCGGGAGTCAACTGAAAAGAAGACAACGATGTAATTACAGTCCCCTTTGGCAAACTGCTTTGTCATACAACAGAATAATGATATGCTCTTTTGACACCGAACCAGTGTCTCCGGATCGGTCGGTAATGGCCCTGTAAATCAAAAAATGCGACTTTTATAGAATCACATCTGGAGTCCGGACGTGTGAGACAGCCAGGAAGTCCTGGAGTATAAATGATGCTTGTCGCTCTGAGGCCCCGGAGCTCGTGCTCGTACCGGCGCTTGATCTATGGGATCTGTGACAGCTGTAGTGCAGATAGTAGTAGGACACTCAAAAATATACGTAATAATATGAAATGTTACACAGCTGCTGTGTAGTCTTTAATTACTGTACGCAACACATACTCGAGTGGCAATTAGTAATTCTCAATGCCCCATAGTATTAGATTACCATAATATATCTGTGGGGGGTTGACAGCAATCTTGATTACTACCATACCACTCAAATGTTCTTTAGCCGTTTGCTGAGGATTACATCCTCTGAAAACTAATCACTTCCACCTGACCTGTGCAATGGAAGATCTACCGACCACTGGGAATTCTTAGCCCTGTCTCAGACTGTGCAAGAATTTGTATTTTAGTTCCGCCCAGTGCACAATTGCATTCAGCCCAAATACTTTTGCCCTAGATCTAACCACGCTACAATGAAATTATATCAATGTATCCGCCATGTCTACTTCAAAGCCACTATGAATCTTTATGTGGTCATAACATTTTTTCCTGTTTTGGTTGGAAAATGTGACAATCCTGATAAAAGTGAGTAGAGCCTGTGTTACTATCTGCTCATTCCCATCGAGTTTGAAAGGCCGGATCCAATGATGCAAAGTCAGCTATTGTGCCAGTGCCACTTTGACCCAACCAATTTGGGGGGTTGGTTCATAGTTGAACATTTTACACATAGCAGTTTTTAACAGGAATATAGAGCATGTCATTTTCAAATAAACTTGAAAATCCCTCAGTCTAATGGTGTTAATGTATGTTAATGATAGTACATATGTTGAAATAGGGTACGCTTTCCCATAAAAGGGAATGTTCTATGTTTTAACAGGGAGTTTAAGGGCTTGTTTTATTTGACACACTATCTGTATAATATACAGTAGGTTCATCAACATTTGTCCAAGGGCCAACATTTTTCTACTTCTAGACTACAATTCATTGGAAATCCATAATGATAATTATCGGATGCACTGAATCTGCAACAGGGGAAAGAAAAGATAATTTAATTTAATTTTGAAAATGATGATTCTTTTGGGAACAAAGGCCTGTCTTTTTTATTCATTTAACATCCATTTCCTGTTGTCATACAAGGCTGGCTTTTACCATACTCTTTTGTTTCTTTAGCAATGTTAATTAAACTACTTTCTTTTTTTCTTTTTTTGACTGACACGTTTTGGTTGAGTCACCGTTATTGTACATGTGAAACAATAAAAGAAATGCTAGGGTGCTAAATTCGAATTTAGCAGCAAACAAGTATTTGCTATGTAACTATATTGTGGAGTAATGTATACCTGATAGCTGCTCCTACCAAATTGATATTTCGGTTTGAATTTGCTTCTATTATTATTAATAATATTATTATCTTATGACCTTCGATTAATTATCATATTTATCTATTCTTCCAATTGAATTTCCTTTTCATTTACTAATTTTCCATAACTTTTACATTTATTTATTCATTTTCTGTTTATTTTAAAATACATTTATAAATGTATTTATTAATTATTAAATTAATATACAAATATATGTATTAAAGCATTTATTGTAATGCATTATTTATCCTTTGCATTTTCCCCGCAATTTATTTCACCAAGCCTATTTAGCTCTGCATTGTTTTCTTTATACATTTCAATATGCAAATGAGGGGGCTGTCATTCAAAGTGTGTCACGGGGTCAACTTTTCATCTATTGGTTGTTTGACAGGGTGCATAGACCGACTATATATGCTAGCTAGCTAGCTAGCTAAAGCAGTCTGCTTATCAACTCCAGCCTTCATCCCTGGGTTCATACAGCGGGTTGTTGGACAGCTGCTGCTGCTCGCCCTACCGCTGCTCCCCCGTTGCCTCAGATCTTTGGTCTTGCGCTCTCCTACCGGTACAGGTGTGCAGATCAACCAGCTGAAGCTGAACTGTTTCACGGACACAGCGCCAGGCTCCACCCTGAGGTGGAGCTCATTCAGAGTAAGAACCTTCAGACCGATTCGCTGAGCCTGTTCTCAACCTCAATGAGGAGGCCGGCGGTGGGTCCACGAAGCAGTTCAGCGTCAGTTGGTAGATCTGCACACCTGTACTAGTCGGACAACGGAAGACCAAAGATCTGATGCAGCAGCCGCTGTACAACACCGGGGATGAAGGCTGGAGTTCATAAGCAGACAGTGTTAGCAAGCTAGCTAGCTAGCATAGGTCGTTGACCTATGTACTATGTTGATCAAATAATAGGCAACATGTTCACCCCATGAAACACTTTGATTTTCAGTGCCCACTTTTTGTATAAAGAAGCAGAAATGCTTCGAAAACATGGAGGAGGAAGCCCTACCGAAAGTAATAACTGGAGGGAAATAAAATGGGGATAAAATGCGAAGAAATAATCAAGTTATATATTTATTTTTGATTTTGGCCTGTTGACGATCACTGTACATCACTAGCGGATGACTTTACTTTTAATTTTTTTTCTAGACTTTCATTGGAAAAGAAGACAAGAGTGCATGTGTGCAGGAGAGATACTGCAACTACTACTCTGTTTCTTCATATTTGTGGACAAGTTATGCTATCGCAGTGTCTTTTGATTTGCAACAAAGTGTGGTCCTAAGCAACTCAACATGGCCCACACCCACTACATAATGTGTGTCAGTGTATGTAAGTCTGCTGCTTAATTTGTCATTTACAATAAGAAATTGGAGAGACCTAAGATGATGACAGAAATAGTGTCACTGAGAGAAAACTAAATTCTGAACTTCTAACTTTGATGGACACACCAACAGCAGACACGAGTCTAAGTTGACTCGTAACGATGTGCCAACAAAACGTTTTCTGGACTGGGAAGTTGCATATCTGGACATTGGAGACAACCAAAGAACTCTCAACAGTGTTTACTGTTTATTTTCTTCCACAAGCTGGAACACAAGCTATAAGGGTTGGTAGTAGAAGTCTGCACGGAACGCACTAACCAAATCAGAGCCCATGGATAAGGAGCACAAACAGCTGAGGCAAGCTTGGAAGGCTTGTGGCTATACCTGTAAAGGGCTTTCATCAAATCAACCATGAGGTCTGACTCATACATTTCGGGTACCAACGTACCAAGAATATAAACCGTTTATGTGTACGGTGTATATTCAGCAGACAATATACAACACGTTTCTGTAGTAAACAATAACAAAAAAACGTTGTTACGGCCAAAAATCAATTAATGCAAGTTTGATTATATATGGGTCTTTTTTTTACTTTTTTTATTTTCTTCTGTTCAGAAGAAAGATTAGTAAAGAGAGGACATGCACCAATGGTACCCGGCCTGACTTAAACCAGTGACACAGCACTTACAAATTAAGTATTTTAAACACCTAGGTCACCTCAAAAGACACATCTTTTGAGGACAGACTTGTTTGGACAGAAAAAAAACAAGGATTTGACAAAGCTTTATTTATGTCTGGCTGGAACAAGAATCCCTGAACGACTGTGACATCAATTGTCCACTACCCACATGGCTGTCAGAACATCTTTACCCCTGTAGTTTTAACACCAATTCACACCTTGTCCCAATTGTCCCAATTGTCCCAATTACTCTCACATAAGCATATTATGTCTCTAAAATATAGTTTCAAAACCATAGGGAATCTAAACCGGTCAGTGGCACTGATGAAACTTCTCGAATGGACATTCAGTATTGAAATGCTAATGTCAGTTACTTGGTGCCAAAAAGCTTGCTCCACGAAAATGTACCTCCGGTTCATTGCATTTTGTTTTTGTTTTGTGGTGTCTTTAATGTAATGGATTATTGTTCTCAAAAACAAATGCAGGGATGTTTCGGCTGACACAAGCTGCAGCGTTTGTGTTATTCATGGTATTGCCTCTCCCTTTGTCTTATACTTATTATCATTATTACTATCTGCTCGTCAGAAATGACATATTTCCAACCGATAAAGGTTTATGTCTTGCCATTACAATTCACATGCTGTTATATCTTACAAAGCACAAATTAGTCAATGCTGGAGCTCTCTCAGCACGCAGTCTCGGGCTTTGATGGCAGCGGGAGGTTCATAAGCTCTCTTTCTTGCCTTCTCTCTCTCACATTGTGGACAGCGGCAGCAGAAATTGTTCACCAAGGTACCATCTATTGTGTTGAGATAATTGCCCATGAGTAGAAGCTCATCAAGAGGAGAAATTGAAATTATTTCCTCGTACTCAAGGACGGTGAACCGTGGAGTATAAAAGATGATGAATCTCTATATTTCCATGGGGATCTGCATACGACAGAGCTAGACTCGATTAGGTTGAACGGCAACAAAATTACACACAATAACTCTTCCTGTGTGCCTCTTCTTACCACAGCCATTTGCCTGTGTTGGTTTTTTGCTATCCAAGGAGTTAAAGGTTGGATAATGTTGCTTGTGCTGCGCAAACATAGATTACTTTCCCCCAATCAATCACAACCACCCCTTCTTCCCACAAACATGCCGCACATTTCTCACCGCCGGTGGATTCAATTTTCCAAACACAAAATTAAACATCTTGTAAATTATGTTTATTGTCCCGTGTATCCCCCCCTCCCTGCAATCAAATGCCAGCAGTCATTGCTCATGTGCTAATTGAAATTGTTTTTTTTTTTCTGTTATGTAAATTTCTAGAATGCTTAATTGGGGTATATATCACAGTTAGCCTGCATTATTCCAGCGGCTTATCCTATTCTCAATGTAAACACAATGTTTGCACTGCAGGCTTGTTCTTAAGTGTGTGTGCTGTTGGGCACATGATGTATATTCCTTCTGAAGAAGAGAAGAAGAACACTCCCCCTCCAGCCACACACACACACACATTCACACACATATATATAAGTGCAAACGCCTTCACGATTTCATTCGCACAACGTATACTGTTGATAAAATAGGACTCGTCACTGATTTCTTAGATGAGGGAAACAAATGCTGGATTAGCACCATCAGTAACCACAAAACAGACACATCTGTACGGTGGTTTCAATCAATGTTTTTCTATTAACAGCGTATCACATGATCATGTGTAATGTGAAAGGGGCAGTGCATGATGAATATAATTATCATTAAACTCAGTTTCCCCTCAGCACATTGGACTTCACGCAGGAACATTTACATTTTCTTATCTCAGTGTTCTCTTACTTGTTTTCGTACAGTGGCTCATACGAGTGTGACATGTCAGATTCAGCAAACGCTCCTAACTTCCTAACTTCAGATAACAGTATAAATGACCAGCGAAAACATGACGAATGACACTTGTGTGTCAATGAGTGTGCAGCCATGGGATTTGTAAATCTGCATAATTAACCCCCAATGATGCCATATAAGGCTACGCATGTTGGTTGTTGCTCTTTAAACATACAGTACATACACAGGATGAAAACAAGAAGTTCCCCTGATGTGAAACAGAGTTGGGACCCGTATACATAAAGACACAGCCACTATAATACAGCAGTTTGTGTACATGCTTATCGTGCTGGTAGAAAAGTCAGTGTTGCCCTTGGATACAAGATATGAAGCATGATTTACAATGTCAACAATTGTTTTTCCATTGTTTGATATTAAGCAATATTTACTTTATTAACCTTTTGTATTTAGCTAAGGAGGCTATGTTTCCGGCCTGGTTTGTGTATGGACCAAGGAAGAACACATTACATTTTTGTGTTGTACTAAAATATTTTATGTTTTCTTTTATTAATACTACTGCATGCAATTGCATCTACGAACACAATTCAATGTATTTACTTTTTTTTTGTCAGGATTGGGCCTCAGGAGGGAGGAAAGGTCAAGGTTTGTCGCAATATCTCATTTTGTTGTCTTAGTTCTGATAATAAATCAGTCAATATCACGTTCAAAGAAAACGAACAGCAAACATTATCATGTTGAGGTAAGTAGAGTGTAGTCTTTTCTTAAAAAGTAGATGTTTTGTAATGGTTTTGGTGTCAACCAAACACAGTCACATGCGTGATAATGATAAACTATAATTGCTGTATTTTAGTATAAAAAATAACACCTATATCTTCGGAACCTGACTTAATGTCAGAGGTGAAGAGGGCCAAGGTGAGACAAAATGGGCTGATGGAGTGTTGTGCAACCAGGCAGCAACTGCCGGTTCTGCAGAGTGAAGCCAATGCGGAAGAGTCTTAAAACCTGCATTCGCTCTACTGACCAGAAGGGGGCGACTCCTCTGGTTGCAAAAAGAAGTCTGGTTGTATAGAAGTCTATGAGAAAGCAGTCCACATATACCTATGTATGACGTCATGACAGCCACGTCCACTTCTTATATACAGTCTATGTGTGTGACCAGCTGCATCAGGCTTATGACATAGTCAGCATCTAAACCCAAAAAATCCTCCATGAAGAAATATCCAGCAGTTAGGAGCCAGAGCGCTGCCATCAGACAGGTTGTGCTCTCACATTCTTGACAGAAGAGTGATAACAGCACTTCACATACAAAATAAAAAAATCACTCTGGGAAAACATAGTGAACACAGCATGTAAGAATAGCAAGAGTGGCTTTTAAGTGCCTTGCTCAAGGATACAATGATAAGTACTTATTGGGGGAGGCAGGTTTACTGATTCATTGTCCAGTGCTTTTACAGCATATAAGAATCAAGAGCTTTCATATTTTGCTGTGGTCATGATGTCACCTAGTGATGCTTTCATTCAATCTGCAGTGTTAAAAAGCTTGATCTGCCTACTTACTGTAGTAAATATAGTAAATGTCACGGGCTATACAAAGTGAAAACATGATCATAAAAGCCTCCCGTTTGCAGGTAGTAATCACTAGTATGCAACTCAAGAGAATAGGGCAATCCTGCAATGTTTTATTATTGTCACTTTGAGTGCTTTATAACCTTATCATTTTCAAATCCTGTTCTTAAAAAAAAGCCAGTTCATGGGCAGATTACTTTGTGTTATTTTTCAATGACAACATTTCCAAAAGAACTTTCTCCTTTGACTACGGGAGAATATTATAGTTTAAGTACTTTATTTTTGGAATGTTCAAAAGTAACAGCATTTAAAAAAAAAAATTGAATTAATGTCGAATAGTAATTAAAAAGCATAAAAAGAAGTAGTATCTCTACTGTCCATGGTCTCATTTGCTAAAAGATAAAGACATACAAATACTGCAATTTAGACATTCGTGCCCCAGAAGTACAGCATGTAGCAGTTTAAAAAGTATAAACGTGTGTCACATTAGTTCCAATAAACTGCCATCCAACAATTACTAAAGAACCCAAGCTTTATTGTAAGTATATCAAATGTTCTACTGTGCATTCAAAGCATTCGCACTGTACTATATCAGTTTCCATTCTCTAATTAAACTTATAATTGTATGAAACACAAATTAATCACGGACCATCCAACGGACCACCAACGGACTTATTGGTATGGGATTTTTTTCATTACAGTTTTACGGAAATTACAGTTAATTTAATTAGACTACAATTTAAGTTAATGCTTGGTAAAACGTAGACATACGCTAAACTATGCTAAATGCTTAGTCTGGCGTATGTCAGACAGATGAGCATTAGACCCCTGACAGCTGTGCATTAAATAGTCAGCTAGCAACAGCATATGCCAGAAGTCAACACAATATTGCAGATTCCAGAACACACGTCTTCAACATTCAGAATCTGGAATGCAATCAATTGAGTGTTGTCCAAACTATGTCTTACTACGAAGTAATTTAACAATTGTTATGTATAATTCTATGACCTGCTGTGAATGATGGTGCGTGTGTGTGTGCATATGTGTGTACTCTGTCTTTAAGTTCTAGGTGCTCCCTGATGAGTGATTGAGGACACCTGGATGAAGGTGTGGGTTTCACCTTTATAAGCGCCTCCTTGCTCCGCCCTCGCTCTCTCTCAGCTGCCTGCCACCAGACCCTGGTCTTCAGCCAGCTAGCACATTACGATTATCCTGTGTTCTGTAGTGATGGCTTTATGAAGCATTGAAGCTTTCCATCCAATTGCTTCACTCATGGGCCGAAGCTTCATGGTGCTTCATTTGCTCTACTGCGCCATCAAGTGGACAATAAATGTAAAACAGCAGAGTGATTAAAATGACACCATGGCTTTGGTGTGAAGCATTGAATTGAATAAATTAATGAATGATGTTTGTGATGCGTGATACATAACTTATGAACTTATTAATATGGTGTCTGTCTTTATGATACAATGGCGGGGTCAAAAGGGAAAGTGGAAACAAATTGCGGAGAGGGTTGCGATGTGAGAAGTTTAAAAAAAAAAAGATTAAAGTTAGGAAATTTGACTTCTGCATTTAACCCATTCCCTAGCTTAATGGGAGCAGTGGGCTGCTGAGAAGCTCCACGTGAGCAGTTCGGGGTTCAGTGTCTCACTCAGGTTCATTTCGGCACAGGACATGTAGCAGCCAAGGATCGAACCGCCGATCTTGCAGTTACCGGATAACCCTCTCTACCCACTGAGCCACAGAAGAATGTGCTTGTGATATTTGGTCTGTGACTGTCCTTATCTTACTAGGGACAACATGTAACACGTAAAACATTTTATTCATTTTTATTTAAAAAATAACAACTACAAAGAGGCTCTTTCTTGCTGGTTCCATCGCAGAAAAAAGAAGCTTGAATAGTTTGCAAACAAACGCGCAGTAAAGTCCTAAGTACACAAAATGTGACCGGGGATTCATTGCGTTTCGCTGCCCCTTTTATTTCGAATCACACACCAAACCCGTGAACCATTTCCTGAATCAGTCACGTGGTACCGGCGGTTCGCGAGGCTTCGAACGTCACCACCTACGTCATCAACACAAGCCTCGATACGCGCCTCATAAAAATCTTCCTGGATTACTCGACACAAGCTTCGAAGCCTCGACACGAAGGACACATCACTAGTGTTCTGTAATAAACCTTTGGGTTTTGCATCTACTTTGGTGTTGTGTTCATCCTTATGTTGCGGCTCCCGAGCCGCAACATAATTCCCGATTCGTCCCCAGTTTCCTATAGGGGGAGTAGACCTGATTTTGGGTAATGATTTGGCTAGAGGGAGGGTGTTCCCTGCTCCCATTGTAGTGGATAGACCAACAAGCTCTGTAGTTGACAATTACCAGAGTGCGGATCTGTCATCTCGGTTGCCTAAAGTCTTTCCTGCTTGTATTGCAACTCGTGCCCAGTCAAGAAAGTATGAAGATGTGGTGAATTTATCTGAAGTGGCTTCACCTGTTGACAGTCTTGAGGCTGATCCTTCGGTAACTTCTGAGTTACCTCTAGATAAGCTGTCTACTACCTCGGTTGGAAATTAGTCTACTGAAGTTAAATTGACCAGTCCTGTTGATGTGTCTGCTGGGCCTGACACACAGTTGAAGGTTGGCAAGCAACAGCTGATAGCAGCCCAGAAGGCTGACACCTCTTTGGCCAAGTGTATGGCAGCAGTGTTGCCTAAGGGTGAAAGTGGCACTACTCGTGCCACTTTTTACTGGGAGGATGGTATCCTCATGCGTAAGTGGGTTTCTTCTGTTGATGACAGTGAGTGGAATACTACTCACCAGCTTGTTGTCCCTTCTGGTTATCGGTCGCAGATACTGAGCTTAGCTCATGACAATGTTCTGTCTGGTCATCTTGGAATAATGAAAACTAATTACCGCATATATTTCTTTTGGCCTGGTTTAAAAGGTGATGTTGCTGAGTATTGCCGTTCGTGTCATGTGTGTCAAATGGATGGGAAGCCAAACCAGGTTATTCCCCCGGCTCCACTCGTTCCTATACCAGTGATGGGAGAGCCATTTGAGAGACTCATTCTTGACTGTGTTGGCCCATTGCCCAAGTCTAAATCTGGTCACCAGTATCTCTTGACTTTGATGTGTGCTGCAACTCGATACCCTGAGGCAATTCCACTACGTTCTCTCAAAGCCAAGTTGGTAGTGAAGGAATTGGTGAAATTCTGTACCACTTTTGGCTTGCCAAAGGTCATTCAAACAGACCAAGGGAGTAACTTTATGTCGAAGGTGTTTGCTCGGGTGTTACAAGTGTTTGCTGTGAAACATCAAGTCTCTAGTGCCTATCATCCAGAGAGCCAAGGGGTGCTAGAGCGCTTCCACCAAACCCTGAAAACCATGTTACGCACCTATTGTCTTGAGACTGGTAAGGAATGGGATGAGGGTATACCCCTCTTGCTGTTTGCGATCCGAGAAACTGTTCAGGAGTCATTGGGCTTCAGTCCTGCAGAACTGGTGTTTGGCCACACAGTCAGAGGGCCATTGCAACTATTGCGTGAACAGTTGGTTGGGGAATCTTCCTCTGCCCATAACATCCTAGACTATGTCGGTTCTTTCAAAGAACGCCTTCACCGTGCTGGGGAGGTGGCCACTGGCGATCTCGCAATCTAAAATGAAGGCTTACTATGATAAGAATGCTGTCAGGCGCACTTTCCAACCTGGAGATGTTGTACTGGCGTTTCTGCCTGTCTTTGGTTCAGTACTGCAGGCTAAGTTTGTAGGTCCTTACACGGTTGAAAAGAAACTGAATGAAACTAATTATGTCATCCGTACCCCAGAAAGGAGACGGAAGACTTGTGTGTGCCATGTGAACATGTTGAAGCCATATGTGACATGGCCTAGTGAAATTGATGCATCCACATCAGTTGAGGTGTCACCTGTAGCTTTAACCGCAGTACTGCCACCTTACTCCCCTCATGCAGATGAGTTGGTGCTGCGAGATGATCCTGTTCTGTGTGCTCGGTTGCAGAACTCTCAAGTGTTTGATGACTTGGAGAGGAATCTGTCTCATCTTTCTGGTTCCCACAATAGTGACATTGTGGGGTTGATTGAGCACCATCGTGGACTATTTTCAGATGTACCTTCCTAGACCACTGTCTTGCAACATGACATTGATGTTGGTGACTGTTCCCCGATGAAGCAGCATGCTTACCGTGTCAACCCCACAAAGAGAGCCCAGATGCAGCAGGAGGTTCAATACTTACAACAGCATGGTTTTGCTGTGCCCAGTTCCAGCTCCTGGAGCTCTCCGTGTTTGTTAGTGCCAAAGTCAGACGGAACACCACGCTTTTGTACTGATTTTAGGAAGGTAAACAGTGTGACAAAGACAGATTCCTTCCCTCTTCCTCGTGTGGAAGACTGCATAGACCGGGTTGGAGCTGCACGCTTTGTGACAAAGTTGGACCTACTCAAAGGGTACTGGCAAGTGCCCTTGACTGCCCGTGCCTCTGACATTTCTGCCTTTGTTACCCCAGATAGCTTTCTGCAGTATACAGTGATGGCATTTGGCATGTGCAATGCCCCTGCCACTTTTCAGCGCCTTATGAGGAGGGTTCTTTCTGGAGTTTCAAACTGTGAGGCATATCTTGATCATGTGGTGGTTTACTCCCCTGATTGGCCATCTCATGTAGAAACCCTGTCCAATGTGTTCCAGTGTCTGCAAGATGCTTCTTTGACCCTGAACCTTGCTAAATGTGAGTTTGGGAAGGCTACTGTTACTTATTTGGGCAAGCATGTTGGTCAGGGTCAAGTACGCCCAGTTGAGGCGAAGGTGACAGCCATGGCTCAGTTTCCTGTTCCTACTACTAAACGGGAGCTACGTCAGTTCCTTGGATTAGCTGGTTACTATAGAGGGTTTTGCTGAAACTTTGCTTCCATTGTGTCCCCTTTGACAGACCTCCTTAGTCCCAGTAAGAATATGGTTTGGGACGGAACGTGAAAGCAGGCTTTTACAACTGTTAAAGCTCTTCTGTGTAGCTCCCCAGTTCTGTCAGCTCCAGACTTTACAGTGCCATTCAAGTTGGAGGTAGACGCAAGTGGTACTGGAGCTGGTGCTGTATTGCTTCAGGAAGACTCTGCTGGCATTGATCACCCGGTGTGTTACTTCTCTAAGAAGTTCTCTGCCGATCTGCACAATCGAAAAAGAGGCTTTAGCTATGCTTTGGGCCCTACAGCATTTTGAGGCTTATGTGGGCTCGACTCTGCAGCCAGTAATCGTGTTCACCGATCATAACCCTCTGGGTTTTCTATCAAGGATGTACAATAGCAACCAGCGACTTATGCGTTGGGCCCTTATGGTTCAAAACTTCATCCTGGAAATCCGTCACAAAAAGGGGCGGGACAATGTCGTTGCCGATGCCCTCTCCCGCATACCTTAGAATGACACCCTTATGGCTGTCATCTTAATGAAGGGAGTGTTATGTATAATTCTATGACCTGCTGTGAATGATGGTGCGTGCGTGTGTGCATATGTGTGTACTCTGTCTTTAAGTTCTAGGTGCTCCCTGATGAGTGATTGAGGACACCTGGATGAAGATGTGGGTTTCACCTTTATAAGCGCCTCCTTGCTCCGCCCTCGCTCTCTCTCAGCTGCCTGCCACCAGACCCTGGTCTTCAGCCAGCTAGCACATTACGATTATACTGTGTTCTGTAATAAACCTTTGGGTTTTGCATCTACTTTGGTGTTGTGTTCATCCTTATGTTGCGGCTCCCGAGCCGGTCGTAACACAATAAAGTTGTACAGATTTAAACTTTCATAAATATAAGAACAATTTGTCATACAGAATCATTTTCTCAACAGTCTACAACATCAAGCTTGGTATCGCTTGAAACTAGAAATTCTGAGCTTTCTAATGCACCCAATCACAAAGCGGCTACTGTCAACAGGGAAACAAAGCAGTCATACTTCACATTTTACCATCTCTTTGACATAAATCTATGTTAGGATTCTTATTTTCCTCAAAATGACAGATTTAGTTACCTTCGTTTACCAGAAAGCCAGACACATCAGCTGGGATAGGAGCAAGGTGCCATTTTGCCTGAAACTATACTCTCTTTCAGCCGAGGCCTGGCTCCTAACGCTTCAATACAGCCACAGACACCAACAAACTCTGCATCATTGTCTCTGTCTCGTCCTCACGAACCTATGGATACCTCCTAGTGGGCCTTTGCATTCTCCATTTATCTACCTGTATAGCATGGATCTTTTCAGTGATATGAATGATCAATAGTCATTGTGTGTTCTGCCCTGAATAAGTTAACTGTTGAAATGTGTTTTCATTGTTTCATGCATAAATGGGTGTGGCGCTTTTATTTTGACACCTGTAATGAAGCAGGAAGTGAGAAGTAGGAAGTTGAGAGCTGTAAACTGCAGGGAGCATGGTCGCAGCTGTGTGGTATCCCATGTTTAATCCACAGTAATCCTTCGCCTGAATTACTCAGAAAGCAATGGCTGTAAGTGTTTTATGTTCTTCATGTATCGAATGAGTAAGAATGGTGACCTTTGTTAGGTAAATATGAATGTTATTCATATTGCAGTCAAGTAAGATGTTTTGTATTTTCTTTTCTAGTTTAATTCCGATTCAACGTTGTCAACCTGATTTAATATGTATGAAATCAATAAAGGAGCAAGCACGCTCGCATTCCTGGCTCTTGAAAAGGAGTTTGGCTGGCTGTTTATCTATGTTAACACTTTGGAAGTAAAACACATAGAGAGAACAGTACATTGTGTTTATTACTATTACAGTGTTTTTGTGAGATTAATGTTATTTTTAACATGGCTGTATGAAAATTAATAATGTTTTGAAGTAAAACAGTCAACAATAAATAGTAAGCATTGCCAAAACACTGAGACCGCCTTAGTAAACCTTTATACATTTTATCATAAATGTTGTATTTCTGTGCATTTTAAGACTTTATTACTTCTGTGGAAAGGGAACATAGTTTAGTTTACTAACAATGGATTCATTTTCCCTTTCTTCCCCTTCAAAAGGTGACCAGATATTTGGATATATATGTATATATATATATATATATATATATACAGTATATACAGTCTATATATATATGCAAATATCTGGTATATACAGTATATAAACATATTTATATTGTTTTATGACAGAGTAGCTGCTTAAAATGTATTTACTGTCGCCAGTGGTCGATAAATCACTGAAATATTAAGGGTGATGGTTTTAAAAGAGTCATTATAAAAACTCTTCAAAACTTTCTCTTCACTCCTCCAACCCCCACCCCCCTCCTCCTACTTCCTCCCTTCTCCCTGATGATTTTGCCAACTTCTTTGACAAGAAGGTAAACGATATCAGATCCTCCTTCTCTCAGCCCCTCTCCCTGTCCACCTTCTCCCTCCCTCTCTCAGTGTCCTTGTCCACCCTCTTCCTCTCTACCCTGTCCAGCTCTCCCTCCCCTCTCCATGCCCCATCTTACCCTATCTTGCTCCCCTCTCCCCTAACGAGGTCCTCAACCTTGTTACATTTAACCGCCCCACCACGTGCTCCCTTAACCCAATCCCCTCCCCTCTTCTTTAGTCTGAACTCCTTCCTTTCCTCACCCACCTCATCAACACATCTCTTGTTTCAGGATGCTTTTCCCACAGCTTTCAAGACTGCCAGAGTCACCCCCCTTCTGAAGAAACCATCACTTGACCTCTCTGATGTCAAGAACTTCAGACCGGTTTCTCTTCTACACTTTCTATCCAAAACACTTGAACGTGCTGTCTTTAACCAACTGTCTTCCTATCTCCACCAGAACAGCCTCTTGGACCCCCATCAGTCCGGGTTCAAAGTGGGTCACTCGACAGAGACAGCCCTCCTTGCGGTGACGGAGTCACTTCACGCTGCGAGAGCGAACTCTCTCTCCTCTGTCCTGATTCTCCTGGACCTGTCTGCGGCGTTTGACACGGTGAACCACCAGATCCTCCTCTCCACCCTCCAGGGGATGGGCGTCTCAGGCTCATCGTACCTGACAGGTCAATCCTACCAGGTGACATGGAGGGGAGCCGTGTGACACTCAAGTGGAGGCACGCATCGCTGCGTGCTTGGCTGACATCTCGAAGTGGATGGCGACACACCACCTGAAGCTCAACCTGGACAAAACCGAGCTACTGTTCCTCCCGGGGAAGGGTTGCCCGCACTGAGACCTGTCCATCACCATTGATAATACCGCGGTGACGCCAACTCTGACTGCGAGCAATCTGGGTGTGACCCTGGATGACCAACTGTCATTCTCAGCAAACATTGCATCGGTTACACGCTCCTGCAGATTTCTGCTCTACAACATCAGGAGGATTCGCCCCTTCCTCACTGACGAGACGGCGCAGGTGCTCATCCAGGCTCTTGTCATTTCCCGCCTGGACTACTGCAACTCATTACTTGCCGGAGCCCCGGCGTCGGCCATCAGACCTCTGGAGCTTGTCCAGAAAGCTGCAGCTCGTCTGGTGTTCAATCGCCCCAAGTTCTCCCACACAACTTCCCTTCTCCATTCTCTACACTGGTGACCTGTAAGAGCTCGCATCCAGTTTAAGACTCTGGTGCTAGCCTACAGGGCAGTGAAAGGAACAGCTCCTTCCTATCTCCAGGCCATGGTCAAGCCCCCGACCACTTCGCTCTGCTGCCTCGGGACGATTGATTGCCCAGTCGCTCAGAGGTCCCTGATCGACCCGGTCACGGCTGTTTTCTGTCCTGGCCCCACAGTGGTGGAATGAACTCCCCACTGACGGCAGGACGCTGCCCATCTTTCAACGCAGGCTGAAAACTCACCTCTTCAAGAAGTACTACCCAGAGCCTTCCACTTAGCACTTATTGTATTTGTATTAGTTTGTTGCACTTATTGTATTTGTTTGTTTCTGCAATGTACTTTTGCTCTGGGTTATGCTCTTAGATGCTTGTTTAAAAAAGGAGATGCACTTGTGACTTTTGGTGACTATTAGTTCTCTTGAATACCTATGTTGAATACCCTTATTGTAAGTTGCTTTGGATAAAAGCGTCTGCTAAATAACTGTAATGTATAATATCAGTGGTTGTTCAATTTCATACATCTGTAGATAATCTTATAGAGCTGCACTGCATGCTTCCTCATGTACCCTCTTTGGAGACTTGGCACTCGGGTTAGTCTTCTTACCGCCATGTTAGCGTCACAATGGGAATTGTGTTTTAAGTGAGGCTGAAGATCACCACCCCGGCCTTTTGAAATATGGCATTTGTGGATGACATCTGTGGAATCTGAGCAGCTCTTCACCCAAGGGCACATCTCTGTGCAAGAGCAAGAGACGCAGCTGAGAAATGAGGTGGCACGACCGGCCCTGCTGACTGCTCAGGATTTCACTGGAGCGCTTTACTGACTGGCGTTGCATTACTTCCCATTCATTTTGCTTTTGTAGCTCGCTTAATATGCTATTGACTGCATTAGTGGAGAGACTAATGTGTTGTTAAATTATGTTGGCTCATGCCGCTGTCCTGTGTTTAGATATACTGCCTCGTCAGCTGCTCCAAGGATTATTTGCCATGTACAGAAGCTCATAGGAATCTAATGCAGGGCCCATTCAGCAGTTGGATCTATAGACTCTGATGGGCAATCCTCTGCCAAGCAAGATGTGAGGGGAATTATGGCTAGATAATGATGCAGATCGTTCTCAAAGACTCTGCTTTTATTAGTGTAGAAGAAATACAAAATCTGCTAGTAGTATCAGCAATAAGCAGCATCAAAACAACCCACATCTTTTTCTTTTTTTTAATAGAAACTACATTTTAAAGTGACACCATGTAACTTTTTTTGAATAGTAGTTAGAAGAAAGGAGCTGGGTTTTGCATGCCTCTCAAACCTTTCCCAAAGCAGCAGAGACCAATCGCTTTAAAGGAGGAGCCAGCCAGGAGAGCAGCAGCTGTCAATCAATAGGGCCTTCAATCAAATGACCTCAGTCAAACAGAAACACAATGAATCAAAAACATACTAAACTTGGAACAAAGGTCACATGGATAATTTGCTTCTCTCATAAGACAGTTTACATCAGTTTGGTGGAGTTTTCATTTGCTCACTTTCAAGAGAGCATTGCAGAGAGAATGGACTTTGGTGCTTAACGTACGCCATCAGATGGAAACTCGCTATTGTGAGAAAACCCTGCTTCCCACAGTATTATGCATTCTGTATTTTCCCACGACATATTCTCACATTAAAAATACATGTGCATTGATGAGACAAGGGAGGTAGTGAAGCTATTGAAATTCCAACCTTGCAATGTACATTTTTCAAGAACAATCACTGAGAATGATGTTAAGGGATTTTCACACAATCTAACAGCTGTGAAAGGTGTGAGAGGATGTCCAAGACACATGAGAGGTGGTTTGATGTTAATATATTTAGAATTGAGCGAGCTTTCGAAAATTACAACTGAATAGGTTCCCTCTGCCTTTTCACATGCCCAGTTTTCTTACATCTCTTTTCAACAATCACCGTTATCATTCAGACCACCTTTGCCTAGTTAAAAACAGGGTGGAGCATTTAATTAGTTGATAATTTCTCAGTAAATCAATAAGATATGAAATGAAAAAGGTTTTTATTTAATTGTGTAAATATGCTTGTCTGTGCAACCTTGACGATGTTTGCTACTTTTGATTGTCCCTTTTTCATACTAGTGTCATTGTGGGGTCGGGCCTAGGAGGAAGGGGAGGGCCCAGTAGTCTTTTCCGCTTCTTTTGTGCAACCAGACCACAGACATAGAAGAGGATCAGAACAAACTCCCCACCACTCTGGAGAAGAACAAGCTACTGCGCTAACCAGCCAGCTATCCGTCTCCGGAGCCTGGACCACACTTTACGTCCCCATTCATGTGTGTTGTCACCATAACGACTAACAACAATCACCATTTTCTTTTGCACTAGTCAGATGACCACGGAAAACAGTTCAATGTCCGTTCTACTCCTATTCTATTTCCATGGATGAGACACTGGGGAGCATACAATTCAGTTTATAAATGGTTGCTCACCTTCAAATATTGTTGACATTAAAATCTTTGCTATGTCCCTGTTAAGACCAAGTTTCAGGGGGAATTTCCCTTCCTGGTTTGCCCTACCCCCATACAGTGGTTCAGTCCAATTAGAGTAGGGCCAGGAGGGGTATATAAAGTCACTTAGGGATTGACTGTGGGAGACTCATTTTTTGTAGCTCATTTGCCCTTTGTTAATATTCCCAGGAGTTTCGTTCCTGTTTAAGTTTTTAAGTTCGGAGAAACTTTATCAACTTTGTGTAACACATCTATGACAAATTGTAAATTATTCATGATTTGTTTTCAAATTCAGCAAGGATACATAAAATGATTATTTTTCATTGCTTGTATATCGTTCATTTACCTCCTGTATTGCATTCATTTCCATGAATGCCAAACCATAGGAACTGATTTCACAAGGTTGCTGCATCTGCACAGCAATATTTACAGTTAGCTTATGTTAGCCACCCAAAGCTACTGGTCATACCAGACCAACTAAGACTGTAGCAGAAAAAAACAATATGTGTCAGATTTAACTGTGGTTGGTTTCCTTGCCTATCAATTTAACATTTCATACGTAAGAGTAACAATGTGGTATTCATTCTCCGTAACTTTAACCACACAGTGCTGCCACTGTAGGAAATGAATTCTGACCAACCCTTCAAGAGCTTTCCTCGGACCAGTCGAGATGCACTTCAGCCTGACTGCTGTCATCCAAAGGCTCTGTTCAAATTTTCTCGACGTGATGACACAGGAGGTACTGCATACACGGAACAGGTAGAAAAGACACATCACTTGAGCATATTTATAGTCTCACCAAGATCTCCACGAGGGGTTGCTGCTGTTTAAAACTAGACAGAACAATCTTGTGTAAGTGAGTGGGCTTTAGGGTCGCTTTATTTTGAAGTTAAAAACTGATTTGCTTTCCTAACTGCTGCCTCCCTCTGTCAGGCATTAAGCACAAACTATTAGTTTGCCAATGCAAATTAGAAGCCCTGTTTATTTCCAGTAATTCCTGTTCTGTTCCTCATTGAGATGTGCAGGTGTGTGTTTTCCCGAACAAAGAGATGTTTTGATCGTGATAGGACTTGACTGGTGTGATGCCCAATCTAAGGTGCAATTCTTAGACATTATTTTTTCTGCGAGGTACCAAGGCCGTTCACAGATGAATCAGAGTGAGCGCATTCACTTTCTTACATCTTTTTGTCATTTTTCGAACATCTCTTTCTTTCCGTGCTCTGTCACTGGTGGCGTACCATCACCTGAATAGACTCCTCATAGCAAGAGAGGTGACACAAGCAAAATTGAGAGCAAAGCTGCTGCCCTGATTTGAAATGACTGTCGAGAAACAACAAAGGACATGATACTGTAAGAAATCTTTATCCATGCATTGCCTTGGCCTTGTTTCTTTTTTTTGACAGGGTCCTGTTTGTTAGCTAGACAGGCCCAATAGTAACAGTCACCACAGAAAGGTCTACCCTCTCCCCAGACAATGGAGATATTCTCATCTTTTTGAAAATAATGTCACAGTAATGGTAAACATTATTGTGTATTTGAATGACATAACCTGACAGGAAGTAAATACAGACCCAAGTTGTTGCCGAGCAGTTCAGTTCAGTTGAAACAGTGTAAGCTAGCTCACTGGCTGTTTTCTTTCAATATTGATCAAAGGACGAGGGCATCAACATACCTCATGTTGCACAATGTTTTATTTTTATTTATTTATTTAATTTTGTTTCAAATTGGACATCTTCAATATTTTAGTTTTCATGTAAGACTATAGCCCAAAGTGTTCTTGAAGTTCTTTAGTAAATGGATAGCAAAGTTATATTTGTCTCCTCCCCTTTTCTTTGCTGATCCGAAAAATGATCCGAACCGTGACTCAAGAACCGTGATCCGAACCGAACCGTGAGGTTTGTGATCCGTTGCACCCCTAATCGATATACTACATCACTTGCTCTGACCCAATGCAAAACATCCACATTCATTGTATCCGTGGATTGCAGAAATGTACAATCCCAACATTTTTTTCCTGGCGACAGTGCTGGAATAGTAAAATATGTTCTTTCAATTTGTGATCAAGCATGAGCTCCTTTTGAAAAAAAGATTATCTCTACTCACTGACTGAAACCTACATTAAAGATAAATGTGTCACAACAGATTCCAATACACTCTCCGCCTGTTTTGTACTATTTAAATATAAACCTCACGAGTGACTTTAATTGGACCTCTTTCGTGCTCATGCAGGCTTGTAGCAGTTTCTTCACTAGTTGTAAAATTCACCATATAGCATGCAAACACTACTTGACTTGTCACCAGAAAGCTTACTTGAGTTGTACCGCCTGAGTGGAAGGTATCTTGACAATCATCAGATCAAACATTTACCAAAGGAAGCAAACATCAGTTACACGTGTAAATTACCTGCAGTAATATAGGATATCTTATCATACAAATGTAACCCATTTTGTTTCCTGTCAGCTAATGCCTTTAAACCATCAAGGAAAATCCTTGTAAAATTAACACAAAAAAAAAATTGGTGACATATGTGGAGGCAGAAACCAAATGATTATTTTAAGATGCACAGCACAGGGGAGCGAGCTGACACAACTTTCTGACAGTTTCATCATGCATTACTACACAGCAGTTCCTCCCAAAAATTGACATTGTTGGCTCTGATCAAAGCCCAAACAGGGCTGTGACATTCTGAAAGAAGAGTTTCAAATGATTTCTGTGACAGAGAGCATAGTTTCGAAACACTGACAGCGCTTCAAAGGCCATAATGTCTCGGTGAGACTGTGTGTAGGTGCATGCATGCGCGTGCCCCGACAGTGGGTCGCTTACGTTGACATTCGTATTTCTAATTCTAATGCCGTACAAGAGAAAAATACTCTTATTTTTAGATGTCGTCATTGCATTTTTTTCTTCCTCCCTGCGTAATCTACCCCATCACATCACCCGTTAAAATCAAATGACTTGCAGTGCTGATGTGTATATTTCATCATGCCTGTTGTTTAGTTTTCTTTCCCTCTGTGATGAATCTGAGCTGTGCCCTTGTTGAGGCATTGTCTGCGGGTAGCACACTGAGTCTGACTGATTGATGGCAGACAGTGGCTGTCACCCCCGGAGAGTAAGCATTTCTGTGTCGTCTCCCCACTGAAGGTCCTGTTGAGCTTGTTAAGGGAGAAAACACTTTTTGTTTATAGCCACTCTGACGGCGACGGCTGACAGCTCCTGCTGAAGAGGAGAGAGAGAGAGAGGCACACTGCTCCCTCTCTTTCTCTCTCTGTCCTCCCTGTCTGTCTCACCTTCCCGTCTCTCTCCACCCATCCACTCCTCTGTCTCTCTCCCTCTCCTGTCTCGCTCTGGTGCTGTGAAATCTATTGAAATGAGCGTGGTGATTTAAAATGCAAATGTGGAGTCCCTACGCAAAAAAAAATCAAAAAAAAGGAAGTGAGGGAAATCAGCTTCACCCATCTGGACAGCATTAGGGGAATGAAATATTTTCAATCAACTCAAACTAACTTGGTTTATATTCATTCATGGAGCTACAAACTTTTTCTACTATGAAGGAAGTCTCGCTTTTCTCGTTTTTTCGTTTGTTTTTCTTCCGTGCCGAACCGAATGCATGCTGTTAACCGACTGTCTTTGTTGCACAGTCCAATCGAAGAGGCCGCATCTTGCTTTCATGGATCAACATTCAGTGCAATTCTTTTATATTTTTCTCACTGTTCATGAATATCATGGAAAGACCAAAACCAACGAGGCATTAGTACGCCTCACCATACTTTAAATTGTACCTACCCTGTCTGCGGCATTCAAAAGGTCCATTTTTAAAAGCGTCTGTAATTTCCTAAAACGGCTGGGTGCATGCAACACTAAAGCAGGAGTAAATAGTGTGTTTGTTGGGGAGTGTGTCCATCTGCTGCACCATGTGTGAGGTATTGAGTCAAAACAAACTGTCATGGTAATGACGGAACATGTCACCCGGTGTAACAGCGTGGCTCAATGATTATGTGAATATGAATAGTTTTCCGTCTAAGAACAAGAATATATCAGGCTTTGGATGGAGAGACATCAATTGTTAGAATTAAGTCAATGATGTTTTTGGTATTTTCATGGGATTTGTTGGGAACAGTATAAGGACTACTTTAAAAAAAAATAATATTATTATTATTATTAATAGTATAACTATTTTTAATACTATTTTCTTGGTCCAATGTCAAACAGTGAACAGAAAAATGTCACGTCAAATGTTCCATTGTGTCACATACACATTATATTGCATGGCCATCTTTTTTTTCTTTCTTTTCTTAGTATCAAAAACATATGTGGATGGCTCTTATGTTGCTGAACACAAGCACGTTGGTACGCGAGTGTCTAAACACAGAGAGCCTTTCTGCTGTTTTCCAAGTGAACAAACTCAGATCACCGGATCCAGAATCACAGTCAGATGAAATTATCCTGCTGCAGCCACTGGTGAAAAATGGAAATATGTACCAAGGCAATAAGCTCTCTTCTGGGAAAGCTTGAAGGAGGGGAATAAACAACATCTAAAATTAACGAAGGTGAAAGTGCCCAAATGCGTTCTCTCCTCCATCGTCTGAAGCCCCCCCCCCCCCCCTCCATCTATTTATGTAGTCACCTCGACTGGGAAGCACTTCAAGCGAGGCCTCTTTTCGCTCCCAGATGGGCTCACCAGAGAGAGACGTGTGTCTTTATCTGTTTGTGTATGAGTGTGTGTGTTTGTCTCTGAAGGGGGGTGGGGGGGGGGGGGGGGGGGTGGGAGTGTAAAGGAGGCTGGTGTGTGCCATTTGAAGTTGTGAAAGCCAACCGTCTAAACCCGGCCCGACACTGAGTCATCTGCCTTTTTGATCGCCCTGCACCTGATGGGAAATGTATTCGTGCCACTCAAAGAGCAAGAGGGAACCCGCGCTGCCTCGACCCTCACTTCCCACCGCCAACGCCAGACGCCTCCGTGCGTCCCCCCCCCATCGAGCTCTCAGGATGGCAGCGACAGTGTGGGGGTCCTGGAGCAGCATGGGAGGGTGGGAGTCGGGGGAGGTTGGGTCACATGGGAGCTCCCCCTGAGCTGCGAGCAGGGGAAGGCCTCAGATTCCTGGTGTTGTACAAACACTGCCATTTCAAATAAAAGGACACATGAAAGCCATGTTTGATGTTCAAGGGGCTTCACCTTGCTCTCGACAGCAACACGAGCACAAGCAACAAGCGGGAAAAGCAATGCTTTGGAGCCTTTTCTGAGGACAGAAGTGGCACAAGGACTCCCTCAAAGTGATGACCTGTTTTTCTTAGGAACGTATCTGTCAAGTAATTACACTCATTGCAGTCGAAAAACCCCTCTGCCACACGGGTTGTCTTTTGATACGCTTCCACAGCGCTCACCTCACCGTATTCTTTGCCATTGTTTAGTATCATGCAATATTTATCCCGTTGGCAGTAGTCTTCCCACATACAGCCGTCACTGTCATGCAGCTAGATGTTTGAAAGCTGTGTAGTTCATCAGTTTAACAGCTTTGGGAGTGCTCACAACCCTTGCCCTTACTGTGGCGCTCTCAAGGCATCTATCCAACAAAACGACCAAAATTCTCACCGCGTAGGCGGCGCTGCCTGCTTTAGAGGGTTTGTAAAAGCGAGTTTTAGTGAGCAGAAGCAACAGGATATTGCTGGAGAGGTTGTGTAGGTGCTGCGTGTCCACCACTTGTCTGACAGGTATGGCGAAGAGTCTCAGAGAGAGCGTGGCAAACGGGGATCTGAGAGTGTTCAACTGGGTTCTTGGACAGAACAGAAAATAAAGCATCCCCCCCTCATTCCTTATCAGATGTCAGTACAAAGCGCACACAAGGAAACGACAGTATGTGTGCAGGTCGTGCATGTGTAAGAAAAAAGAAAAGTGTGTATGTGTGTCGTAGAGAGGGAGAGAGAGAGACAATGAGGGAGCAAGAGCATGGCGGTATGGAGCCAGCATCGTAGCAGACATGATTACGTGCCTTGATCTTTCCTATGGCAAGAACAAGACCTCAATCTCTCACTATCTCCCCTTTAATCAAATCCCTACCTTTTTTGCCTCCCTGCCACAAAACTGTCACAGGCTGGAAATAAGCCCTTTCCTTATCAAAGAGCCAAGGGTTCAATTGATTTCCAGGCTGAGAGAATTTTTATTCAGAAACTTCGAAGCACAAAAAAAAAAAAAAGAAGAAGAGAAGAGAAAACACCTGCATCCACCCATCAGGCAAATTACTTCTGACTTTTAATTTATTTCGGCAGGAAATGGAAAGCTACATCCTAACCACAGTCAATAGGGGGAAGGGGGACGGGGAGAGGTGTAATCAGGCGGCTCACCAACTCCAAGGCCTCCATCCTGTCACTTTTAATAGCCACTCAGACCACACAATCTGCTCGGCCTGATATGCTCAAGCCATCCCCATAGCCGCAGCCATCTCCGCCTCCTCTTCCTCCTCCTCCGTGTCCTTCCTAATAACAACTGAACATTTCCACACTTCCCTGGTGCCCCACATGAAACAAATCACAGCCAAAGTACTTTCTACCTTCCTTGTATCGCTGTGGTTGGTAGATTTGAAGAAAAAAAGGGGATGGGGAGATTGGCATGTTTCATTTCCATTCTGAGTGCCATTCCTGGCTTTGATACAAGGAGTGATTGGATTTCAAGTTGCCTACTGGGCTTCCCGTCCAGTTTTGGCTTTGAGTTTGTTTGGCAGCGCAATAGCACATAAGTTTATAGCTTGTCTTTAGCCATGCTAAAGACAAGGCTCTATGGATGCTAATGGCGCTCTGTCAATTACTCACCGTTCAGATGCGTTGTTTGTAAAGATGATTTGATAGATTCATGGTCCCCAGTCAAATAATCCTAATGGTTCTGGATCCCTTCACTTTTCCTGCAGAACCAACAGCAGGTCAAAGGTTTCACTTCAAATTACTCAACAAACACTAGATGGATTGGCACAATATTTGACTTTCATGATCCCCAGAGGATAACTGATCCCCGGACTATTACAGCACCTGAATTTTTACCCTCTGACATTTGTGTTTTGAGTTAAATATTTTGACAAAACCATATTTGTTGTTCTGAATTTGAATACAGATATTCATAATCATTATAGGATCAAACCGTATTGCATTGGTGATCCTCTGATCTTTCTTCTTATGCCACCATCAGGACAACATTTTTAGAGAAATAGCTTCTCGATAGATTGGCACAAAAGTTTCATCATTCATTCATGGTCCCCAGTCGATGTATTCAAACTATCTTTGTGATCTTTGGATTGTTCCTCAAGCGCCACCATTGGGATAACATTCGTGGTTGAGAGTGAACTATCAGCATTTTATTGTCATGGTGAGCTTCTTAGCACGCTAATGTTAGCATTTAGCTTGAAGCACCCGTGTGCTTACGGACTTTTAGGCTTATTTTCTGTATAAATGTGTCTTGGTTATGTATTTTTTATATTCTGTAAAATTACTGTATACTGATGCATTTCTAATCCTACCTTGTTACAATTCTGGAAAAAAACATTTTCTTAAAGTAAACTAAAAACCCTCAGTGCTCATATGACAGAGAATTGGACTGGTGCTCACTTGGTTTGGGCCAGCAGATGAATGCATATTGGCTCATCCTGAGTGTCCCTGGCTTACAGATCAAGTTTCATCTACATGCCGCTTGCTCTTCCAGCGCCTAATGACGCTCTCTGAGAGGAGATTAAATGGCAGAGAGGGACAAAACAATAACCATTACCAGTCACCTTCATTTTGCTTCAACCGTTAACATACTGGGCCGCTGCTGCTATGCGACAGCCACAGCTCACCGTGCGATGTAATGTAAAAAAAAAAAAGCAGGAAGTGAATTTATGATTAAAACTGTCATGGGACTAACACTTGAAAAATACACACAATCTGTGCTGGGCTCATAATATTTACTCAATAAAAGATTCAGAGATTGAAGCGGTGACTTTGACATGTTGTTATTGAGGCATTCAGTTGCTGCCAGTTCAAATGCAGAGCAAACATGTCGCAAACGTGTTTAGGCAGGTTCATTGGCTATTTCTATGACGGGACGTCTGGACAGAATGCATCATCAGGGAAAACATCATACCTGTAGCGTCTTAAAATGTTTTTTGACTTTGGTGTAGGATATGATTTGAGGTTCATACAGAACATATTCATGTGGTTCTTCCATACTTTGCTTCTGCAGCAGCACATCGTCTCGCTTTGTCCCCCAGATCAGCAGAGACTTTAACCTTGTGTGAAGACAGATCCGCATTCCAACATCCAAGTGTCATCCCGTTTCAATCAATTGGCTCTTTTTACAGAGAGATCTCACACAGCTTTTAACTGGGTTCCAAATAGAACATACTGATACAGGATCCAGTCTGCTGGCGAAAACTGGCGCTGAAATTCAAGATGTTAAGATCTCCATTGAAAATGTGTGAACTCATCACTCTTGCAACGGTTTTCTTCCTCTCCTTTGAATACAGCGGCTCTGGATCGATCGTCCATTATTCTTGAATTTCATTATGTGGGAAGAACAGTATCAGTAAACAACATGATGCAAAGTTTACGGTACAATAGGGGGAATGTATGAAAATGTCACCTGGATGGTCTTTTACTGCTCACTTACGCTGGATCAATTTGCGTTCTTTATAGCTGCGTACATTGTATTTTATAAACTAACATTTGCAAGAGTAATTTCTCTCACTGAGCCTTGATGCATAAAAGCCAAGAATAACAGTTTACAGTACAGGGATCTATTTTAATTAGAATATTCTAATTATATCTCCAAGGAGGTAAAGGAGAGAAGCGCACCTACGCAAGCGCATGACTGTTTATGCTGAAGGTTTTTAAAGGTTTTAGTGAAGATGCATGCGTTTGTGAAGTAGTGCGCATACGACTGGATAAATGAGACTTGGATTATACTGCATGAGTTGTGTAAGAGTTTGTAAATGGATGTTTTAATATAGTTTTCCTGCTGTTAAATGTGGCCCTCCTTTACTTCAATTCATCAAGAGTTTTCTCTTTGTTGGTTCTCCATTCACCGTGGAGGCATGTGCGAAAAACTAACTTTTCTTCAACAATTCAAGGTTGAAGTCATCCTTTAAGTAGCAAAGCATGTTTAAATTACGGAATGCTTGTCCATGCATTCAAAGGTTAATGGTGAGAAACGTGCTTCAAGGAGACCAAGCAAGGTCCCTTTGGTACATAAATGTATTGAAATAAGGAAAACTCTGGTACTGTTAAAAGTCGTTTTCTCTTCGTCGTCTAATCTTTCGTTCTATTCAATGCACATTATTGAACATATTCTCAAACAGTCGGTGTGATATCTTTCACAAAGTTAATTGTCATATTTCATGCCAGCAACTCGTATCACATTTCTGCTCATAACATGCAGTCTTTTCAAAATAAAGTTCCGTCTTCACAGGAAACAACTTAGTCAGGTTGAGGCAACGAAAGTACTTGGTTAGGTTTAGGAAAAGATTGTTGTTTGGGTTAAAATAACTGCAGAAGTGCCGTTGCAAGTGCGCAAGTTATGCGCAAATAAACAGTGACTTCTCGTCTCACATGGGGAACACACAGTGATCTCCTGGCCCAAAGGTCGTTGTTTATTGGACACAACCATTGCCCCGGACGCCTTGTGTGGGCTATTGAGGTATTTTTACTTCCTCGTTCATGATTATGTGGATTACATGTGTAACCCTGTTAGAATCTACAGAATACTCAAATCATTTGTTGGACCATGGCCGAGGTTCATAGAGAGAGGTTTATAAAGAATGGACACACAAAAGAACTGGAGCCACAGAATAGTTTGACAAAGAATATATTGAATCTTGGAAAATAAAAAAATAAAATATTTTAAATTGACATCTTATACAATATTTACAATGCTCTTCTCGACATATTACTCAACACATTTCCATTGAAATGGTAAAAGTGTCTCTTAAATGTTGCAGTGTTTCTTCAGTTTGTTTTTCTCCTCAGCAACAAAGAGAATGTTGATCCTACTCCTCGGGGTGAGGAGATGATCGGTTCAGTGGTGGCTCGTCAGGAAGAGTTCAATATCCAGAATCAAAGGTATCCAGGGAACCTCAAAAACCTAGCCTGTATAAGACAAGGCTATTACTATCATCACATTCCTATCTATGTTATGGCCATAATGAATTACATATCAAAATTCTCTAAATAATACACGTCAATCATCACATGGAGCATTTTATCCTTCATTAACCAATTAGGATATATTTTTAAGCTATTTTACCATGAATTATGATTATCTAACAATATTAAACATAGTGTGTTTCTCTTTTAAATCATGAACTGAGTAACAGCAAAAATCATTTTACCAACTTCACATTCATGTTTTTAAGAAGTCTCAACAAAAGTAGCAAAACAACCAACAGCAAATCGTTTTTCTAAACAACCCATATCCACATTTTCCAGTAAATTATCAATGCAAAAATATGCTGCTTTAAGTAAACATGTAACTCTCTCCATTTCACAGCAGTCGTTTTAGCCCAGCTTCACATATCAATGCCCTCACGTCGACAGACAACGTGGCTAATTTAGCAAAAACTCACCACGACGCTGCTAAAAGTTGTAAACTCATGAACCACCTCTCTCACGTTGCATGAGTGGAGTCTCACAAAGCGCTGTGTCTCTGACAGTTTTAACAGTTGTCACTTGTGACGGCTGGACTGATTAATGAAACAAATAGCGCTCGTTCCCTCGCGTATTCCTTCACTCGGTAACGTCAAATTTGTATGATGTCTATGGATTATGACGCATTCGTTTTCGTAGGTACATATAGCTACAAATGCTGGATGAGACCAGCCTGCATCATTACATGCTGATAGGCTGTACGCAGTGCAGCACCTGAACTTTGCTCGGTCCAGCAGCAATTCATTTCTGCCCGGTGTTAGTAATTGGGATGAAAAAATAAATAATTTTAAATAATCTCCCTTGACTGGAGATTATGTGCTCCTCATCTTTAATGCAGAATCTATAAATCAGCTGCTATGTGTCGAGGTTTGTAACTACAATGGCATTCAAATACCTTTATGAGCCAATGAAAATGAAGTACCAGTAGCACTCTTACGTTGTGTGTGTGTGTGTGTGTGTGTGTGTGTGTGTGTGTGTGTGTGTGTGTGTGTGTGTGTAGGTGTGTGTGTGATACAGACAGAGAGGTCAGAATGCAGGGTTGCCTGCTGCACAGCTCAGAAGCACTTTGTCAGTGTTTAGGAGTTCACTGGACAGCCAGCCTCTGAACTGGACCCTCGACACACACACACACACACACACACAGTTTCATTAAATTAATCACAAATGCAAAAGATTATTTTGAAAACAGACACTGCCACGCTCTGACTGCTTTAATGGGGCGCAGACATGAGTGAGGTTTCATGCCAGCTTTGTATAATTGGGGTTCCCCCACTGATGAATAAGTAGCACACATAATAACACAGAGCTGATTTATCATTCTCTCCTTTGTTATTTTCTGCTAGTTAGTGTTTGATGGATGGAGCTTTTTAAATTTGTGCAAACATGATATTTCAAAAGGAAAATGTCTAATAATGACATTTAATGACTCCATACATTTGAAAGGCCTCGCTTTCCCTCATTCCTGTCATGGTGAGAAAATCCTTCCACACAATGCAGAGCACGTTTGCTCACATATAATACAGTAATTGTACTGTTGCTTTTTATTTTCATGAAGAGGAAGGTTATTTTGATATAGTTTTTGTTGATGTAGAGCTTTATTCAAAGTATTACGCTGCATTAGGATCTCTTATGTGTTGATGCATTATCAAATTGCTACTCTGCTGTGATTTAGTTGTATAGTTAATGGAATACAGTGTTACCGAAATCCCAGTATTTTATGTCATGATGTATTCTTTATTTTTAAAAAGTTCTATAATGTTGTTATTCCTAAAACGCATATGTAGCTGTAATTTAATACCTCAATCTGAACCTAAACGTTGCCTTACTTGTGTTCATACAGTACGAAGCATAATATATTATGAAATGATAGTGTATAAGATCAAATCTGTCGTCCTCATGTGACTTTTTCACACTTTTTTTCACACTTTTTTCACACATGTGTGTGAATGCTATTCAGTTTTACATAAGAGATTGTGTTTTCAGATATCTTATATTTAACATATTTTTCATATCATATCATGTGAATTTACCAGATGTGAAAATATGACAAATATGACATTTCCAGATACATCACGATTTGTTAAATTTGACATATATAATCCTCGTGTCAAAAAACATGTTCATGGTGATTATACAGAATATTAACATATGTAAATGTGTAAATTCATCTTTCACAAACCCTTACTAATTATCATTTGATAAACCACATAGTCCATTAGCACATGTCAAATGTGCTTCATGTTTACTTGTGATTAACACTGCATCCCTCATATGTGACACATATCACATAAAACAGTCATCACGTTTGGCAATATAAACGTTAGAGACACATTTTGCAACCATAACACATTAATGTATTGTTTTAGTTTTTATCTCCGATGCTGAGTGATACTGAAAGTGCAAAGGAATTAGACGCCATGGCCGTAGTATACGGTTGTTATATCACGGCTATGAACCAATTGCTTGCCTGAGCTACCAGTTTAATAACCAAATATAACAATATACTGTCCATTCAATTTTACATGTGATCATCAGCTCTGTTTCATTTCTCACATGTACAATGTAGACGACCACAAGGACCGTTATCACATGTGAATGCCATGAAACACATTTCACGTGCGATGTGCCTTTTAAAGACCACTATACCATACACATGTTTGGCTTCTGTTAAGATCCATGTTCACTTTGTGCTCAGACAAATGAAAGTGTGTTTCCATTCAGAGAGAAATCTTTCCAGCCCCTCAACCTTCAGATTGACAGTGAAACTAACAACGCACATTACAACCTTTTATGTTCACAAGAAGCACTCTAATACATATTAAACACATTATGTCACTGACACCAACAACCAAGCCTTTTTGAACATTAATAACAACATCATCTACAGCAGCACACCGCAGAGAAATGACAGAGCTGTCTTGTTTTATATAGAACCAAGGTTTTACCCCCCCCCCTGAGGTGCCCTATCATCTCTATGTTATCTATTAATTTTTTTTGTTCTATCTCTCTCTGTCACTATTCCACTCTTCTTCTCCTGCTTTCCGTGTGTGTTTGGTGTGATGTTTCGCTTTTCCTCTGTCAGAAGTGGTCTCTGGAGTTCAGAGATGGAAAATGTATCAGGGGTTCGTGTGTCATTACTGACGGCGGATGAAAGGAAGAACACCCAGATCAAAACATCTGTTAATTGCATAAAAGGGAGACAAACAATGGTATTTATTAGAGGGAGTAGCAGGTAGCGGTGCCCTCTGCATTTACACCCCCACCCCTGCTGTCAACAGCTACATGCTTGCTTTTTTGGGGGTTATTCTTTTTCACTCTCCTTTGTTTACTTGTCTTTTTATTTATTTATTAAGAATGTAGCTTGAAGTGGATTTCCTTCCAGCTTCCAGAAAGGTAAAGTATCTTAACATAAGCCTAGATAATAGTTATGACAGGGCTCATTACTAAGAAATGATTGTTACAAATATTTTTTTATATGCACATACACAAACTTCCATACATCTGCACCCAAGGAAAATTGGTACCACAAACCGGGCTGCACAGCCATGACAAAAGAGGTAACCAACAAACTATTATTATATAAGTAATTCAAAGTCAACACAAGAGGAAAACTCAAACTAACTAGTGGGGGGAGGAGTCAGTAGGTTCAGCAGTGTAGGTGCGTGCACGAGTGGAAAAGTGCACGTATGCAATGTTGAAGGGTGCAGAAACACAAACCATACTGTCAACCAAATACCAAACAAAATAAACTTTCGTCTTCACAGGAAACTACTACTTAGTTAGGTTGAGGCAATTTAGGCATAGGAAAATATGTGAAAAGACCTATGGAAGTGGTGTTACTTAAGTACAGAAGTTACATGAAGAATAAATCAACTTTGACTTCTCGTTTTACACAAAGGGCATGAACAGCGGGCTACTGGGTAAAAGACGTTTTTTACCGATCTGCCCTGTGTGGGTATTTGCAGTCTATATTCTTAACCTGGTATACAAATGGATTTTGTGGGATATCTATGAATTACAGCACATTCATTTTTGTAGGTATAGCTATGAATGTTGTATGAGAACAGCCTGTTCAGGGAGGAGAGAGAACCCAAAACTGACTTCCAGGAGAGTTTTTAAAAGAGAGCTCTGGCACACAGGGCCCATGTGTTGCTGATAAGCTGAGCTGTTGCCATTCCACTGATGACGCCCAGTTCCAATACTAAGTGACAGGCAGACAGGGCAGAGATGGTCCCTAATATACAGTAATAAATAATTCATACATTAATATATGATTATAACAGATTATAACATGCAATCAGATATAAAGACATTTCAGTGTTTATTCATCTGCAATTTGTCAACAACTATAGCCTCTACATCTGTAAATGGTGTACAAACAGATAATTAATGCTTGATGACAAAATATAACAGTTACATTTATATATAATGATATGTTGCCATGAATTATGACCTCATGGACAAATTGAAACCTGCCTGTGAATGATGACATGTGCATTAACCAGTGGTGGGCCGTCAGGGCCTGCAAAGCCTTCTCTGCTGGCCTAAACAGAATCACAAAGTTATAGCTATTTTATAATTTAATAATTTTTCACAAATACACTACATGTATTATAATTATTTTTTCCCATTAGCTTATTTTCTCACTGCACAGCTACTGTCCTCAGTTGCTCTGCTTCCAGTGCAGCTTGTTTTAAGGAGAGCTTTTATCCAATCAGATTTCACCCCTTTGTCTCTAGGTAAGGAGAGAGGCCTGAGGCCCTCTAGGTAGACTTTGCAGATTAAAGTATATGGGGACGATATTGTTGATTGTCATAGTGTTCAACCAATCAGATCTTTAGTTTGACATGTTGGGCGTATTCTTTGACGTGCCAGAGCTACCCAGGTAGTTTACAATACGTCAGCATTAACGTGCGGCTCAGCAATAACGTGCGGCATGATTGGTCAGTGGGCTAGCGTGACTGTTTTGACGCTGAAGCAGCTAGCAGAAGTTAGTAGTAGTAGTAACAGTTCAAGTTGAAAGATATGTAAGAAGTTATGACATTGACATGACATTTTTAGCATTTTGCTTGGTGTAGATTTTTTTTTTTTTACCTAGCTTTGTTTTTTTAACACTCAATGGCTGAAGGAGGATAAACGGATTTCTCAAGGACATTTCCAGAAAAACTGGACATCGTAAGAAAGGGTCGGCCAACCGCACAGCTAGCAGCCCTGACCCAGCCAGGAAAAGGATTTGTACGAACGGTATTTCTGGCTGACAGCGTCAGAGAAGCGTTGCACATTTTATGGCTAAGAATGCATTTTATTTGCAACTGAGCGTCTTGGTGTTTGGAGCTATGCTACGCTAACCTGAGGTGGCTAACCAAGGCAGCAACACGACACCATAGCACGACAGGACACTTACAAGCTACAGTGCTTTTGAAAACTTTTGGAGAGACCCGAGTGGGTCTACAACTCATGCAGGAGGAGAGGTCGCAGGAGGACCTCTGGCTGGAACTGAACCACACTGATGTTCTGTACAACCGCGGTATTAAACTCTTCAATAACAAAGAAAGGATGATGGACTTTGTCTTGAAGTGAACAGCAGCTTTGGTAAGTGCTTTTGTGTTTTTACATCTGCAGTAGCGTTACTACTGTGTTCAGTTGTCTATGGTGTCGTTTTTATGATATGGTTAATATTGTTCCCTCTGATGTGAATAATATTTGAATGGCTCGTGGTCTTCAGTGTGTGGATGAATACGTGTTTTAGCGCCACAGTGTTGCTGGATTGATTTGTCATGCTTTGTTGTCATATAAATATATGTGACTGGTTCTTGTGAGTTTGTTCTTGTCATTGTATTAATTACATTCATCTTGACTATATGCATTGTCCGTTAATGACGAAGCATCCCGTAATGCGCGAGGTTAGGGTCGGACATTTGATTCTCTGTTTGGGGTTTTGTTTTCTTTTACAAAGCAATAATTATGGTCTGGAGAAATGGGGATTGTGTGGCGATTGCTTTAGCCCTGTTTGAATCAGTAGGGAACAGCTAAACGCTGCGGGGAGAGTTTGTAGCTTGTGTGCTGCTGTTGTTTTCCTGCTAAGCTAGTTTAGCGCGCCTCCCAGAATACACGCGCCTCACCAGAGTACAATGTTGTGGTTCCCGGGTGGGCGTGTCAGACAGCACGTTGCCAGGTTCGGTTCGTAAGCCTCGTACCCAACGGTTTAATACGAATACGTGTATTGTTACACCCCTAGAAACAAATAATAACCGTAGCTGTGGCGTCATTATGAGGTTATTAGGAGGTTCAACTGTAGTAGGACACAGTGACGTGCGGTGAGGTTTGTGGCTGGTGAGGCACTGACTCTTTCAGAGTCAGATTTACAAATATATGAACCTAATATAGAGTAGCTTAAATCACCATTCAATTGGCAGCTTGCACATTGACTACTGGTTGTTTTTCATATTTCATATCAGCATTCTTTACACACACATAGGTAAGGTACATATTTGATTGCACCTGGTGTGTGCGCCGCGATCTGCGATCTGCCGACCTGTGTTTCAGAAGCGGAGCGCTCGCGGTCCCTACCCGCGAAAATCGCGAGATCCCGCGATAATCTGTAACAACCACGGATTCATAAAGACAACAACAAACACATAAAAGGTTACTTTACCTGTCCGACGTTGAATTGCTGTTGATTTGGTCATATTTCCCTGTTTTTTGAGAATTGTTAAAGCTTAGGTATTTAATCTTCAATGTTTGCGGTCAAAGCAAAATAGAAGAAGAAGAGAAGTGTAGAAGAAGAGTAACGGAACTACAAGCATAAACCCGACCCGTGGGCTCTCGCGCGCCCCCTTCATTGAGGCAGAGGTACTGTGTGCCTCCCCTCTGTACTTTTTCACTGCGGTTTAATGTCAGATCAGCAAGACTAAATATGTTCTACACATAAGTGAAATACATCACCTATTCTATGGAAAGAACGGACATATAATACAAGTGTCAACAAATGTTACAGTGGTGACAAACAATGAGAAAGCAAAAGACATGCGCTCAAGTCAGTTTGTGAGGGATTGCACAATCTGAGGTGAGGCACAGCTCGTCGCTGCCTCACCCCGCGTGTCTCCTCTCTGTTTGAACAGGACATTGAACGATTTTGACTATAAAAATGCTTAAAATGATTGAAATCATACAGAAATTACATTCATAGCACAGATCAGTAGAGAAATATTATTTATTTTATTTTATCATTATTGGTTTTTTACTTTTCATGATGACAGGTGAGGCTCTGCCTCCCCTGCCTCCCCTGACCGCACGTCCCTGGTAGGACAGCACTGAAGGCCCAGGTATAAAATGCACGGCCCGCCACTGGCATTAACGCTAATAATTGCTTAACAAGGATTTATTGGTTTGTCTGATTATATATTATTAAAGACAATTAAAACTATACTTTACTGTGTTATCAAGCAATCAAGAACTGTTACATAGTTAATGTAAGACACAAAATCAGAGCAAACACCTGCTGCTGATGATCGATTGAAAGCTCCAAGACATCTACTAAATGGACCCTGTGGTGATATTGCTCTTTCTTAAACTAAATTATAGTATGTTATCAACATTTGAGTTCCAGGGTTGAAATAAAGTGTTGCCCATTAATTAATTCAATGTTCCTGTATTTATGCAATATTTATTGGTTTTATGTTTCCCCTTTTTGATGTTTGTATTCTGATCAACCTAATTCTGAGATATTTCAAGCATTAAGGAGAATAAATATTTAAGTATCAATTTAACATAATTTCATTGCTTGGGTAATCATGGCTGCTCTTGCACAAATACTATTTTCTCATCATCCATCATTATCTACTAACATAGCTGACATTTTATAGCTGCATGAAGTCAATATCCAGCACTAAGTGACTGTGAGGCATTGCCAAGGCTTACCATTTTTTTTTGTGCTCCTCCATTCTAAATGCTGCAGAAGTCTGTTGGAGCACTCCGATTTCAACTCTGTTTCATGGCCACAGCATTCAACGAGCCATAAAAGATTAATTGTGTCTCTTCTCTGATTGAAGGGTGAGGTAAACCGTTTTACACATATGAACATGGTTATTTCATGTACCGGGAAAATCCACAAGTCTTTGCTCGGGCTGGCAGTTGTTTGCTACTATTTTATACACATTTGTGAAGTTGTATATTTAATCATGCCGCAAGCATTGTATGTTGGACTCCAACAGCTCATACTGCTGCTGCAACACCAAACAAGATATTGTGTTATTATTCCCTAAAACATCACTTATTCATTCTTCAAGAGCCTACTGTTTCCTAAAGCAGAGCAGGCTCACACATTTGTCTTCCAGTTGTCTCCGCTCTTCCCTTTGTTGTTCTGCAAACAGCTCTGAGAGACGAACATGGCGCCCTAAAAATAAATGTGATTTGACTTGACCTTAGCTCCGGCTTGTACCAGGATCAGTCACAGGCTTTATTTGGCCTGTGCCACTGGCACCGAGTCCCGATGATGATATGCAGTGAAATGTGTTAATGCATATTCATAAGTCCCTAATTCTTTTTCTGCCTGGGAACATTTCAGCTGTGCAACACACACACACACACACACATGCACATACCAATACTTACTCATATACACACATGCATGCTTGTGTTTATTCACAAACATGCACAAGCGCACCACATGCTAATACTATGTTCCAGCATGCTAATACATTTGACATGCCCACACAGCTGTCAAATGTAATAGAATGTTGTTTTTAGCAACATGGGTTTTTTTTCTGGTGAAACTCCGGGTGTCAACAAATGACACGGTCATATCTTGTGTTTTCTGTTCCAGTTTTGATTACTGGCTGTAAAATCACTTCAAATTCTACAAGACTCATGTGACCTCTGTTTAAAGGAACATTAATCAAATCCAAATACCTAATTTAATTAATTTCTTAGTGTGACCACTTTTCCTCCACCTGAGTCTTCTCCTTCTTCTCATGTTGATTTCCTACATTTCCCAAAATGCTTTTTTACCCCTAGCTACAAGAATTTGGATGATGAAACTTCTTCTTTTTTTTTTTAAATGGTGGATAAGGCCTCTGACATTTCAGGCTTATTTGTCACTTTGTTTCCACTTATTGTGAACACAGAAGCTTCTGTTTTAATTAACTTTTGTGATACCAATCAGGGAAACTGCTGTCAATGAGCACAACACCAGACCTAATGTTATTTGAAAGACACTAAGGGACCTTTAAGCCTATGTTGGCACATCTGAATCTATCTGAATAATGTGCCCTTTAAATAGCAGGGAAATACTGCTCCATTGACTTCAGATGAGGATTTTTTTTGGTCAGTTCCACATTCCCTTTCTGCTGCCTCAAGATAGCAATGCGCCAACAATGCGCCTATCCACACCTCATTTTAGAACCAACGCGCCCTTGCATGCTCAGAATGGGGCAAGTACATAAACATGGGCTCTGGGCATGAAAATGACGACTGCAGTGTCAGTCTGAAACTGACAACGACAGTTGTTCTTTCCGCCAGGTGTTAGACTGGGCCCTAATCGACAGCCATGATATAATTTGTCACGCTGTAGCTACACAGCTGTGTTCGAGATAAATGCTGACATTGGCATGTTAACATGCTCACAATGGGATTGATAACATGCTTATTTTCTAGCATATTTACCATCTTAGTTTAGCGTGTTAGCATGCTAACATTTGCTAATCAGCGTACAGCTGAGGGTTGATGGCAATGTTGTTGGTTTTGGAGGTAATTAGGCATGAAGAATTTCACAATTTCCTCGATAAATGTCAGCATTGGGTGGAGCTATTTGTGTCTACAATATTCAATGGTGATCCATCCAGTAGTTTTCAGAACATTTCACTCAGACCAACAGATGTGAACGTCATGGTGGCAATATAGGAAAAGTTGTCACCAGAGTGTGCATCGTCTATATGTGCCAAATTTAAAAATGGTATATAAGAAGTGGACGCAGTAAAAGCCTAGAGTTCCGCATTTTGGCCTTCGCCATTTCGTGTTTTTGCAGTGTGAAGGCCCTGAATCATACCCTGTTTTATCATCTTTTTTACTCTAAATGGGACCTTAATTTACTAAATTGAATATTGAATAATAATGATTGATATGATCATAAACTGATGTTTACAATGTTTTCTGAGGTAATAATAAATAAAAGAGATTGAGGGTCATTTTCTAATTATTTTCTTTACAACCGCCTTCTTTTTGCAACCAGAGGAGTTGCCCCCTGATGGCCATTAGAAAGAATGCAAGTTTAAAGCACTTTCGCATCGGCTTCACTTGTCAGACCCAGTGGTAAATGCTTGTATAGCGCCTCTCTAGTCTTCCGACCTCTCAAAGCGCTTTGACACTACATTTCATTCACCCATTTATTCATGGCAGGGGCTACCATGCAAGGTGCCATCAGGACTCATTCATACAACATCCACACACCGTAGGCACAGTCTACAGGAGCAATGTGGGGTCCAGTGTCTTGCCCAAGGACACATCGACATGGACTGGAGGAGCTGGAGATCGAACCGCCGATCTTCTGTTTGAAGGCCACCCCCAGAGGGTGTAGTCCACAATGGTTGAAACAATAAGGAAACCGTCAGTCTTTGATTATGAAGGACTTGACAAGGAAACGTGACCTTTCCCAGTGATTTAATATGCCTCTGTCAGCCAGTCTAAAATACGCTGGTATTGAAAATACATAGATGGTTTTAGAACAATCTTTTTTCAGTCATCCATCCACAGAAATGCTCCCTCCATAGGGTATTATTCTGGACTGAAGTGCACCGGGAGAAATATTGGGGAAATCTGTCTAGCTGTCAGCAAATGTTGCTTTACTTTCATATTTTCCTCTTCCCATTCTTCTTCCCTCTTTATTCATATTTACTCATTCCTCTCTAAATCACATCCATCTGTTGATTCTGCAGGAGCCTTTATCACATGACAAATACATCTGGTAGACTAAAAGTTGTCTTCAGCCCCGCATTATCCCTTTCGACGGAGTAGAAATTTACTTTAAATGTCATCCCTGCGCTCATTGTAATATTATACGCTCTCAGCTTTGCAGGTGTGAATCCTCCCTGCCAGGCTGAACAGGAGGAATACGCTTAGTGGTATTTAAAGCCGAGGTGTTCGTGTCATTTAGAAATCACACAGCTCTGACTTAGCCAGCCCTCAGAGAGCAACGGTACAGGTGGATCATCTCTGTTCTCTCCCCTCTTCTCTCCACCGAGGCCCCGGCTGTCTGCGCCATGACCGGCTTTCGCTGTCAAGCCGAACAGAGTAATCCCTGCAGTAACAGCCTCGCACTAAAGGTTCACGCTTTTCTCCTCTCCCTTGAAACACCGCGGGTACGCTCAAGTTAATTTTCTGACTTGTGAAAGGAGTTCAGGTGTGTTCTGTTTTTCATCAACGGCTGTAACCGACGGAAGCAAAAGGCAAAGAGAAAATAAAAACAAGGCGAGTTGAACGTGGAAATGTAAGCAAAATGGATATGTGCTGTACATGTTGATGTGTATTGTTGGCAAAAGACAGGAACAGATTGGCCCTTTCTTTGGCAATAAAGATAATACTCTAAAAAGGCCCATCTGCCTTATTGAATTCCAACAGCTCCAATACACAAACACACACACACACACACCCATGCTCCCTATTAAATACACTCACGCAACACACACACACACACACACACACACACACGCATATGCTGAAGGGCTACTTCCCAGCTGTGTCTTCCCATTCATAAATGTCATTGACACTGTGCTCAGTATGATAAATCTCATATTTGTCCATGATTTGCATAAAGAAACGATCAACATGCAGGATCAGAGGTTAACAAAAGTGACTTGATTCCTTCAGAGCAGAGAAGAGAGGAAGATACAGTGACTAGAGTGTACGATATTGGTTTCATGCACTGTGAGATGAGTATTTTCATCAGACAGAAGGACATTAACAAAGTTTTCTTCACCAGAGAGAAAACTGTGAAATAAAAACACATTCTCACTCCCAACTCGTCAAATTCCTCCACTTGGTCAGTGACCCTACCGCCCCTCTCGTGGCCGATTTGAACATTTGAGGGGCGGCGTGTCAATACACGCTTGTTACATACGTAATGTCTTTTTTAATAGAAACTTCACAGGCAGTTAATGGTAGGCAACAAAACCCAACCTAGTGTTTTTTTTCACCAGAAGCTATGCAAGTGTTCTCGTTTGAACTCGTTTGAAAGCTGAACATATTCACATTGACTATCGTGGAGCCTCATAGTTTGACGCGCTGGGCTACCAAGTGCATTAGAAAGTCAGGGGGGTCCCGAGGGGTTCCTGAAGGAACAGCTAAGGAATATTGAGGAGAAACCTGACCAGGAAGTGTCACCAACTGGATGCTGTGTACGTGTACCTTGCTCGCACTTGTTATCCTTTAGTCATGAACTATGAATGCCAAGTGTGTGTGCCAGTCATTGTCTTGACCGAATGGCCTTGTGTGTGCATTTTTTTTCCCGATTACAATATAAAAATAATAATGAAATGATTAGGTCTGTGGTCTCCCACCTTTGCATAATCATTAAGATTTGAAAACATTCTAGTGTGAACTAGGCGTTATGTGGAAACCCACATGAAGGCAAGACCAAAAGGCCCTCAGATTTACTGGACCTAAACAAAACACAGATTGTTTATGATCTTTTAACTGAACATAAAACTATACTCTTGGAATACTAGTTATGTAAGAGCAATGTATTTGTACACACATACATGATAAATAATTCAAAATGAGTTTGCTGCCAGGCAGAGAGAGCAGTTCCCCTGGAAACTGCACAAATAGCCCCGAGATTTTATTTGAAAGTGTGACTGCTTTGTCTCGGGGTTAAGGGAGCAAATGGCTAATTTGAATTTGAGCCGGAGATGTATGAGAAAATGTGTTTGAATGCAGAGCGGCTGGATATCATTTAGTATCATCAGTTAGGAAGGAGACACACTACATTCTCAAGCTGCATCACAGTATATTATATAATATACTGTGATGCAGCTTGAGAATGAGTACTATCTGGTTTCAAACAAACAGACCTGTTCTTTTGCCGATTAAACTGTCAATCCAGACAGGGGTGTAGGAGATAGGTCTGATTCTCAGATTCAGGGTCAGATTTTAGCTGAGTGACTGTTGTTAAAAGGAATAGTTGGACATTTTGGGAAATGCGTTAACGCTGCATTTAGGAGAAATCAGGCAGATGGTAGACGGCAGATGGACAACATCTTCTTGATGCCACATGGGACAAACAAACAAACTGTCCTGGCTGGACCGCAAAACAAAACACGTATGATGATATGCTGCTATACTAATGGAATAAAATATGTTTTATAAAATGATTTAGGGTCTACTATTTTCTGTGATGATTCTAGTAACGCATGTAGCTATAAAATGCACCTTACTCTTAATATTTCAATGAAAAGAAAAGTAGGCTATATATATGACCTGAGGTCTATTTGTTGTGCAATCAGACTGATTGGTGTTCAATTAGTTTCTAAGTGTTTATTTTGCAAGCATAAACAACTTGCAACAGTCTGAGGGAGCTCGTAACATCCGGTTTCTGTTCTGCTTTGCACTATGATTGTCATTCTGCAACACACTTATAAAAAAACACTACACACTGTTTCTGTCATTAGACACACGATACTGAATGAAATCTGTTGCAATCACTGGGAAAATACTTCTATTTGAAATGCAAAACATTACTGTAATAGGCAACAAACACATGAAAACACTAATTCACTAACTAATTGAACACCAATCAGTCTGAGCCTTCGCACAACAAATAGACCGTAGGTCATATTTATATTTATATATATATTTTTGGGAACGAAAAGGAGCGTGTTTGAGTTATCAGCAAACATGAAAAACTAATTTATTGACATTAATAGTCAGTAAGATTATTAACAATTATTAATAATTACGGGGCACCACCATGAGAACAGGGACCAATAACCAAACTATAAACTAAGTCTCATAATTAGTGTTCACTCACAATGTCAATAGTCAAAGTACTATTCCACATTCAGAGTGAAAAGTGACGGTGTTGAGTACGAGCACAGGCCACATATCCAGCTATCACCACAATACACATGCACAAAGTAATCACAGACAGCTGCTCTTTAAAGTATAACAGAGTTTATTAAGTTCTAATAATAATGATCCAATCAACTAATATCTAAAACTAACAACAAATACTATACATTCATGAGCACGCTATCTAGAATCAACAAACAATCTGTAATGAGAGAGTGTGCTCGTGTGTGTGTGTGTGTGTGTGTGTGTGTGTGTGTGTGTGTGCGTGTGTAGGGGAGCGAGGCGAGAAAACAGCTCAGACAATGGCAGATGCAATCTAGAACATGGCTACGTCATGTGGGACTACACATTGAAGATAGATCGAACTATCAAAATGGCACGTGACCACGCCTTGCGAGACCACAAAATGTCGCGAGACTCTAAAATGGCGAGAGAGATCGCATTATCTACACGTGACTGAGCTATTCAGCTCGCGGCTGATGATCTTGGACTCGCCCAGCCGCGGTTCTGACCTTTGAACCGATGGGATAGCAACTTCCGACCCCACTAGCGGTAACTGATCTCAAAACACGAATGCAGCAGTGTGAAATACACAGTAACTTCTACAGAACATTAACGATCTCGGCCGCTAATCTCGGGGATTATTGAGCATACACAACACCACGTTTTAAAATTACACAGTAATTTAAGCAAAACACAAACAAGATAATGACACACAATGACCTAACCAAGGCCAGACACCTAAGTAAGCCTTACGGTGAGATGACTTCTTAATGATTCTTTTAGTGGCCGACGGTTCTTCTGAGTTTCTCAGTTGAACTCGAGCTCCGTGCTGCGAGGCTCATTAAGGGAATTCTCGTCCTTACAAAGTCGACTTGATTGGAAAGAGAAGTTGTCCTCTTTCTCTGAAGAATGCGTTTTCTTCACTTTTGCAGGCAAGTTGTCCGCTTCTCTTTTCAGGATGCGAAACAAAAACAAAACAAACAGTCTTTATTCGTCCAGCGAATGTAAAACTGTTACCTAGGCTTTTCTTTTAAAAGCAGCAAAGCTATGTTTCTGTGCCTCCTTGCAAGTAAATTGAATGGCAGAGAGCTGGGGGTGAAGCAAAGTTGTATAGTTTCAGGGACAGGCCAGAGCTGCACCACATGTTTTATTGCTTTTCCTTTGTTCAAAGCACATGGTGAAGGCCTTGTCCAGGCCATGAGGCCTCAACAATATACAGCGGGTAAAATAAGTATTGAACACAAAGAAATCCAAACAAATAAATTCAGAAATTAAGTTATGTGTAATAAAATGAAATGACACAGGGAAAAAGTATTGAACACGCTTACTGAAATTTATTTAATACTTCGTACAAAAGCCTTTGTTGGTAATGACAGCTTCAAGACGCCTCCTGTATGGAGAAACTAGGTGCATGCATTGCTCAGGTGTGATTTTGGCCCATTCTTCCACACAAACAGTCTTCAAATCTTGAAGGTTCTGTGGGCCTCTTCTATGAACTCTGATCTTTAGTTCTTTCCATAGATTTTCTATTGGATTCAAGTCAGCTGATCATCTGGGCCATTCTAGCAGGTTTATTGTATTTCTCTGAAACCAATTGAGAGTTTCCTTGGCTGTGTGTTTGGGTTCATTGTCTTGCTGAAATGTCCACCCTCGTTTCATCTTCATCATCCTGGTAGATGGGAGCAGATTTTTATCAAGAACATTTTTCCATTCATCCTTCCTTCAATTATATGATTGTATGCTGAAAAACAGCCCCACACCATGATGTTCCCACCTCCAAACCTCACTGTTGGTACGGTGTTTTTGGGGTGATGTGCAGTGCCATTTGACCTCAAAACATGGTGTGTATTATGGCATCCAAAGAGTTCAATGTTGGTCTCATCTGACCAGACTATATTCTCCAGTATTTCACAGGCTTGTCTAAATGTTGTGCAGCAAACTTTAAACGAGCTTCAACATACTTTTCCTTCAGCAATGGAGTCTTGCGTGGTGAGCGTGCATACAGGCCACGGCAGTTGAGTGCATTACTTATTCTTTTCTTTGAAACAATTGTACCTGCTAATTCCAGGTCTGTCTGAAGCTCTCCACAAGTGGTCCTTGGCTCTTGGACGACTCTTCTGATAATTCTTTTCACTCCTCTGTCAGAAATCTGGTGAGGAGCACCTGGCCGTGGCCGGTTTATGGTGAAATTATGTTCTTTCCACTTCCGGATTATGGCCCCAACAGTGCTCAATTGGTTTCAGAGAAATAAAATAAAGCTGCTAGAATGGCCCAGATGATCAGCTGACTTGAATCCAATAGAAAATCTATGGAAAGAACTAAAGATCAGAGTTCATAGAAGAGGCCCACAGAACCTTCAAGATTTGAAGACTGTTTGTGTGGAAGAATGGGTCAAAACCACACCTGAGCAATACATGCACCTAGTTTCTCCATACAGGAGGCATCTTGAAGCCGTCATTACCAACAAAGGCTTTTGTACGAAGTATTAAATACATTTCAGTAGCGTGTTCAATACTTTTTCCCTGTGTCATTTCATTTTATTACACATAACTTAATTTCTGAATTTATTTGTTTGGATTTCTTTGTATGTATGGATTACCTGGGTTGTTACCATCATCTGGTGAAAATGTCATGTCAATAGCACCTTTAGAAATATATTTACTGAGAAAAATGGTGACGTGTTCAATACTTATTTTACCCGCTGTATATAGTCTACTTTTCTTTTCATTAAAACATGAGTAGATGTACTGCACTGGCACTGGAACAATCTTTCACAGAAGTCTGTAGAACATTAACAAGGTATACAAAGTAAAGACTGCAGTGTTATATTTGGCTTGTGTGTAGAGTTTTGACACATTGAGCCTAATTCTGTGTAAACAAACACAAAATCAGCTGTAAGCACAGCTGAGAACAGGGCTCATTTCCTCACACATGTAGCAGACCATCTCAGATCTTTTGCAAAGTCAAAACCTTCATTCAAAACTACACAGCATTTCATAAAAACCCAATTTTGTGACCGTTTTACACACATGGTTCACACGATCTGAGACACACTGCTGTGCTCAATCTAACACACTACCAACTTTCTTTTCTAACTTTTCAACTTTCTCCCTTTCTAATGATGTAGTCTGGGTTTTAAAAAAATGTCACTAGTGTTATGATAAAGCACATGAATATATTGACCAAACACAGCACACAAGACTGGCAGTACTGCACGTTGCTAAAATTATCTCCACATTGTAAAATCAGTCAATACATCCATGCATTTCCAAAGGTTGCATTTTGCAGTATAGCACATAAACACAGCAAACACAAACAAAAGCATTTACATTGTTTTTTGTTTAAACACGTTTTTTTCAAATCAGGCTTCTCGCTGCTATGTTGCTATGGCTTCCAATATTAATGTAAACAGGTACTAACTGCCCGGTGCTTTTTTTATAGTGCTTCCATCCTAATTGATAAGTTGACAATCCAGTAATTAGGTGTTTGGCCAGGTGGGACATGTACTTGCCAACTGGTCCATAGGTGTGGCATTTAGAATGGTTTTGAAATGGTTAACAAGTGACTTCATATTCCTGTGTCTCATGTAGAGAACCGTGTGCAGTGTGTTCGAATAGTGCCACATTGAATTGCAAATTGGGTACAAAGCAGAAAATATGTTCTAGAGTTTCTAAACTTGAGCTGAGTATTTCCTCTCTGAATGTGAGTTTCAATTTAGTGTGGAAGCAATTGAACAAAAATAAAAAATAAAACCCACAAGTGGGATTCATGTCTATGGAGACACGATAAAAGCGCGGCTAAATATCGCACTGTTCCTTTAATTATCAAGCATATATCTTTAAATGTGTGATGCTTCACATGAATCCAATGATTCCATCCTGATATCATTCTCTAGTTCTACCGATGGAAACCCTAGGGGGTCCTATCGGTGGCTTTTCTTTTTGCCTGCTCTGCAAGAAAGGGCCATAAGCTGTGATCCTGCTGCTTTATAGCCAAGTTAAAGAGTCGTTCTGTAGCCTTCAGACGGAATCTGACATCCAATATCAGACATCTACAACACAAGGGCCTTCTAACATTACACTTTGATGCACTAGTGGTTGGCTTCATCGCCTGTTATTTGCCTCTGTCTGCTGCATACAAATCTAAGGTAACACCAGTAGTCAGCCTTTCAATTTCACACTAAGGTCTACATAATGTTCTCCCTCCTCTAAAAGTAATCTATATGTCAACTGGAACCCCTGTTTCTATTTCTCTAAGGTGTGTGCCGTACAACATATACCATAAAAATGTCTTTCCCTGTTCTGCTAAAGGTGAAAAGATCATTTTATTTTATTCTCCAACTGACAATTCAACGGCGAGTAGAGAGTGATGAGATGAGCCAAACACAGGGACCTTGGCGTGAACCGTTTCCTGAGTGCAAGAATCCGTTTCCTTCCCCTTGAACCGTTACATCTCATTATTGCTGCCTGTTTCAAGGTCCCTGACCACCGAATGATGTCATCTCTGGCTCCGGTGAAACGGACAGCCCAAAGTCAGCCAGGCGCGCTGCCACATCTGCTTTTAATCCAGCCCGCCAGTCCGGCATGCCACAATTATTCCTAATGTTTATTTGCATAATGAAGGGGTTAATTATGCTCATGAGACGCCCCAGTGGTCTTGTCTTGAGTGTCGGGGACACAGCTGTAGGTCTGCGAGCTAAATCATGCGCTAAATGTGTCACCTAGAATTAGATCCATTTGGCCAAGGCTTACGGTGGGCTGTTTGCGTGCGATGGGAGAGCCCAGGCCGCGGCTTGGCTGCGGTCAAGTTGGACGTGAAGGGGTGGGCGGATATCAGTCATTACCCACTGGCCCGGACAAGTTGCAGCGAGTCAAGCAGAGCTCCCACTGTGTCTTGAAGATCAGTTGGACAATAAAATGTTATGCACCCATGAACAACAGGAGTGTATTTCACTTTAAGTACAGCATCAGGGCTATAGCATGTTCTTTCTTTATGCGATGAGTTTGTACCTGTCAGAGGCACACATGGAGCATCAGGTGGACAAAACCGCCAGGCTTAAGAAAGCCAATACTTTCATCATCACTCTCCTCTACAGTTCATTTAACATTAGCTGGGGATTTGTGGCGGCAGCACAGAAAACGATCTATGCAAGCGCAGCATGCTCAGATAAAGGAAAAGTTCAACACTGTGAAGATACGCTTTTTTGCTTTCTTGCAGAGAGGTAGATGAGAAAATTGATGCTGTTCACATGTCAACCAGTGGAGACTCCAGGAAGTGACTATATTACTGGTTACAGTCCATCCTTTTTTCCAGGGCGTCAAATACAGACACTTTGTCTCGCCCCTTGGCGTCTGATACCACACAAACACAGAACTTTCAACCAGGAGACCGGTGTTCATGTCATAAAGTCTTGATGAGTTATTTAAGTTTTTTTTTAATGTTAGTGATGTTTGTGATATGTTTTCCATACTTATGTTACGTTGTTTAAATCTTTACACCGAAATAAGTGTTTTTATTTGAATTCACAGCAATAACCAAAAGTTTATTGTGACCGTAGTGGAGCGTCATAGTTTGACGCACTGGGCCACCCAGTATGGCTCGGTATCCTTTAAAATTGTACGATGCCAGTACCAATACCGGTACCCTTAAAGTGATACGGGTACCCATAGAGTACTTCATGGCTAATCTCCGCCACTGTGGTCCACCTACATGATAACAAAGAGAAACCTGTACTCACCCATTTGAAGTCCCTCCTTGTTCCCCAGACAGCTTCTGGGCGCTTTTGTAGCTGCATTGCAAAACACTATTAGTCACATTATAGCTTTACAATTGAGATGTAGCAATACAATTTGATCTCAGATTAATTTACATCCATTGGCACGTTTAATTTCACCAAGTTACTTAGTTAGCTACTCTTTATCTGGCAAAATATATCCATCTTCATACCCAGGTTATATTACCAGGTTAAAAGCTATGAGGTTTAAACTCCAAACATAATATCATAAAGGTTCAGAAAACTAGATATGTATATAGATATGTAGCCCAATGTCTCCCAATGCTTCCCTTAGCACTCTGCTGCACTGTGTTGTGATATGGCAACAATTCCTTTATCTCAATTATACTAAAAGACATTTGGTAAGGGTGACGTTTATCTGGATTATTCATTACGCCACTGGTTGTCCGTGCGGAAAATAAAAGAGAGGGGGGGGGGCACCTGCAGTCAGAGGAGACAACACAGACGACCGGCCCATGTAAGCACACGAGAAGAGGGGAGGACGGGATGCAGGAGCAGGTGCTCCAAGTGTGCCGTGGTTCTTTGCTTCTTCGACGACAACAAGGGGCGAAATTGGGTCAGAATGGATAATATAATGTGAATTTGATTGAAAAACATTTTGATGATTACTAAATGGAATGAATTACATTAAATGAAAAAACACAATTAAATGGGAAAAGTTTGATTTTACGTGACTTTCCTTAATTGCCCATTGTTTACCAACTACTCACCTTGAAATATTTATTCTTCAAATATTTCCTTTATTTAAGCAATTTTAAGTACCGGTAATAAAAACACATTAAAATGTGTTAATCAATTGTAAGTAATAGGATTATCAGTTGCTGGCCTGCTATTGCATAACATAATAGCAAAGGGATTGGAGACAAAACGGCCAATCACAAATGACTTACCGTTTTCGGATTGGCTGGGATTGTGTTACACTTTTACACACACTCACTGTCATGTTGAGCGGCAGAGCAGAGGAAGAGAGACACAGTGTGCAAAGGTCCACAGGAGGGGAACTGAGAGAGGGACAATGAGTAAAGCTGAGTGAGTGAGGATATCATTGTGCACTTATGTGGATAATAGACAACACGTAAAAAAAAAGTGCTTCCAAATCTTTTTTGTGCTCAAAAAGTCCCACCTCTGGTTCAGGACAAATACATTACATACAATACTGTACATTTAAGCGCCGTTTGAGTTTTACTAAGTCCAGAAAAAAACATAAGATGTGATTTGTCATGGTTTAATGGAAATATTGTCTTGCATTTATTTGTTTTGGGCAGAAATGTGTAAATGGCATTTAGTGTAAGAAAACACTGAGATAAACTACCGTGACAGCGACAACAAAACGCCACAAAGTCACCGTAAGGCTTTAATTGCACGCATCTTATTTGCATGCATGATGAGGTGATTTTATTTTCATTTTCCAGCTGGAGGTAAGAATCAAACACGGGGAGAGAACGTTGTGATTTAACATCTAGTAAGCTTTGGGCCATGTCTTCCCTGTTTTCATTTGATTCCAATCAGCCTGGGATTCTCCTCTGTTTGAGTGTTGGCAGTGAACAACGGTGTTAAATGTGCAGTTCCTTGTCGCGTGGCAAGCTGGTTATCGCATATTTATTCAGATCAAAAGTAGGCTATACCTGGAAGCATCGGCTGATTAATGTGTCATCAACTTGTATCTTGTATGCACATAAATGTCTCGATAATTTGCATGCATCGACGTGAGACGCAGAATGAAAACAAAAACTAAATCGGAGGCCTCCGCTCTGGTGAGTTTGGCTCTCAAAGAATTTTCACTTAATCTTTGGCAGTTTCTATCCTTTGCAAACATAAAAGGATTTTATTTTCCCCCGTCGTCCATGATGTTAGGAAATAGCAGAATTATGTTTGTGACTAATTAAAGGAAATTGGATTGAATGAAGTTATTTCTCCTAGGATGTAGTTTAAGCATTTGTCTGATGACAAACACCAGAGAAATCCTCTGACGCCGTGAAAGATCACAGAGGGAGGAATTAAATCACTGCTTTCGTAAAATCAAAGCACTAAATAGCAGCACGCTATTGTCATAAAAAGCGTTAAGAGTTTATTACATTTGCAATCATTGTTTTTTAATTTTTTTCATGTGAAAAAGAGCAGAGCAACAACCTAAAGGAATAACACAGATACAGTAAACAATACTGCTGCTATCTTTTGTTTCCCCATCATGATATCATCACATGTCTGACATTTTCCCTATTTTCTCGGGCTATATTTAGCGGCAGATAGTAATTTATGATAATTTCAGAGGTCATTAGTGATGATAATCAGGTGTAATTTGGCCACGTGTGTGGGATTTTCTGAGTAATAAATTACACTGCAATTTTCAAACCAATTTAGCACTGTGCTAGAAAGTCCAACCCAATGTTTCAGTCTGTCTAGTAATATGTTGTGGTGGACCGTGGCGAATGCAGCACTGAGATCTAATAACAGCAGTAATCCATTCCATTCAGCCGTCCTGTATAGCTGTGCTGCGTAATGTCGCAGTCATTTGATGGTTTAATCAGCTGTTTTTTTCTGTTATTGTGTCCCATCTTGTGTTATTTCAAACAGTCCAGACACGAACTGTGGGTTTGTTTTAATAGCTGAGGGATTGATAGAGAACGATTTGATCAAATCAGGACAATCTTATTCATACAGTTCAAAATCACAAATCTGTACAACATACAAAGCCCTCCGTCCTATTCTTCCTCAACATCAGGAAACGGATCGGAGCAAGAAATCTCTTGTTATCTTGTTATAAAAATGTTATCCAATAGAGAGGCTTTGCAATTAATACTACCTTTGTACTGTGAGGCTCAGCTGTGTTTGGTGCTGTATTGCTTACTGTGATGTTGTATGATGTTCATTACACTTTGGCTACCTACCTGAGCTTCACAGTGCCTCTCATAGACTCACATATGGCAGAACTGCCATGCACCTCGCTGGCCATGCTCATCAGATGCAATCCAGATCTGCAACAGGTTCAATATCGATACATTTGAATAAACAAGCGCTCTTTGGGGGGCTTCAGGGCTCAGTCGACTGAGTCGAGGATTTTGTCTGCAGCTGGTCTTTACAGGGCCGCAGTTCACTTTTGCTGCTGGATGGCGGATATACTAACGTTACAACCAAACTCTACTTCTCATCCCTGGAGTCAATGTTCTCTAAAGGTAGCCAGCAGCACTTCCGGGGAGCCAAGCAGTGGCCCGGCCCCGAAGAGCCACGCGTTCCAAACAAGCACTGCACTAGTTTCAATTGAATGCATTGGCGGCTGAAGACATATATCCAAATTCTCATGTGAGTCTACTAAAATGAGTAGTTTCTATGAGTTTATATTTTGGCGTCCTGGCGTGGGTCTGTTGAGAAGCCTCCCAGCATGCACCAGGGCAACAGGCTTGTATGTATAATTTAAAGTTTGTGCTTTGTTAGCAGTTTAATTCTTGTACACTTTGTTCTACGATGTTTCCACAATTCCATTGTTGATTATTTGGAGTCATGTTGCTCCCTAATGTGAGGACTTGTTGTAGACTGGCTCGATAACAAGTGTGAGTTAATAATCCAGGGCTTTGTTGTTGAAGCCTTGACTGTCCATGAGGAATTTGTCAAGCAACAGGCATAGACCACTTTGTAAACTGAGTTTGAGAAAAGGAATCATGGTAATTCAATTTGAAAATGAAGGTCTCTGTATCTGTGTCTTTGGTCCAGGCATTGTAATGCCCCTCAAACCGTGAATTTAGAGATGTTTTCAGCCAAATATGTAACACTGCTATTTGTGTGAAAACATGAAAGAAAGAGAAGAAAGGAGAAAACTGGAGTTACAAGGTCCTCCCATGACAGCCAATGATACATATTTAATCCTGTCAATCAACACGGAGCATTTCATCCATAATAACGTACTGTACTCCCTGACTTTAGCTCAGCTTTTTGTTTCAAAAGCACATCAAATCCTGCAGCTGAGCCCAATAACCTTGTTTCTGCTCGTAGCTGGAGGAGTTTCTGTAAAGTAGCAAAAAGAGCTCTGCCACCTTCATACGAGAGTCATAGAGGCTCAGACAACCTGGGTTTAAATTAAGATAAAGTATCGGGACTGAGCTCAGTGTTCTAGTTATAACTTCCACAGAGGTCAGAGGTCACACCTGGGCCATTCTTTCTCTGCCGCCGCTCGGTGTCACTTCCTGCACCGAGGTCAGTCCCACAAGGGCTCCGTGTCAACACCAGACCTGTGTTAGCCTCAAACGGTCACCCTGGTCAGGCAGTTGTTGGCTCTCTCTCTCTACAATTGGGTCTTTTTCTCAGGGGCAAAAAAATGATCCAGCTGAGACGTTGGTTCATCTAGCTGCATGATTATTTCTTTAAGGTGGCGGAATCATGGAGACGCTTTGTAAGAAAACCGCAGCGTTATTTAATAAAATGGAGGACGTGACAGTTTTTTTTTTCAACAAACGCAGTCCGCCTGTTCAATATTCAGATGATGTTTCCAAATGACACATGCTGACACACTTTTCAAGCTAACCAGAACTTGGCATTCTTCTTCTTTTACAAAGGCACCTTTTGTGTCTGAGATGAAATTGGATGAAAGAATTGAAAAAAAAAGAATGTGAGCATAAAAATAACTAAACAGAGGCAGAGGCAACAAAAAGTCAGAGGCACAGGGAAAGGAGGCGGGGACAACCAGCTTTCAAAATTAGCTCTTTCTTTATCGCCAAAACTGTATTTTAGAGAAACTGCTCACGGACTATAATTCAGGGGTTAAAACAAACATACAATTTTGTATAAACCATCACTGTTTTTATGAATGAAAGAAGACTTACAATAAGAGAGTCAGACTACTCAAGAGAGATGATCTACTGAAAAAATAAGAACCCTGCACAGCTTTTTAGTGCGGAAATAAATGGATGCAAAAAGCCCCATCAGTGTTTGAAATATTTTTCCCGGGATGAAACCTGGACAGTCCTATCAGTCAGCGGGAGGCCTCGTCGCTGCACTTCAAGGATCTCTCCGTTTGCTGTCATGTAGAGCATTGTTTCGTAAAACGGGGGGGGGGAATCCATCTCCGCCGCTCTGCTGGACGTCCTGCGTCTGTGTCTGCCGGGCCTGTGAGCGCGGGCTCGGTGTACAAAGATGCATACATTATCTCTGAGGGAAATGGATGAGGTTTTCTCATGTGAGTCGCTGTTGAAAAGATGAGAGCGCCGCATGTCCGTCTCCGTCAACGGTCCCCGCAGCAACGCCCCACGACAGCACTCTTTCTCTGCTCCGGCGAGCCCCCTCTGAGAGAGAGCTGCTGAATATGCATGGGAGTCAATATGTTCGAACCTACCCCTCGGCGGGTCATCCAGAGTGTAATCTGCAAAAGAGTGTTATAGCAGGCGGGCAAGGGGGAATCCAATTGTATATTACAAAGTCACAGACGATTGACCGGCTGCCAGCCAGACACTGAGGCCGGAGAGAAGAGGATCGCTTCTCTTAGTGGCTTCCATCATGCTGTCCACACCGGCCACTGGAGCGGAAGATGTCTCCTCGCTCAGCCCTTGTGTCGATGGCGTTCCACTTAAAGCAGGTGGGACATATTCATGGCCTCCCCTCAGACGAACACAGAGATTGCTTTGCGGGGCGGAAGAGGTCAGCCGGTGAGAGACATTAAAGCAATGTTGCAAAGTCAACTATCAATACTTTACTCTCCCTTATGGGGCCGTGCACATGTTGCATTCGAAATACACTAGCCGTGTCACTTTCATCCTTTTATCCAAGGTGTTTTGTGGGGTTGCGCTCTTGTTGCGCCTGCAGTTACCAAGCAACAAAAACCTGCACGCTGCAATGAAAATGATGATGAAGTTGCGGTAATTCGGCCTCACTGACTAAACAAAGTCAAAACAAAGTTAAATGGATTTCCAGCACTGCAAATCCCTCACAGTAGCTTTACTGCTCGATATGTCTGCGGCAGTTTGGCTGACCTTTCAACCGTCTGCTGTGACGTCCTTGGACGTCACAGCAGACGGCAGTGAAATAGACCGTGGGACAGATCGTAAAGCTCAGGGTAGCCCTGCACTTAAAATGGTTAACTTCTCCGATACATATATTTAACGGAGACTGATATTTAAGGAAGAAAGAAAAGATATGCAACATTCACTGCAGTGTTACAAAAGTTCAACTACTTTTATCTCTAAACACAGTCGTAGCGCTCTCGCGCCTTCTGCACGTCTACATTGACCACAGTGGATTTAAGGGTGCAAAAAACACGGCACGTGAACAGCCCCTTAGGGTAATTCTGGCAAGAGATAGCTGCCCTGTCAACATGAGATGTGGTTCACCTCATTTGTAATACTGTAGCTGCCATATTCTATTGTTCTACATTTTAATAATTTAGTGACCTTTACAATTGTATTTGAGTGATAAGAAATGATCATTAGTCATATTTATGTTAGTGAAAGTTTAAATAGAGGCCAAGTTTTACAGTTAGCGAGGTGCAAACCATGGCCCACACTTTGTATTTCCAATCATCCTCTCCAGCCTCATCCCTATGTGTATGACGTTTGTTACCACTAACTAATAAGGTAGACTTTATAAACAATGGGCCTCTCACTTTTTACCAAGCCATTTAAAGTAGTACATTTTAAGTAGCCTCTACTCGCAACCCCTCATCACAGGTTGCATGTCTATGAGTTGTGAGCAGTTTAACAAAATACTTTTTTTCTCTAAATGTTAAATTCAGAGAAAAAAAGCAATAAAAAGTTGAAATTTGAGAAACCTTAAGACATCAGCAAGTCATCTGCAATTAAAAATGTTAATTAGGTCATTAATAAAGGGTCACAGGTTCCTTACTTCCTATTAAGCCAGACGCTCCCACCATGTCTGTGACCCTTTAAAGCAAAGCGCTGTCTACTCACATCCCCTCGTCATGAGCTGTGTGGTGTCAATGAGTTGTGAGCAGTTTAACAAAAGAGTGATGTTTCCTTGCCTCCTTGCTTATTAAAATAGCGTCTAAAAGCCGAAGAAGTCTAATATTTCACAGTAAAACGTCACATACGAGAAATGTAAAAAAAAAAAGAAAAATTAAAAAAGCTTCACGGCAGATCTTTATTTTCTCTCATTAATCATATTACAACCCTTTAACATTATAGTCTCTGCCAGGAGATTATGAGATTGGCCGTGTGTGTGCGTGCATGAGTGCGTGTGCATCTCTGTGCTAATACTGACAGATTATAGGTGTAGGAATACAACATATAGTGCAGGTGTAAGTAATGCTAATAGTAAGGCATTACATGTAAATACGTATATATATATATATATATATATGGTGTATACAGTGGTATAAATATACATTCAGGTAATACAAGAAATGTTCTTTTTAATGACTTATTACAGATCAATAAAGCATTGAGACATTATTTACAGACATTAATAAACGCTATATAAAGAATGCCTTATTAGCTATTTCTAACAGCATTTTCACCACTACTACTTATGTCCCAAAAACACATATATTTTTCTTTCAACAAGCAGCTGATGCTATTGTTTTTGGTGAGGACAAGTTGATGTGGTTGCCGGATCTAAGGCGTACCATAATTGCCTCGTGATATCATGCTTGGTGTGAGAACATAATCTTTAATTCTTGTCCAAAGCATGGCATTTTAGACTTTCACAACTACAAAGCAACCCTGTCTTTTGTGTGAGCCTGAGCTGTAAGAAAACCCATTGTAAGCTGCTGTGAATGAGAAATTGGTTTTGGCTAAGGCCTTCTCACCCCTTTAGCTTGTTCACAATACTTCAGCCCACGTTTTCTTCAAACTCACAAAATTCTCTTTTGTCAGCCGCCTTCTGCACCCTCTCCACTCGCTACCTCTGGGCTGCTTGTGTTGAATGCTAAGCCCCCCGCTGCTGGTGCAGGGGGGGCTGCCCCAAGGAACCACTACCCTGGCCTGTACTGTACCTCCAGGCCTCGCAGCCCTCCACACCAGCTCTGAGCTCCTGTATGACCGCCGCTCAGCTCCCCCCCTTCCCTGCGGCCACCTGGTCCTTGCTCCACTTTCAGCTACTCTCCCTCCTGGCTCTCCAGTACTGAAATGACCTTCCCACTCCAGTCAGGACAGCACAGGTACCTCCAAGCTCTTCTTGAACCGGGCTGTAAATTCACCTCTTTGAGAAACACTTCACGTTCTCCACAACCCCCTGAAACCCTGAATCATATCTCCCTTCTCTACTTGCCATTTAAAATTCCTCTCTTCATCCCTCCTCATCTGTCATTGCTCTTACCTGAATGCGTAGCCATTTCCTGGCAGTTCACTATCTTACATTAAGGGTAGAAGGAATAGTTAAGACACTTTGACCATTTTGCTGCTAAAATGATTTCAGAATATTGTTTAATTCTGTGTTTGTGATGATTTTGAGTTATTTCATGTAGAATACTAAAATGCAAAAAAACAGAAGTTGTTTCTGCATTTGCATAATTTCAGGTGTATATAGTGTGATGTAAAATAAGCACTACCAAAACTAAGTGTTCCACATCTTTTGGAATCCGAAATTCCTTCAAACTAGTCAAACCTTTAAATCTATTAATCCTATTTGCAGGATTTAAATTCAAGTTTCAATTTGTGTATCAACATTAAAAAGAAAAATGGTATATTCAGGTGTGAGGAACAAAACCAAACATATAAGTGGCAAAGCAACTTCCTCTCTGGGCCCTGCAGTAGATTCACGGCAGTAAATTGGCCCATTTGGATACAAATGTGGATTTGATTCTAATAATTTGGTCATACAGATCAGCTTTGACAGCTGCAGTTCAACTGTGACTGACAACTGGAATCTCTTCACTGTTATCTGGAGCGCCTCTGGACAGGACGCACAGACTGACAGTCTCTCTAATACACTGATATCATGTGAGAAAACATATTTTTCTAAATGATATGAACCAAGTTGGTTAAAGTCTTGAAATACTGACGACATAGATGTGTCTTGCTAGGAATATCTTTTAATATAACACATTATTTTAACCTCTCTAATTCAGGATTCATAAGCAGTGTGTAAACAATTATTACAAGGTTTATACTACAGTATGATGTATCTATACACAAATGCATAGCTATCAACTTATTTGCACGATGAAATATAATAGCCATGAACAATAATAAATGTTGTATAAGTTAATTTTAAAATTGGTAAATTAGCCTCTTGATTAACTATCGGACATTTTGCACCATAATTTAAAGGGTCAATCGACTGCTTTTAGACATCAAGGTCAGTTTACTCGTCAAGTGTAAATCTAATTTTTTCGGGCTTTTTAGAAACTAAAATATCTTGTCTGCTGCTGCATGGATTCTGAGCTTTCTTTATACAAACCTTTTATGGAAGTGCTATTTGAAATAGCTGTGCTAAGATGAGGAGTTTCTTCCCCTGGAGAACTGCAGGTAAATATGTCTTTGTCTGGAAGCTGATGGATCTCTGTGCTGAACTGATATTTCACACTGAAGTGGTATTAATCTGTTATAACATCTGCAGCTAAGATCCTACACAGCTCATTGTTTCTATGTGGCTGCCCTCACATACTGTCGCTGGTCTCTCTGCCATCACACACCTCTGTATAACTCAAAGCCTCAGTCTCCATGTGTAGATCCAATTATGTGTATCATATTTTTTGTTGTAATTTTTTATTTATTTATGATTCTTCACTGTTGCAGTACTTCCTTTTTTATAGATTTTCTCTTACCATGTTTATTGTTATTGCTTATTCCGTTTGTGTAAGATATGTATTATCACTTCTATTATTATAATTTGATCGGGGCGTCAGGAGCCAGCTCTATGTTATTAGACTCTGCTGCACAGCTCGCTCTCAGGAGGGTTTCTCACCAGTAAATCTGGAGGAATTCATAAGGATTAAATCCTGATATATTTGGTGCGATTTACAGATGATTCCTGAATCGTGTTTGCAATCTTCGGGCGAATCTGTTGTTGCCTCCTTTGTTCAATAACCCCCTATAATTTCATCTGGGCAGAGTTGACAATGATGCATCAGCAGCTTTTGACAAATTATTGATTCTGGACTCAGTATGCATTAAATTCACGGTAACTGTTTGACAGAAGGCATAATTCAGTTCTCTTTGCTCGGAGAGCTCTTTAGTCTGTTTGGCCTTAGAATGGCAACGCGCCGGGGCTACGTTATTATACCTATCAAGCACACTAATGATCTACCTCAGGGGCACAGGTACAGCCCGGTAATTTATGGGAGCTGGCGGAAATCTGCAGGCTAATGCCCTCCATCAAATGTCCACAGAGGAATGCAATGCGATGCAGCACACTGGATGCACATGTCACTTTGCGCTGCTCGCTAAACAAAACCTAATCTGGGCACTTTGTTTGATTGACGCTTATGCTATCTTTTTTTTTTCTTCGTTTTTAAATACCACATGCCACTTGACAGCAAAGCAAATGACATGTTCATGGGGGCAGCGTGTTCCTGTCAGTCGTTGTTGGTTTCTGAGTGTGAAATGAAAGACCCATCCCCCCCCTTCCCCAAGACACCCCTACTCCACACTCTCGTTAATTCTTCTCGCTGCGGTACGGTTGAATGGACAAAATCCCCGGACAGATTGATACATCGAGCTTGCCGGAGAGACGCCCCCACACACACCTCCCTTATACCATCACCACCACTACCTTACCCTTCTCCCTTCTCTCCACCCTCCCATCCCCATCAGCTGCCGAGGTGACAGGTCATAAATCCCTTCAGACATGGGCGTGGGGGCTTCGAAGGGGGTGGGTGGGTGGGTGTAGGAAGCTGAAGTGGAGGCAGGGGGGGGGGGGTGCGGGAGTGAGGGGCGGCTGCAACACAAACCTGAAGGAGATTTCTCCCCATGCATAGAAAGCTGTTTCCCCCTCACCGACAATGTCTCCCTTGGGGATGCTACTGCCAACACACTGCATGCAAAGCAGTCTCTCTCTCTCTCTTTCCCTCGCTCTCTCTCAATCTCTTCCGCTCTCTCTGTTCAAAATGGGGGTGCGAGGTTGGGGAACTTTATGGCGCGGGATAAAAGGCAGGGAGCGGCATCTCACAAAAATTCGCCACCCTCCCTATCATTCAGATGATCCTGAATGCCAATTACCCTCCCCAGCTCTGCAGGGAGCGGCCTGTCACTCAGGATGCGGCTGGTGTGTGTCGGGCATTGAGTGGCCAGGCGCTAAGAGTTTGCCGCTGGAGGAGGAGAATCTACAATATAGTGCTGGTCACTACTGGACGGCAGTGGGAACCCGTAACACACATACCGGCACACATTTAAAGGAATGCAGGTCCACATAGAAACACACAGCTACAACAGCAGGTCGAGAGAGAACGCTGCTCCAGTGGGAACATCTAAAACAGTTTCAGAGAACGGTAAAATCAATAAAACTAGAAAGAAAATAAAATGATTTCTAAATGTTTGACTGGAACAAAATTGGAGTTTGGGACAAACACAAGTGAAATAAAGCAAGTGTAAAACTGTTTCTGGGGAAGAAAAAATATACTATTGTTGAGTCAAGGCAATCGCATAGGTTTGAGTTGCTCTAATGTATGTTTCTATTTAATCAATGGATCAAATGAGTAAATGGAATTTGAAAGGGCTCATAGTGACAAACCCTGTGAGAGAAATATAATTGTTTTTAGCTCGTTTAAAGCTCACTGTTTTGGTTTTATGGCCCCCTTCTTTGATATCACAGCAGGTAACTGGTTTCTGACACTGCCCGGCCACAAACACGACTCCAAGCTAATGCTAACGTTGCTCCTTATTATGGTGATAATGTGTAAATAATACTATGTTCTCCCATTTTTAACAACCATGTAACCTTGGAACGTGGGTAGTGAGTTAGCTTATCTTGAGTGGTAAAGGTCAGAGCTCAGAACTGTATCTAACCTATGTATCCTAATACAGTTCATCCACATTCATCGGTTATAGCACAAGGGTACACTGGCTTCATATTGTTACCCTTTCTCCTTTTTTTTGCCTTCTCCACTGGGCTTCAGTCTAATATTATACAACTATTGAACCTGTCAAATGTTTGCATTATTTTCAGTCTATCTAAAGCACATGTGCCTCTCAGGAATGATTGTGGAAGTACAACATCCATCTGTTTCAGATAGAACAAGGCTTGGACATAAAATAAAATAATATGAATATATATATATATATGTCCTAAAATGCTTTATGTAAGTAACAGGATATAATCTTACCTACAAATCATATAAAAAGACAAGATGCTTAAGGAATGGACATGTGATCTCTGTCTGATGTGACTGAGCCATTGCATTGACATTTCCCTGACTGAGCCTATGTTGTGATGGCCTGCGTTATCTCCCCATCATCATCTTTTCAACCACATTTTTGATGATTCAAACAGCACTTCGCTATCGGTCATTCTTGTGAGCAGATGCTGCCCAGATCCCTCTATGTATTGCCATTTCGTCTTTATTGCCGGCCGGCTTATCCGGCACTGATGGAATTGTTAAAAAGCAGATATGAGCAGAATCCAGGAGGACCAGCCTTTTGTCAGAGCATGCATTCCCATCAGATGAGAGCATGGCGATAAAAATCGGAGCAACGCCTGCAGGTCGTGTCTCTCTATGCATAACAATCTACGGCTGTGAGGCTGAAAGAAAAACACTTTGAGACAGGAGAGAAGGGCGATGCACGGGGCTGTTTCGCTGGTGAATATGTATAAGGTGTCTCGACTCCTTTTTGTCAAACCTGATTGATCAATATTGCACAGCACAAATCAAGGTCTTGTTTGTCCTGTCTGGAGCTGTTTACAGGTTGATAAGGTATTCATGTGTGTGTGTGTGTGTATCCTCTTTTTAGGGCAGACAATTCACATTCAAAGCTCAGAGCATTACCTGTAAATTATATTGCATTCCGTGTGATGGCCAAGTAGAAAAAAAAAATGTGTCTGGTTCAAACCAAAACTCTTGTTTCACTATTTTGTTTAACCCTCCCACTAGCCCTGTGCGGGTTTTTGTGCTCTTTTTACTTCCTGGTTCATACATACATTACATACTAAGTAGTTTTGTGGGATATCTACGAATTACAGCATGTTCACTTTCATATAGCTACAAGCGCTGTATGATAACAGCCTGCTATGATTGAGGGATTGCCTCCACTCGGGCTCTCAACATGGCAACGGCTGAGTTCTAGCAGCAAGAAAACAGTGCTAGCAGCAAGAAAACAGTGCTAGCAGCAAGAAAAGTGTAAACAACAACAGTGCTGAGAGAGCTAACAGTGTTTCCTTGAGGGGGAACTGGAGTTTGTGTGATGTGTGTGGGTCCTGACAGTGTTATCAGCTGTAAAAAGCCGTATCAGCACAGTGCAGAGCAGCAGCACTAAGCTAGCATGCACATGGGGCCAGCCCGGCTATGTAAACATACAAACAAAGCACAGAGAAGCTCAGATTACAACACACACAGCGAGTTCAAGAGCAAGTTCATTCTCTACTCAGGTAGACATTACTCTACTATATATTTACAGAGCAAATAGTTGTTTGATTCCATATTGATGTTCAGAATATGTATGTAGAACTTTTAATTGTTGCACAACATGCAACAAACTCCTGGGTAGGTGTACTTCACAGTAGGTTGAACGGAACTGAGTGCAATAACCATACACAGAAGAAAAGTAAATACAGAAAACAGATCATTTAGCAATTACTTGCAAACATCAGGAGCATCCACTCTCCGTTGATAGTCATTTTAACTTTAGAATTGTTATTAATGTTAATGTTAGCACCAGATTACAACATAACAGAAGTGTTTCAATCATTGTTCAATTTACTATTTCTAAAGCTTAACGTCAGAAGAACTAGTTTTGCGCTTGAGCATCGGTTTCTGTAGGGGATGGAACTCGCCGAGTGGCTTATTATGAACTCTGCTGTCTAATTAGGGAACTAAAAGCATTAATATAAAGTTGAGTCAATGTTTAATTTACTTTTTTAATTAATTAAATTCGTTCATTTAACTCTGTAGCTGGGTTACATGTAGGATACTGCTCCAATATAGCTTAATTAGGTTTAACTGTCATCAGCAGTCATGTTCTGCCAATAAAAAGGTGGCTGTAGTTTATTTCCACAAGAAGAAAAATAAATCAAATTGATCTACTTCTCTTCTTTTCCATACATTAAAAGTCACCTTATAATTTTTTTAATGATGAACATAACAAAGTCTCCGGATTCCATAGAGAACTGAAGCAGGTCATTCATTGTGATAAACAAATAAAACAACATGACTCATTTGAAGAGAAACAGTTTGGGAGGATATGGGACAGAAATGCTAAAGATTGCCCAGTTTTTGGATTCCGCTGGGCTGCACACCTTTGCAGTTGAACATTTTGAAACACCAGTAATGTCATCCTGACCTTTGGCTTTGCCATCCCCTCACCATTCTCCTGCACATGTTGTCAGAGCTCCGTCTGGGAGGGGAATGCAAGCTGGCATGCCGAACACCCCCGGACGGTGCGGCGGGACGAACGCATGTGATCAATAGAGACAGTTGCCTGTAAAGGTCAAGCAGGGCTGTTGGTAAACACTGAAATGAAACTCGTGATGAGCCTTGACTTGGCCTCTTGATCAGCACCCTAACACTGGCCCGGTGCATTGGGCCTGGGGAGCAGTTCGGAGAATCGCTGGATAGTTGTTGGCTCTCCTTTGCTGCTTGGTTGGAGCATGACTGCGGGGCAGACGGAGGAAATGCCAGGAAATAAAGACAAGATTGATTAGTTTTACTTTGACACACCTCCAACAACCTCCCACACCACCTACACCTCCACTGCCAGAAAAGCAGTAAACTTGTGTGGACACACACACACATATACATCATATCTAGCTGGTTGCTGAATTAGACTGTGGTGTGTTCTAAGTAGACAGAGTGTGTGAACTGGATCTTGTATTTTCATCATGGTATACTAATGCATTAATTTGTCCTCTAGTAAGAAAGAGTATTGCTTGTGTTCAAGAAAAAAGGAAAGGAAGAGGCAGATTAAGAGGAGACTTTGCACTTTGGCGTCCGGACATCCAAGGGGTGCAAAGATAAATCTGAGGGATTTAATCGCTTTATTAAGTTACATTTTCTTTGCTAATGCAGAGCAGATTTGTCAAATCCGTTTTACCATGCAAAGAAAATATAGCTTGAAGGTGCAAGATACTAGATTGGAAGCATTTTGAGAGCCTCTCAAGGGCTCTCAAAATGAGCCGGCGGCTAGCAGTTTACAATACTGACAGCTCTAACATTACAAACTATGGCAAAACAGCTGAGCACCTGAGCCGCGCTGCTAACGCGGGACATGTGGCTGCTCTAACATGTTAATATGGGCAACAACAAAAAGAGATTCCGGGTGTTTCGAAAGAAAGTTTGCTGATCCAGAAGGGAGTCGGGGCGGAACCCTGGAATCAGACCCGATCAGACCCCTGGTCAGACTGGCTGAATTTAAGCTAACTGCTTACTGGGGGTACGTCCCCTAGAGTTGTATACTCCCGGCAAAGCAGTCTCCCTGCGGCGGGATGGACAGGCAAGGGTGGGAGGTGTTTTGCATGGTAAATTGGAAATGGACTTGTACTTGTACTTATTTAGTCTTCAGTCCACTCAAAGCGCTTTAACACTACATGTCATTCGCCCATATACACCAATTCATACACTGATGATACAATGTGCCACTAACCATCAGGACTAAGTAAGCATTCACATCCATTCATACACCAATAGCACAGCCATCAGGAGCAATTCGGGGAAGGTGTCTTGCTCAGGGACACATCGACATGGATTAGCGAAGCAAAATTTCAACTTTCAACACGTCATTTTGTACCACTGACACACTGCGAGCCTCCTTGATATTTATTACCTTAGAGGGAAAGGAGTACAACTGTAGAGTCCAAAATGCAGGACTTATTGGCTACTGATCATATTTGTTGTGTCATGCTATCCAATTTAACTCACACATACTCTTTGGATTGTATTAGGGCCCTGTCACACTATTGCGTATCGTACTAGCGTATGCGAGCGTATGAAAAATATCACTCATACGCCGGTATACGGTGACATACGCTAGGGGTACGTTAGGCATAGGTTGTATACGTTTCAAGCACGGTCGCATACGGTGGCATACGCTGGCATACGGCGAGGCAGAAAAGTATTTTTAAGCATGCATAAAAATGTTGTGCGTGTGCGGACGTATGGTATATACGCTAAGCATACGATCGGCATACGCTGAATACGCGAGAGTTACTTCAGAGGTACGTTACTCATAGGTGGAGTACGCTGGTCATACGCCGACACACGCCGGTCATACGCTGACATACGCTGGCATGAAGGTGTACCGTACAGCTAGCGTATTGATAGCGTATGAGTCACGTACTTCTAACGTATGCCCGACAAATGAGTAACGTATTTAACTTACAACTAGCGTTTGATTTACGCTGGCCATTCGCTGTCCATACGCTGACGATACGCTACTCATACGCTTCTCATAGGTTCAATACGGTAAGTATACGAAACTTTCGGTATTTTCAAGGTGTTTTTGTGCGTATGAAAGTTTTTCGGGAAATTTGCATACGCAACTCATACGTTTTTCTCATACGCAATAGTGTGACAGGGCCTTTACAGACAGAACGGACGCTCCTATCAAAAAATTATAATAGCACACCTCCAACACTGCAAGGAGAACATGCATCATCAGGCTTATACACATCATCCACACCTGAGCGACTGCAGCCTGTAACACACGTTACTTGGACTATGTATAAACACATGGATGCATGTGGCAACGGTCATTTTGTCAAACAGCTTATTCTTTTGCTTCCACGTCAGGGTGCCGTGTGCTGCGAGGCAACTTGCTACAGGCGAGGAAAGCGTGCACTGGCTGGTCCTATGTGCTTTTCAATATGGCAGCTCCGCACGCAGTTTAATATGATAGTCCCCTGCCTTATCTAATGTGACGAGGGGCCTTTCTTGGCCGTGCCACAAAGCTGCTTTGAAGCATCTGTCAATGCCCTCCCCTGGATAAATGTCATGTGTGGAATATCTCAGGTGGCAGCTGTGCCATTGCAATGGTAGCCAGAAAACAACCCAAAGCCTAACACTCCAACACGAGGTTTCGTTATTTTTCCAGCACTCACTCTCTTTTTTACAACAATCTGCAAGGTCACACATCAGCAAAGTAACAAAAAGATAAAAGGTTTATTTGAAGCTGCTTTTCCCTACTTTGCTGCTTCCTATTTTTCCAGCCATTTATTGCATTTTGTTATTATCTGAAAAAAAAGATGTTTGTGTGTGCAAAACAAGACACTTTGCCATTTACAGAAAGTCTTTAAAAAGCACAGACGAAGAAGAGGCCATTGAATTCACAAGGTTTTCACATATGTCCATGTTTCATTTGAACCCTAGGCCTTTTTTTAGGCTTCTGCTCGAAAATACTATACCCATACTCAAAGGGGCCTTACTCTCTAACTACAAGGTCTATTTGAATAATTTCAATGTATTAATAACACTAAGAATGGTGTGCTTTGGTGAGAGGGGTACATATTATGTATATGTTACTGGTTAATACCAAATGAAGATGGAACACAGCTCCACTTTGAAAATGTCAGGTTTGCATGGTGAAAAAGCACTATTATTGATAATACTATATTAAATGAGGCTCAGTAAAGCCTAAAAACCACCCATCATAGCAAACGATGGCAGTAGTCATACACAAAATAATTGGAGTGAATAGAGTGAAGTAGGCCAGAGCAAGAGACATAAACGTACGAGAGGTCACGAAAGGTCGTCATTTGAGAAACAGCCTCTCCAGCTGTTCCATTGTACTTTTATAACTTAAATAATGATATTTTTAACTTCCTTTATCCTTGTACATGCACAATCTATCACATACAGCAGTTTGGAATCATGTTTGAGAGCTAGAACCCTCTCCAAAGCCTCTCTGTGCCGCCGACCCACAGCAGAATGCGCTATAGTGTGTGTGTATTGCACCATTGCTGAGCCTCTGGTTGGTCAATTCAACACTACGACATATCTATACACGTGTTAGGATCTAGCCAATGCAGTGGAGGCAACGTTGTTTTCATTGACAGGATCGTTTTCCGTAAAATCCCGATTTACGCAGCCGGACCCTGCGTAAAAGCCCGAGTCTACTAAATGTGAAACATGGTCCTCCGAGCTTATTTGACCCCCCTTCGTTCAGGAAATGCTTCTTCAGACAGTAGAACCGTAGAAGAAGACGTTTTTCACCGGTAGAAATGGATTACGTGCTACTGTTTCGCCAACTTTCATCTCAAAGTGAGTCAAATTCAGAATTATTGTGTGGGATGACTGGCTGTTTATGTCCACTCTTTTGCGGCAAACTTTTGAACCGTTTGCCGGAGAGTAAATCCGAGTATAGCGATCGATTCAGCGTGGAATTCTAATGCTGGTTAGTAGCATCTTTGAACATTGTAGCTTCTAGCTTGGTCTTCGGAGCAGTAAACGGAGTGCGTATCTCGCCAAGTTATGCCGAAAATAACACGATGTTTCGGGAGGTCTTGTCGTAGGTTCTGGTAGATCGTGTTTTATTGTGTTTTCAGTGTGTAAAATGTTAGACATGGTTCTGTCCATCAGAAGTTCTTCGTTAAGCTGGTATACAACATGTGTGTATGATTATTATATTTGTTACTGAAAATTGTATTGTGCGGTACTGTTCGGTTCCGCTCGGTCCACTCGAGGACCAATTGGTCTTCGCTCGGGCCCAGATGGAGGAGCTCCTTTGTCCCCTCATGATACCAATGGCTGGCAAACCTTTCGCAGCACTGGAGCTTACCGAGCCTTGCTTGCTTATTGTTATCTTTGTTACATGCCATAAGACTGAGGTGGAGAAATGGAGCAAACCTTGTCCGTCTAACCTGATTGTCTTGCTTTTTCATCCAAGGAGAGGCTTGTTTTGCACCATGGCGACATTCAATAAGGGAACTTTCAATTCAGCTTTCTTCACCTACTGAAATTAGTACATTGATCAATAACCTGAGCCCTGAATGATATGCTTTGCCTTAGCAAAAGAAAAGCAGCATTCCTTGTATTAATGTCATCATTATCGTTTATGCAGCCACGCATGTGGCCATGGGTTAAAGTAAATCATCATCATGAATGGAGCATCCAGGCCACACTCTAAGAAAGGGAGGTCATTTTATACTTACTTCTACTACCAGTCTTCACAAAGAGAATTATTTTTAGATCAGTGAAGATAGAACATTCTTACTGATTTTCAGGTCACTTTATACTTACTGAATCGTGTATTGAGTCATTGTTCATTATGCAGACTTCTTTCCCGGTCTCTTCAATTTACAATGATAATGACATACACATGGAAAGAGTGTATAACTCTTTATATTGTAAGATCCTTCTGAGCATTGGATTGTGATTGAAGCAGGTTTTCAGCTGTATGCAGATGATGTGGTTGTATGTGTAACCAGTAAAACTATTTTGTCATCATTTTTTGGCCACTTCGGTGCAGCAGTAACAAGTTGTGAACACAGCATTGACATATCTTTTAAAGTTGATATGGCAAACAGTTGCTTATTTACGCATCAGTCAAAGAGCAACATTATCATTCGTTTTGAAGTCACAGTATGGCCAAGTACTGTATGTCCAATATTCAATCTTTTTAGCTCTATTTTTGTTAACTTCCGAGGTTTACTGAAAACAGCATCCTGCTGCACCCACAAACACGACAGTACAGCTAAAGAATCAGCTGAAACTCACCATAAAACTCCATCAATCCAAGGGGAGCTACAGATTCAGGGAGCTTAGATACACTTTAGTAATTCCTCATGAGGACAGAAAGCTTTGTTTCTGTTGGGGATCAATAAGTGAAACTCCTTACCCACGGAACTGAAATTGCATTATGACTGGGATCATTTCAAAGTCATTTAAATCAGAAACACCTTCGAAAGAGGGATCAGTGATTTAATCATGGAGGATCTGGATTGGATTTTGCTGTGAGATTATTGTATCGTGGTTTGTGTTTTGTGCTGTTTACATGTATTTGTGCTGTTTACATGTATTGTATTATGTGTTTTTTGAGGAGGTTTGTGTTTTTCATATGTAATTTCCGGTGTGGTTTGAGCTATTTGTATGTATTTTTCGGTGAAGTTTAAGGCCTGTGCTGTTTTGTATGTATTCCTTGGTGTGTTTTGTGCTGTTTTGTATGTATTCCTTGGTGTGTTTTGTGCTGTTTTGTATGTATTCCTTGGTGTGTTTTGTGCTGTTTTGTATGTATTCCTTGGTGTGTTTTGTGCTGTTTTGTATGTATTCCTTGGTGTGTTTTGTGCTGTTTTGCTTGTATTCTTTGGTGTGTTTTGTGCTATTTTATAAATGTGTTTGGTGTCTTGTGTGCTGGTTAGTTTGAATTCCTTAGTGATGTATGTGCTGTTTCATATAGACTGTCCCAGTTTATTTCCTGTACAGTGTATGTGAATGACATCAGCTGACATGCACTACATATGGCCCCAGCTGTTCCCTAGCAATGCAATCCTGTTGTATTTCTGGTGTCTACTGCATTTTTTGTGCAACCCTGATGTACAATGACAATAAGTAACTTTTCACCAGATTTCTGATCAGACCTGTGCTGTTTTATATGCAGTATGTATTTTTTGGGGTGTTTTGCATGTGTTTTCTATTTCTGTATATATTTTTGATGAGGCATGGGAGTTGAGGTTTTTGCTGTTTCATACATGTATCTGTTGATTTGTTTGTATTTTCTCATCTGTTTTGTTTGTTTGCTGTTTTTGCTGTTTTGTTGTATTTCTATACAGCCCATTGGGCAGGCATTGCAAACTGTATAGTATGTGACGTTGCTTCATCCTATATACTCTCTTTAAAAATATACATGAAATAAATAAACTGTGCAGTGGAACCAGCTATTTATGTTGTGATTTCAGTATTATGAAAAAAATCAACATCACATACACAATCAGACCACTGTAGTGGTTTACACTCCAACTCTGGTTATGTATTAATTAAGATGGGAAGAAATGAAAATGTTTCCAGAGTGTAACTGTCCCACTGCCAAAACAAATTGGTCAAGTGCCGAGTGATCATTCCTTCGGCAAGCAGACACCATCTTCAACGGATGAGGGAAGTGGATAGATTTGGATTTGCTCTGTCAAAAAATATTTTTGCACTGGAGTTTCCAAATACAAGCAGTTCAGGAATCAGCATTAGCATGTGAGATTAAGGAATTGAACATTATGAAGATAACGTATAACATAACAATTATGCAGCCTTGCATAAGCCATTGTTTTAGCATAGAAGACTGGGCAGCAGAGCAGCTAGAAAGAAGTTAAATGATTTCAGCGCAGTGTGAATGTGGATTACTGTTGTTCTACTTATGCAGCAAGAATGGAGTAGCCTTTCCACATCAGTAAAGACTTGGATAATTGGAGTTTTGTATTAAGATTGACACCAGATGAAAGTTGGTTATTAACACAGGGTGAAGCGTGGCAGATTGTTTATTAGAATCCTGTCACTATTTACAACACAAAACGGGAGTGCCTTGACATTGAGAGTTCAATTGGAAGTGTATCAAATTGATAATCTAGCAAAGGCGACTTTAAGCTGCGGACTTTGTTTTCCTGCTGCGTTTGAGACAACTGACTCAAACTCAAAGTGCACGGTAAATACTGTGTCCATTTTCAACATCAAATTGCTATTATTTACCACAACAGAAGCTGCTGTGTTATAAATGTGTGGGAAAATGGTTTTGTATTGTAGATATTTGCATTTGAACCTTTCTTATTTGAGATTCAATTAATGAGGTGGAAGAGAGATGAATCAACTGCAATCACAAACCAACAGCAATGACATTAAAAGTAAAAAGCTAAAGTCTGCTGGAGTTTCAAAACTGGGAATGATACAGTCATAGACCGTAAAACCAGAGACGATCTTGTGACGGGATCACTCCAATGCTAAATTGGGCCTACCCCTTACTTCCAGGGCCATCTTCATGCTCAACCTTCATTTTGATCTCAACTACACCCCTATAAAGTGTCGTAAATATATATATATACACACAGTATGTATATATGAATTCTTTTTTTTTTAGGCCCACTAGGGCCAGCCAGTGGGATGAAAAACTTGACAGTTCTGAGAATTAGGAGCCGCTCATCCCTACACCCCTAGCTGCTTTCATCCCTACATCCGAGCTTCTGGGATTATGATAATGATGAAGTTGTGGTGAAATAGCTGTGATTGGTTGTTACTCGTCAGGTGACAAGTGGGGCGTGCTGCAGCGCTCCAAAATGTGAACTATTTTCCTCTCGGGGTGCAGCCGTCGCATCCTGAAAAATAGGCACTTGGAAACTTTCACGCAACGCAGCGGCATGACTCGCGTGCCGTCTGAGCATGTACATTGACAACAACAGATTTGAAGGCACAAAAAAAAAATTGCCATGTGAACGGCCCATAAGACTTAACTTTGCTTTGAAATGCACCCATTTCAGGAAGTTAATGAGGAACTACACACTCAGATATTTGTATCACATTCTTGTTGGCCTAATGCTTAAACGGAATTTTCCAACAAGTTAAATTATTGTGTGGGCTATTTATATGTGTGCGTGTGCATGCATATACAATGTGAAAGCATATGAGTTTGAGAAGTGACTTCTTTCAAACTTGTTACTTTTTTCCTTTTACATCTCAGCGCTGTCTCGCGCAACTCGGTATCCATGGCAAAGCTCAAAGCTGTCCTTGGTGCAGGGGGTTTGTGGAAGGAGGCGTAGGTGGTGCTGGTGTGTCAATGTGTGTGTGTGTGTGCGTGTGTGTGTGTGTGTGTGTATGTGTGAGTGTGTGTGTGAGTGTGTGTATGTGTGTCTGTTTGAGAGGCTAGTGGTGTGTGGCTTAGTATTGCTGCTTTACCCTCCCAGTAAGTCTATGCGCAGAGATCTGCCATAGGTAAGCCAAGTCTGACTCAATCTCTTCCACTTGCACCGGTACTGACTCCTTTTCTCATTCCTAATCTCCCCCCGTCTCTCTCTCCCTCTCTCTCACACAAACACACAAGTGAAACTGCTAGAACAAACTTATCTGAAGTGCACCAGCCTTCTTAAAACACCACGACATGCTTAATGAATCTGCATGGATTCTCGCAGAGCAAAATCTGCTCCCACAGTATGAAATAGCTTGAAGTGTTTTGTGTTTGCCCTGGTAAATCTTGCTGCATCTTGACTTCAGCCCGCCAGCTTCAATTTTTCTAGTAACCGATGATGACATGAAGTGTGAGGCTCTGGCGTGGCAAACATACCCCCAGAATTAGCTTATCTATCATGCTATACTACTGACGTACAAGAAAAAAAAAAAACATGTTCTGCATCCCCTGTCTCTCTTTCTGCCTTCTTCAAAATGTAGAGCCTGATTCCCTCTGACGACGGATGAATGGGAAACAGGAGCACCGCTAAATTATGCACAATGGGGATATCTGCTTTCCTGTTTTCTCGCAAGATAACGGCTTGTTGTTCCATCCTTTGTTATGGACGGTGCGTGCCCATGGGATGATTAGCAGAACAAAGGATGGGAGAAAGCAAACCTGCTTGTATTTCAAAACAAGTTCTCCATGCCTTTGAAGATGCGCACTTACTTTGGGCAAAAGTGGGTTTGGAAGAGAAGATGTGCGTCGCACACACACAGACACACACACACACACACACACACACACACACACACACTTCTTATACTCACTGCAGAGTGATAACCAAAAACTTTGACCTGTTTGATCCCCGACCTGCAGCCTGGTGACATGCACATGCAATTAAAGAAGTGCTTGAAAGGGAACAGATAGTGTGCACCCTCAAGGTGAAGGTTATGAGAGCGCTGTTTAGCAAAGATATTTGATCCATTATACATTGTTTGTGTCTACAGCTGCTACAACCAGAATAATAAATATTGTATTAGCCGTGGGACCCGCATCTCCGTCTCCCAGACAAGTTCATAACACTCTCGGCAGGGAAGGGCGGGACCTCCCGTGGCTTTTTTCCAATCCTCTTCTGTTCTTCCCCCTCCTGCTCACTGGGATCAGTTGCGGAGGAGACTCCTTACAACATGGAAACATGTGCACCTCCGCTAGGCCATCGTTGCATTTTTCATTTGGACAATGAGCAACCGGAACACCAGCATCAGCGGCTTGTTAAAAATGGTGATCACTTTGTCACAAATCAGACTGCTGTTGCTCCCCGTCGTCTCTCAATCCCTCTGAGGGTTCGGCATTTGTTGGCTGTGTTGCAGCATGAAGTATGTGCTGTATGTTGGCAATTAATTCTACACTACAAAAAGTGTTTTGTGTTAGACTATTGTACTAAAGAGGTTCCTTTCGTCTGGTTTCTCAGTGGGTTACAGTTACTTACATGTAGTTCTGTAAAAATATATTTGCAGACCATAGTCCACATCCTTGATCATTAAAGGAACTTCCTCACCAGACCAAAACTGGACATGACACTGTCTGGAAAGGGGTCCTAGGTCATACACCGTGATTCATGGGACAGCTGGAGAATTAAGGAGACCATTCTCATCCAGCGTCAAAGGCAATCCTTTCTGTATCCAGAAATCCCATTAGCAGAACCCCATAAGAAAGTTCTGACGAGCCACCAAGGATTCAAGGACCATTTGTTGTCATTATGCAACACAGGGATGCACAACAAAATTCAGCTGTAGCCCATTTGTAACACAACAAAAACAAATTACTGTAGTTACATTGTCCATCAACATTGACTGTGTTTGAGAACCAAGCATCATGATGTAAACAGAGTTTACAGCAAATAAACTAATTCAATTTACACATAATAAAAAGTGAAATTATATTTTCTGTACATTTTGTCTCCATACATTGTGGTTGGGTTCCCTCTTGTCAATTGCTTTAATATTGATTCAACATATTAGTCGGGAAAGCACAGGTGTAACTGATAACATTAACGATGCCTCTGCTCTACTCAAGTGTCCCAATAAGCCATGCATTACCAGGCCCATGAAGCCAATTCATTTTATCATATGCACCAGCGCTTTTCTCACTGTGACAACCGTCAACTCAATGTGTTTGTGCATGTGTTCTACATATACTAAATTGTTATACCATATAACAAAGAAAACATGGAATACGATGGGTATTAAAATCACACTCATACCACTTTATTGGTGAAAGTGAGTTTAAATCCTGCATGACATAAATCTACATTGCTCTACAGTGCGAATCACACTTAAGTCGCTTCATATTGACGCTAAGTTACATTAGGAAACAGTATTTCTAAGCCGCTGTAGGTAAGTTTCCTAAGTTGACGTTTGGTTTGAATGCAAAAATTCAAAGGTAATCCCTTCACTGGGTGAACAGACGAATGAGTCGGCGCGTGGCAGAACCTCGGTAATAATTGACTGCAACATCGCTCTGCTATCTCCTCCCGAGGTACATTTTGTGGCTGGAGCGTCTGACTGGAAGTCTGAGGTGCGAGGGCTTAACCACAAGCCGTCAGTCAGTCTGCACACTAACTGCTATTGGCTGGTGGGGTAGACAGAGGAAGATGGATTACACCACTACTGTCCTTTAAACTTACTCTCTGTGGCTTCCAGGGGAAAACGCATCAGGTAAAGCTTTGCATGACCCTTGTATAATTGATTTGTATTCATGTTGCTCATGTTCATGTCACAATGGTGATCACCACCATTTTCCTGTACTTACCTGTAGAGCAAATTATTATCCATCATTAATGCAGTTGCTGTATTATGTCCTGCTGTCGACCTGCATCTGTTGTTAGGCCCAGCTCCTACATATGGGGGAGGATATTCACCGAGCGTGTCTGCCATTGACATTGCTCTGTGCGGCTTTCTCACCCATAAATGCCTTGTCATCTAGAAGCAGTTTCATATCTCCGACCCTGAATAACTGGTGTGCTATTATTAGTGTCAGGCCTCACAATTATCCCCGTGGATAGCTAGAGGGAGATTCCACTCCAACAAGTTGTCAACAGGCTGGACTATCCTAAAGCCCTTTGAACCCTAGGCCTTTTTTTAGGCTTCTGCTCGAAAATACTATACCCATACTCAAAGGGGCCTTACTCTCTAACTACAAGGTCTATTTGAATAATTCCAATGGATTAATAACACTAAGAATGGTGTGCTTTGCTGAGATGTGTAAATATTGTGTATATGTTACTGGTTAATAGCAGATGAAGATGGAACACAGCTCCACTTTGAAAATGTTAGGTTTGCATGGTGAAACAGCACTATTATTGATAATACTATATTAAATTAGGCCCAGTAAAGCCTAAAAAACACCCAGCATCATAGCAAACAATGGCAGTAGTCGTACAAAAAATAATTGGAGTGAATAGAGTGAAGTAAGCCAGAGCAAGAGACATAAACGAACGAGAAAGTTCGTCATTTGAGAAACAGCCTCTCCAGCTGTTCCATTGTACTTTTATAACTTAAATAACGATATATTAAACTTCCTTTATCCTTGTACATGCACAATCTATCACATACAGCAGTTTGGAATCATTTTTGGGGCTAGAACCCTCTCCAAAGCCTCTCTGTGCCGGCGACCCACGGCAGAATGCGCTATAGCGTGTGTGTATTGGATCATTGCTGAGCCTCTGGTTGGTCAATTTAACACTACGACATATCTATACACGTGTTAGGATCTAGCCAATGCAGTGGAGACAACGTTGTTTTCATTGACAGGATCATTTTCCGGAAAATCACGATTTACGCAGCCGGACCTTGCGTAAAAGCCAGAGTCTACTTAATGTGAAACATGGTCCTCCGAGCTTATTTGACCCCCCTTCCTTCAGGAAATGCTTCTTCAGACAGTAGAACCGTAGAAGAAGACGTTTTTCACCAGTAGAAATGGATTACGTGCTACTGTTTCACCAACTTTCATCTCAAAGTGAGTCAAATTCAGAATTATTGTGTGGGATGACGCTGTTTATGTCCACTCTTTTGCGGCAAACTTTTGAACCGTTTGCCGGAGAGTAAATCCGAGTGTAGCGATCGATTCAGCGTGGGATTCTAATGCTGGTTAGTAGCATCTTTGAGCATTGTAGCTTCTAGCTTGGTCTTCGGAGCAGTAAACGGAGTGCGTATCTCGCCGAGTTATGCCGAAAATAACACGATGTTTCGGGAGGTCTTGTCGTAGGTTCTGGAAGATCGTGTTTTATTGTGTTTTCAGTGTGTAAAATGTTAGGCATGGTTCTGTCCATCAAAAGTTCTTCGTTAAGCCGGTATACAACATGTGTGTATGATTATTATATTTGTTACTGAAAATTGCATTGTGCGGTACTGTTCGGTTCCGCTCGGTCCACTCGAGGACCAATTGTTCTTCGCTCGGGCCCAGATGGGAGAAGTACACATGTAAAGATCGCCTTAATAAAATCTTGTCAATAGTGTTTATGTTGATGTCCAATCAGTGTTGACAGTAAATGTACTCGACTGAAGAAATAAACTCCTCAGCCTATATTGACTAAGAAAGCTGAGTTCTCCTGCTGCAGAATCTGTTGTTTTTCCTGCATCAAGTGACGTAGTTGAAGGCAAAGAAGAAGCACAAACTACTTCATCTTGTATCTTTCTGGCTGGCCAGCATGGCTAGATGCTGCACAAAAACGTCACTTCCTAAACCCGTTATAAGTTCCATTGTGTTAATAAAATAAAAAAACAACAAAAGAACTTCCTTCTGGTCGCTTGTTTTGCAAAATATTTACGGTTCCGGAATATGACTGCAGAGAAGAGGGTACATTTTACAGTGTTTTGGCTTATTCAGATATTCAGCCGTATTTATTGGAGCCAGAGTTTACCGCCGGAGAAATGCAGCAGAGAGAGACAAGAGCCGCGCCCTCAGCCAAAGTGAAAAGTTTAGTTGCCGGAAACCAGGAGAAGTCGGCATGTAAGTGGCTCGACGAATGATGCATATGGGGGACTGCAAGCTCCTCTGGAAACTGCATGCCTCTCTCTGATGAGATCTCTGATGAGATTTAAAGCCAGTGCACCCAACATAACAACTTTATTTTAGTTGAGCATTGAGTTATTTCTAAAATCATTGAAAAATATATGTCTGATTTCCGGACAAGATGCCTCTTGTGGTCAAACAAATGAAGTCTGTTGTCAGTTAGAAGCATAGTCTGATGCATGTTGATTCATTGATACATTTGTATCATTCAGTGTGGCTTCGTGGCACAAAGCCAATTCTGCGGGCTTAATCATAACAAAAGTACGTCAAACATCGCTTTACTGCGCTTCTCGTCCCGGAGTGTTGCCAAAACCTGCGCAAAAAATACATAAAAACGTGCGGCCTGATTGGGAATGGTGTGCTATGACTTTTCTCAGAGATTTGCACAGCGGTTTTCCCTAAAATCGCCAAAAACAGAGCAAAATTTCTCCATTCACTTGAATGGGGTTTCGGCGTGAAGAGGGCAAAAAAAACACTTAACTTTGGGCCCATATTGACTAGCCATACTGAAAATGATTCAAAGCTTCAAAGATAAACTTTATTTGGGATTTAATATCCCAATCTTTGGGAGTTTGGAAGTAAAGGAAAACTGACCAGTATTTGTATAGTTTCGTTAAACATTTGCAGTCCTTACAATTCTCCCAAGAAGTGTAACAAAGCTGCATATGAATGTGCTTAAGGATTATTTTTTTCCTCTTCTCCTAAAAAGTAGTTTCTGTGTGTGTGAGCAGTAGACCTGAGAGGAGGATAGGAGGCAGAAAACATCCTGGTTCATGGTCATGTTTCAATATCCAAGGGAAAATCCAGGAATGGTATTTACCTGTGGTCCTCGACTCTATAAGATAAGTAAAATGTAATTTCCCTGTGCAAATATGTGTGAAATTAAATACACAAAAAAGGACAGCTTTACAGGCACTGGATTTATTCTGACCATATTTACTTAGTATTTTATTGCATGTTCAGTTTAAGAGAGAGAAATATCACAAATGACTTAGTGACATTTCATGTCTGGGTGGTTCCGCATTTCAGTGTGGAGGCAGCTCGGAAGAAGATATGGAGTAAGTAGTTCTCTATTGGCAGTGATATACCACTCTATCAACAGTCTGAAGGAGGGCTGTGATCGAGACAAGCCTCAAATCCCCTTAAAGTACATTTTTATATCTGTGATAAGTTGTAGATTAAGCAGGTTGGGTGTGCCACGTTTAAATCTCATCAGGGGTCGGGCATGGAGTTTTCAGAGAACTTGCATGCATCACAAGTCGAGCCTCTTAATGCCAACTTCTCCTGGTTTCCAATCCATTTCGAGAGTTAGTCACATTTTGGCTTTTCCCGCCCTGAGACGTTGCCAGCTTCAATCAAACTGCTTTGAAATTTAACCAGTCCAGCTATTTTTATAAGCTGTGTTTTCTATTAGAGGTGGCGAGAGCACACTCATCACTCGAACCTTCTGGGGAAGTGTTTTTTTTTTTTGTGTGTGTTTTTTAACAATGCCTTTCAGCTTTCACAGCTAATTCAACATCACAAGTGTAACTGGCACCCCATTTTCAACCCTCACACTCTGGAGTCATCCTGTGGGTGGTTCGACATGAGGAAATGTAAATCACTGACGCCAATACATACAAGTAGTTAAATGCTGCACAAATGGCACATGGTCCTCTGCAAACCTTCACAAGTAAATCAAACAATTGCCTGGAGTGGTGGATAAAATCAATATACTCTGAAGAATCTTCCACATTATGAGTCTCAGACTCTTTCTGCCAATGAAATGGTGTTCCGAAACTTGAGAGAGTGCTTTTAAGACGTGTCCGTTTGCATTTCCTAAAGCCATTCTTATTAGAACAAAACCTTGAAGGACAAATAATAAATGAAAAACAGAATGACGGTGTATGAGTGACTATACTATCCAGCGCAATAAGCATTTCATTGGGAGCTATGTAGCTCTTCCCTGCTGAAAAAACTGAATTACAAAAATTTAAATCATACATCTGCACTTCCTACATTAATGCAGTGCAATAAACTGTGATTATATGCTCAATTTCCTGTGGGAACCCCATGTAGTGCTACGGATATACAATTCACTTGATTGATCGGTCTGAATAAAAGGAAAAACTAATCAAACTGTGAATAATGTTGAATAACTCCCTGATGGAGCCATCAATTGAATCATGTTGTGTACTTCCTAACATGCTCGCCTTTGAATAGCATATACATACTCCTTCATGTGGGGGAGCTGAGCAGGGGATCCAATGCAATCAATGTATTCAGCTTCAGTCCTATTACTGCACACAATAGCTGTTTGACTTTGAAGATCAACTTGAGTAAACTTTGTTTTTAAAAGTTCCATCAGAGGTGCCACAGATGGTAATACCTCACCTTCAGAACAAACCTGACTGCTGGGCAGCCACGAAAAGTTAGCTTTGACTGAATACACAATATGTTAATACAAAGACCTAAGTGGATCAAAATCTACAATGTATAAACTTCTACTATATAGAGTCAGGTAACAAATTGAAGTTAAAAGTTCTATGAAGCAACAACAAATGCTTCCACAGCATCAAGAGTCAATGAATGGTTTGAGTATAAAAATTGACTGCCGCTCGGGATTCACTTTTTGTTTTGTTTTATGCAGTGAGGCTATTATATTAACAGTATTACAAAATTAAAGTGACACTCAAAATAATATTCTATCTCATCAGGGGTCGGGCGTAGACGCTGTTGGACCAGCATTGTACAAAAGACACATAGACACTGAGCAGGCAGCAACCTCCGGTTCTGAAAAGTGAAGCCAATGGCAAAGTGCCATTCCTTTCCTAATATCCAGAAGCGGATGACTCCTCCTTGAACTAATTATCTCAATTAGATTAAGATAGATGACAAAGCAGGGTATACTTTGGTCATTAGTTTCTTGAGATTGATAGTCACATGACTCGTTTGTCATGTGACTCGTTAGTTGCTCTGTAGTGAGGTAAGTCAAGTAAATGCCAACCACAGTCGTTTGCCTACTAAGTGGTTTTGTTGCCTGAACCTACATTCCTGTAACAAGTGGAAACTGACAAGCTGTCCCTGCCTTGTCCAAAACCAGTGGCGGGCCGTGCATTTTATACCTGGGCCTTCACTGCTGTCCTGCAGCTGAATAATCTCATTATGATGCCACAGCTACGGTTATTATTTGTTTCGTGTAAAAATGAAGCTCAACACCTATAAATACACTAACTGCAGAGTGCAGATACATGAATACGCCGAGAGTGTGTCTCCTCTCTGCTCTGACTGCAGCTGGGACTGCTGCGCGAGGCTGCTGTGAGAGTTACAGCCTGTGAGTGCTTTGGGGCGGCTCACGGCAGCTCCCGTTGCTCGTTCACGACAGTGCAGAACGGTACGTGCTTTCACGTCAGAGTCAAAACACCAGAAAAGTCTCCAACAACACCAGAAGAAGTCGCTAGATTTGTTGCTAGTAGCTTTTGACAAAAAAAGTTGCCAAGAGGGTTCGGAAAGTCGCCAGATTTAGCGAGAAAGTTGCCAAGTTGGCAACACTGGCACCGGCTAAATATGTCCCCAGCGCAACATTGGACGTAACAATAGTTCCTATCACATATAAAACCAAACAAAAATCCATCTTCATAAAAACAAGTTGTACAAATAATAATATATAAACAAGCATATTAAAGCTACTGCAGATGTAAAAACAAACGCAGTTCACTTACCAAATGCTGTTCACTATTTAACCTTCTGGGCCCTATCCTACCTGTTTTTTTTTGGCTTATTCTCAAAAATACTATACCCATACTCAAAAAGGCCTTACTCTCTAACTACAAGGTCTATTTGAAATATTCCAAAGGATTATTAACACTAAGAAGGGTTTGCTCATATGAATTGAGTAAATATTATGTATATGTTACTGGTTAATAGCTGATGAAGATGGAACACAGCTCCACTTTGAAAAATGTAAAATTCATATGGTGAAAAAGCACTATTATTCATAATACTATATGAAATGAGGCTCAGTAAAGCCTAACCACCACCCACCATCATAGAAAATGATGGCAGTAGTCACCCACAAAATAATTGGAGTGAATTGAGTGAAGTAGGCCAGAGTTAGAGACATAAACGTTACGAGAGGTCACGAGAGGTCGTCATGTGAGAAACAGCCTCTCCAGCTATTCCATTGTACTTTTATAACTTAAATAACGATATATTTAACTTCCTTTATCCTTCAACATGCACAATCTATCACATACAGTAGTTAGTAATCATTTTGGAGAGATGGAACCGTCTCCAAAGCCTCTCCAGGCCGGCGAGCTACGGGAGAAGTGCGCCATAGCAGTTGTGTATTAGACAGCTGTAGGGCCCCTGGTTGGTCGATTTAGATTTTGTTTTTTGCTCTGTGCACGTGTCTGGATGTGGCCAATCGAATGGCGTCAACAGATTTACCAAGAAGTCTTTAGTTTGTTTAAAATAGTGTAGTGTAGTTTAAAAATGCCGATCTAAGCCGAGGACCTGGCGCGTAAAGTCGCGAGACTGCCTCGCTGGAATGTGGTCCCCCCGGCTTATTTGACCCCCCTTTCTTTATTTCACAACTTTATTAGAACGGAAATGGACAGTAGGAGGTGATTCAGCGGTCAAAAAGGAGTTTAAGGACACGGTTTGATGATTTTGCTTCAAAAATGTGAGTACCAACCCAGAATTCTTTGGCAGTGTGATTGTTGCTGGGGGCTGCTGTCCCCCCGGTAACTTTTGAAGGGTCTCCCGGAGAGGAAATCCGAGATATACGTTCGAAGCGTGGTTGAATGCTATTGTTGCTAACTACCTAGCTTTAGCCTGGACGGTTGAGAAACGACTTTTGAGTGACTTTTTCTGATGTGTGTCTCGGCCAAATGAATGCGAAAAAGTGACGATATTTAGCATGAGGCTAGGAATGTTGTCGAAGATCGTGTTTTACTGTGTTTTGAGTGTGTAAAGTGTTACACATGCTTCGGTTCATGAGAAATTCTTCGTTCAAACGGTATGCTGCATGGTTGTGGAAATATTATATTTGCTACCGAAAATGGCATTCTTCGGAACCGGCTCGGTTCTGCTCGGCCCACTAGAGGACCAATTGGTCCTCGCTTGGGCCCAGAAGGTTTTAAAGACAAAGTCCATCCTCCTTTCTTTGTTAATAAAGAGTTTAATCTCACGGTTGTTCAGTACATCCGTGCATTTTAGTTCCAGTAAGAAGTCCTTCTCGATTCATGGACGCCAGTGAAGACAGTCGAGCCTCCCCAGATGTATTTCTTGAATACGTTTTAATGCGTTTGAGGGCTGAAAATGTCTGCTCGACAGAGGCAGCAGATATTGAGATTGTCACTGCCCAACATGTCACGCTAGTCCACTGACCAATCACGTATGGCTAGACCAGCTAGAAGGCTCTGACATGTCAAAGAATACATCCAACATGTCAAACTAAAGATCTGATTGGTTGAACACTATGACAATCAACAATATCGTCCCCATTCACTTAAACTTCAAAGGGATTCACTTGTGAGTCTGCAGGCCTGGGGCCTCTCTTCTTACCTAGAGACACAGAGGTGAAATCTGATTGGATAAAAGCTCTACTTAAAACAAGCTGCACTGGAAGCAGAGCAACTGAGGAAGACAGTAGCTGTGCAATGAGAAAATAAGCTAATGGGAAAAAAAACAATACATGTAGTGTATTTATGAAAAATTATTAAATTATAAAATAGCTATAACTTTGTAGAGAAGGCCTGACGGCCCACCACTGTCCAAAACTGACCCCAGAGTGGTACCTGGAGCATTATGGTTCGAAGCTTAGGGCCACTGACCAAGCTACGGTATTTGACAAGTTTGGAATGAGAAGGTGTTGTCACCAAATTAGAAAATATCTTTTGGAAGAATGGCGTCCAAGGTCCGTTAAATTTGAGTGTAAATATGAATCAGTCGGGAAAAGAAACACAAACGGGCCGACAGATTGTAAACTGTCCAATCCTTTCACTATGTTCTGGATGTGAGATGATCAATGAGCCAAACTCTCATAAATTGGAAGTTGCCCTTTGAGGCAGACCTCCACTCGTAAAGCTGTGAAGTAAAATCCTCCCCCAACAATAACAATAAAAACAGACCCGCTGTCTGCGATCGAAGAACCTCCATTTTGGACATCACCAGCAATCAAATATGTTTGTGTAATTGAAAAATAATTGTAGGAGAAAGTGTTAAGTATGAGTGAGTGAGTGAGTGATGGACGGACAGAGTGAGAGAATGGGAGGGGAAAAGGAGGAAATGAAAGCAAAGCAATTTGTACTTCTCCGCCCACAGTGCTGCCAGCTCTGTGATGTGGCGGGTCAGAGTCTGACTAACCTACTCGCTCTGGCTGGGCTGCCCTTTCTGTCTGGCTGCACCTGTTTCACCACATTAACCACCTCACACATTCCTCAGGGTCCCAGCTCCACACTGTCCTCTACACTCATGCACACACCCTCAAAATAAGGCTTGTACGGCCATTCCAAACCCACACGCAGGGTTAACATGGAGAGAGAATGAAGGTTAAGAATAATAAAGATGGTGTATTGAATAAAGGTTATCCTGTCTCAAAGATGCTAATTGTTCTGTCAACAGTATTCATTTGCCAGGACTCCCAAAGGGCATGCATCCATTTTGTTTGTTCCAAGCAGATGGGTTCTCTCTCTCACCCTGTGTGTGTGTGTGTGTGTGTGTGTGTGTGTGTGTGTGTGTGTGTGTGTGTTAAACAGTGTAAGCTCCATGTTGATATGTGCCTTTATTGATGCATATGTTGTGTGTTTGCGGTGTGCACATATCAGAATGTGTCTCTGTGTACCCAAGAATGCAGGTTGAAATGAACCACATCTGCATAATGTTTGTACGCATGGATCCATTTGCACAGTGCAAAAAGAGTGGGGTTGCACTTAACTCTGAGGGTAAACTGAATAATATGTCATAATGGTTTCAGCGGGGGCGCGGCTTGGATTTGAAGAGACTGGAGGATCACTAGCACCAGGCGGCAACCTCCAGTTCTAAAAAGTGATGCCCATCCGGAAGTGCCTTAAACTTGCATTATCTCTACTGACCAGCAGGGGGCGACTCCTCTGGTTGCAAAAAGAAATCTGATTGTATAGAAGTCTATGAGAAAATGACTACTTCTCACTTAATTTACTACCTCAGTAAACAGTGTAAACATGAGTTTATGGTCTTATGTGCTAACTTTAAGTCTCCTTCAATACAGCATGATGTTCATTTGTTAAATTATGGGCCCATTTGGAGTAAAATTGACCGTAAAGGACAATGCGTCAGCGCGTTGCTACCTTGTTAATGACGCATCGCTACCGTTACCACAGGTGTTTATGGCATCTCCACGTCACTCCTCCACAGTCTAAATATGGTCACTTCCGTTCACTGGTTGCAAAAATCCAAGATGGCGACAGCCAAAATGCCGAACTCGAGTCTTCAAAACTGAAGTCCACAGACCAATGGGTGATGTCACGATGACTATGTCCTCTTCTTATAGACAGTCTATGGTAAGCACCTGAAATGCAATCTAGTACAAATATCCAATATGGCCTCAAAATATTACCACAGAGTTAACACAGTTTCAACAACATTATTGACAAAGAAGTACTATCATAAATCACCATCATCAAAAGGAGAAAAGCCATTACAGGTGTAGTGTACTTGATTGTACCAAGCCCCCAAGAAGGGCGGCGGATATTGAAGCAAATTTGACACAGTGGCCAAACCGTTGAATTACTTCTGGGTCCATCACACGATGCCATTGGTCCCAAAAAGACTTTCTCCCAAAGACTTACATTGAGAAAGGCAAAGGCTTCATTCATCTAGCTGAAGAACAGTTGGAGCTCCAAATATATCAGTCAGCGGACAAAGCTCTGACTCTAATATTAAGCATATAGTACTCTACGGATCAGAGACGCGCAGAACCACCATGACCACAATGACAAATATACAAACATTCATCAACAGCTGTCTGATATTGAGCATCCATAGGCCAGTTACCATCAGCAACAATGATCTCTGGCAGAGAACGGGCCAACAACCTGTGAAAGAGCAGATCAAGAGCAAAAGATGGGGATGGATTGGCTGTACACTCCGGAAACCCAATGCCAGCATAGCTAGATTAGATTGAACCCACAGGGCACAAGAACACCTCGCAAAGGAACTTACAAACTGACATCAAGCAGAGCGGCTGACATGGAAACAGCTGGAAAGAAAAGCCGAGGACAGCAGAGTCTGGCAAACTGAGGTGAACTGCCTATGCTCCAGGAAAAGTAAGGGGAGGTGAAAGTGGTAGGTAACTTGAATTCGGCAAGAGATGTCTGTAAATCAGTGGATATTCTTATCTCTTTAGGTAAATCAACTTCTCAGTACAAACACTTACATATCCCTTGTTTAGAGTCATTTAGAGTCCTAAAAGTTTTGAAATGCACCAAGTAGCCAAATCCAGTTATTCTCCTTCCTCAGGTCATGTGAGTGAGCCCAAGACCATGCAGCTGGAAACGCTTAAAGGAAACGCTATATGCGCTTGTCCTATGGGCCCCATAATTGCTGGAGATTCGGGTAATTATGATCGGAAGTCAAACTACATTTACTATATGCGCCACTTGGCAACTTTCATAGGAATGAACGGGGGCCCGCCTCCAATGCTGTATCCAGTTCTCTTTATACAACCATGGGCTGTACAGGCGATCGGGGTGTTGGAAGTGAGGGTAAAATATAGTACCCAGGGCCCCAACATGAGGAGAGCCCTAAAAACAAGTTTGTTTCTATCTGCAACATTGAAGTGTTACATTTTATTTGTATTCAAAGTAACAAATGAAACGTGTCATTTGGGTTAACAAAAATAGTTTACTATTAGTCTACAAACACAATAAAGGGGTGAGCATGAAAAACAGCTGTTTAGTGAACAAAAATTGCTAGTAATGTTTCAGAATGGTTTATTACTGGTGTCTAACGTGGCTAGCTAGCTTATATCCTAATTCTTAGCTTGATGTGAAATTAAGAAGCAATGCTTTCAGTTTCAGAGCATTTACTGGACGGATAATTTTATCTTCTTGTGTGTTTTTAAAAGACTTTTACAATATTCAACGTATCCTCAAACGGTTTGTATGATATATTACTCAAAGTAATTTGAGAAAACTTATTTTTAGTGCGTTTTCCTAGGAAAGCCAGCAACACTTGGCAATTTCAAAATAAACTTTAGTCTTCACAGGAACAAACTCGGTTAGGTTGAGGCAACAAACCTACTTAGTTAGCTTTCGGAAAATGTCATTAATTGGGTTAATATAACGATGGAAGTGCTATTAGTGAAGTACGCAAGTTAGGTGAAAAACAAATCATTTGTGACATTAGACGATGATGGTTGTCAGATGCACATGATAAAGTAAGTTGACTATGTGAGCTATAAGTATCCACGGCCATGTAAAATGATTGTGCTCTGGCACTGTTGGAAAGCATTGCTGATAGAACACAGATAGCTGATGGAGTTTCATTTCTCCCGTGGTTTATCAACAGCTCTAAGACCGCTGGAGCAGGCTGAAGTATTGATATGCAAACAGATGACTCAGGTATTCATTTATGACTAGCAGTGGGAGTGGAATTCAGACTTCAATTTGAGTTTTATGAAACAGAATCGTGCTTTGTGAGGCTTTATAAATGTGATGAAAAGAGTGTGTATGCATATTTGTGTCTGCTTTTCTCCAGAGTTTTAGTTTCATCTGGCCCCTGGAGTTGTGGAATTCGTATTGAGCGCTGAACCAGTGGCTCAATCATACTGAATAACAACAACTTAAAAGAAATACAATTCTAAGAACTTTACAATGTTATGCTTACTTTGCATGTTATTGGCTTGTTTATTTCACATAGAGAGAACTATCTTGTGTGTTTGAAACAGGAAGAGAGAGAACTCAAACCCTTATTATTTATCCTCATTGTAACCAGTGTTTGCTTGTTGATGCTAAGCCCGACATCATTGCTGTGGCTTCTTTTTTGTTTGCACTGCACTTCCCAAAGACAACATGATCTCACAGAAATACACACAATGACCACAGCCTTCTAACAGCCTATTACGTGGTAGTGGCACGAAATGTATTCAAATTACGTGTCGGCATCACAGAAACAATTTAACGTTAGGTTTAGGAAATACTTCATGGTTGGGCTTAAAACAAGAATGTGAACTTAGATTTCGGCAACAAAACCACTTTGTTAGCTTTTGGGAAAAACGTATGTAACACATATGTAATTTCACATTAAGTCAACAACACTTTGGGAGCACTGCTCTCCAAAACTGGTCTCGTGGTTGAAAGTCCTGTGTTTGTTTGATCCATCCACTTCCTCTACGTTACTAGCTCTGAGCGTTGCATGTTCACGTTGATGTGGTTCATTTTGTGTGTCCACCATGACCAAGGATCCTAGCTGACTTGGTGGCAGCACCACGTAGTGCTCTCTTAACTGATCTCGGGCATTTCACGTTTTTCTATGAGATCAAGTTGCCCAAAGATCAATTATCCTTTAAACAGCTGAGTGTATTTCTGTGGGGGGACTCTGTGTGTTTATTCAAGTGTATTTCCTTTCAGAAAGTGTTTTGACTAAATCACTTTCATGTGAAGTGAATTCACTCGTGGCTAACGACAAAGAAATATCGCAATACAGGAACCTAAAGGCTGGAAGGAAAAAAATAAACCTTTCACTATTAAAGAAGTTCCATGTGCTCTACATGTATGTAAATCTCAGGTGTGCTTAAAAGAAAAAGTCTTTAGATGAACTGAGAGTAAGACTTAAGGTTGAGTCTTCAATTTGGCTGTCGATTGTTCAGAGGCAGAGGTGGAAGGAAGGGTTCTCAGTGGAAACAGTAGGTTAGTCCCTTTTTGCCACAGGCTTGCTTTCAGTTCAGACCAGTCTGTCAGAGTGTGGCCGATAATGAGGGGCACACAGCGACACAGCTCACACTTACTCTGTACAGTCTTAAGGTTAAATGATATGACAGTCTATAACTAAGTCTTTTTTTTTTGCCTTAAAGGTCAGTTGAATATTTTATTGCCAGCCAGGCCTGGCAGTGTATTGAAATGGTAATGTAAATACCACTACAGGACAGCTTCAGTGAGGGAGGTCCCCTGAAAGGTCAGCCAGTCGCCCCCACTGCTCCTTCATATTCATACACAGAAAGCAACACACTCTCACACACACACTGGGACAAAAAACACACTCTCACTACATTCACTACTTTTTAGATGCAGCACAAAGACTTACCCAGACTGCATAAGGGTACACTCTAACATGCTTTTGTGTCCGCATGTACACTGTTATTATCTTCTCCCCTTTTCATTTATATATCAATCCGCGTTGAACCTCAATGCACTGGTTCATTTTGGAACATCATTAGAGCACGAGACAATTTCCTGCCCGGAGTCCAGCCATGGACATGAAATGAAAAATGAAAATGACTCTGATTGGCTGCTGTGAAAGATGCAAGCTTAAGGGCAATATCTGAGGTTGAGTTTGGTAAGACACATTTCTCTTTTAATGCAGGTGTAAGGGAGGGGGCAGAAAGCAATCAAAAAAAAAAATACAACACATTTCATCACAGTGGGGAGGTTTCAGTGCTTGGCAGAGCAAGCGTAAGGTAAAGCAAATATAGACTCAAATTACGTGGTGGTAGGCTTTTTTGTACCATTATGTTGCCTGTAATTGGTGGAGCGGTTTGAGCTCAATTAAATCTTAGAGGTGGGAATGATGACAGGTTCTTAATGTCGAAGGAGCGAATTACGGTAGCATGGTTCACAAAAAACTGAAATGAAAAATATACAATATACACTTTTTAAAGGTGCTAACCATTCTCACAATGGCTATTTCATTTAATTGGCTTGTCAATCAAATGTAAAGCTAGTACAATTCATACAGGACGCATTCCATTTATATATGGGAATTTCAGGACCCTGCTTTTGCCCATGCTGGCTCAAGGTTGTGGCTTGACACATACATGTAAAAGACTCCACATGTGCTTTTCCTGTTATGACAGCTCAAAATATCCTATGTTCAGAAGGTCTATTGTGCTGCAGGTGCTGGAGGCCTCCCCAACTTAATGGTATATGGTCTGAACTTGTATAGCGCATTTCTAGCCTTCCGACCACTCAAAGTGCTTTAACACTACATGTGATTGACCCATGAACACCCATTCATACACTAATGGCAGGGGCTAGCATGCAAGGTGCCGGATGGAGCGGAGATGGTGCTTTTATATTAGGGTGGTAGACTAGCAAATGTCTTTTTTTGTTTTACATTAGAACTGTGGTTTTTGATTAAAGCCTCCAATATCAGTTCACATCATCAAAAAAACAAATATAAAAAAAAACTTTGATTGTTGTGTTCATGTTAAACCCTACTCGCCTTTATTTGTTCGGATCATGTTTGAATTACTGCAGTAGCGTCTGATTGTATAGATTCATTATGAGACGGCCTTGACATAGAAATGCAATGGTCAAAATATCCCCCATGGATATCAATATTCTTCCAATAAATTTCCAGTGGCAGACATTTCTTCATTCACTCGCTTATATCATATTTACACACATATTTTTATATTTCCCCATAAAGCATTACAGGTTTATGTAGTTTTCTCTATAGCTGTGCTCCATAGGCAACTCTGAGAGTGTGTGATATGTGGAACGTGGGTAAGTGGTAGACAGTCGTGGTCGTTTTGTCAATAGACAGAGAATCATTAAAGTTTTACAGCCACATTTTAATCCTTTGAAAATAGAAGCCTCCGCTCCCTCTACACACACACACACACACACACACACACACACACACACACACACCACAGCGCTCTCTTTTCTCCATCCCTCACCTCCCTCCATTTGATTTTGTCTGGGGTCAGCAAAGCTTCCTTTGCTCTCTTCCTCATGGATGCGTTCCAGGCTGAGTTTCCACATATGCTAGGTGGTGGGGAAAGTTGCTGACGCCGGTGTAACAATGTGGAGCCCTGTAGAGCACATCTGTGATTTCAGCCCTCACTGAAACCCTGCAGCGCAGCAGAAATGAACCTACCCGTGTACACGCTGGTGGAAGCCGAGAATAAGAAGTCAATTTGTCACAAATACCACCGAGGTTTATTTTACTTTTATTATAGACTTTTTAAATATGCACTTATGTTAAGCTGCACCCATTTAAACTAGGTCTGCAAAATTGAAAGACCCCCCCTCGCTTCTAACACATTCTTTTTTAACAATCATTCTTTGTCATAATAAATCTCTGGTGTCATTAAGCAACATATTTCACCTTAAAAAGATAATTAACTGAATATTACAAGTGAGGCCGTTAGCAATTGTTTCATGAACACAAAGCTACTCCCTAGAATGTCTGCTGTCTCTTCTGCAGCCTTTGGTGTGTGGCATCGTACACAAGCTCAGAAGTTAAACATTAGCGCGTGTTGTGCTGACATTAGGTCAAGCATCTCTCCTCATTGAAGAGGCTGTGGAAACCAAAATTGTGCATGGCCAAAGTCAGGTGTCATCATCCCTCAAAACTCAAACTGAGGCAAGCTGCTGCTCAATCAAATAGGAATTTACGATGGACAGTTTAGATTATAACTTAAACGACTGCCGCAATGTTTTCAGTAAAGCCCTGCTTCTTTATTGTTTATCAAGCGTGGCATGTTTGTACTAAACCCAGCTGTGTACGAACCCATGGACCTAATGAAGCAATATTCTTACATTTCTCCGATATTTGACAAGTTGGGAGTGAGGATGTGTTGGTGTCTACACATACGTGCAAACTGCAGCCCCGTCTCCTAAATTACATTCTCATACTCCGTAACTACATTGTGAATTATGTTTCGAGGAAAACATATATGTACACGCAAATTAAATTGTTTGTGATGTATCACAAATACGTTTATAAGAATAGCCAGCAACCGTCTGCGTACGCAGGAGGTCTAGATGGATAGATGGGTTGAACAAACACAGGACTTTCACCCAGGAGACCGTTGTTTGTGTCCCATGTGAACTCAATGTTCACTTATTTAAATTGAGGTCGGTAGTTTAAAAGGCGCAATAAACAGCAATAAACATTTACCTAAACGTAAAGAAGTAGTTTAGTTGCGTTTTTATAATGTATTTTGTTTTAATTCACAACATTAACCAAGTGTTTAAAACTGCGACAGTAATCTGGGAGAAATGAGAACATATTTTGTAGAGGACAAGGTTGGCACAATGATAATATTGCAAAAGCTAACCCTGGATATTAAAATATCTCAGAAAGCTGGTGTGTCTTAACACTTAATATTACCCTGTTTTTCAGTCAGTGGCAGCTGATGATAAGCCTACATTTATTAGCTCTTATTTCAAACAAAGAGTGCCGGGAATATTTGTTTAAAACTGGATGGAGCACTTAGTTATGTTTGCTATAAAGTCCTCATTGGTGCCTTGGTGGCTTTTTAAAATGATATTGATTTTAAATTGAATATATTGTTCCATAAGTCTAATGCAACTCAGCCAATATTTCTACCTTTACAAAGATATTCGTCTTCAGTTTTGATTGACACTGTCATACATACATTAATTAAACTACATATTTATCATAGAGTTTGTAGTTTTCAGTGGTGTGGAACCTGAGTGTATTGTATTGAGGTGTTTCTAACGTTTTGCCCACCCCATTGACAAACATGAGGGAGGAAGAATATTAAAAACACAGTTCAATATAATGCACTCCAGTACAACAACAACAACAACATTAACTAACACCTCAATAATTAACATTTAGTTCACCTCTCTGAAATGCCCACAGAAACTGATCTTTCTAAATGTAGAATTCACTTGTGGCAGATCTGGTGTTTTGAATTGCATTCAATTGTATCAATGTACCAATAGAAAAATAGCAATAATAGCTACTTTGAAGATTAGATTCCTTACATAACTCTTACTGCAGTTTCCAGCGAGTCACTAAGTTTGTCTGCCTACAGTTTGTTGCTGGGCAGTTAGTGTACAAGGATTTATCTGTGCCTTTTTGCTAAAAAAAAACAGCCGCGTGCTGGTTCTGTCGATGACAAAAGAACTGTTTGTCGGCCAGAAAATACAAAACAATGTAGCCTACTAAAAGAAGCTAAAATACTTCAAAGAGCTGCAAAGTTGAGTTATAGTGCTTTGTGAATTTGTCAGTATGAGCAACATCTCTCATTTTACACATAGTCATCAGTAATAGTACAAAATATTGGCGTTAGGAGTTCAGGAACAAGTAAAAGAATTGCTAAATAACATTAACATAAAGCACATAAGTGTTTCCAAATCAGCATGGAAGTAAAAACAGCACAAAACTTTCTTTCCAGCTGTTTCTACAAACAGCTGCTCCGCGGCCACACATATTGAGATCAATAAGACTAATAGGGATGGTCTGAAAACAAAGTGTGCGCCGCCCAGAGCTCCATGAACCTATTTATAACTGCTTTGTCCATTGGAATAATGATCCCACAGCAAGGCTGAGACATCTCCCCAGGCCAGGATCCATATCCCTGTTAAGGCTGCCACCGCTGCAGCCAAACACATGCCACGAGCAAGAAAATAACCCCTGACAGTGGCCTCTGTCGTGTCTTACACATTATTCAAACATGCGCTGTGGGCCTCATCAATCTTTTGAGACATGGAGAGGTTGTTTGTTAACTTGAAACTCCCAAAACTTGGCCTCGTTAAACCTGATGTTGACTTTGGGTACAAAGAACACGTGGTCGACTGAAGACGGTGATTTGGTTATTGTGGAGATAAATTCTAAATATCTAATCCAGGCAGGCTAAGTAAAGTAAACGAAAAAATAAATACATTTTAGAGGAAAAGCTGCATACAAATGTTTCATTTATGCAAAAAAAAAAAAGAACATAATGTGGTTTTCAAGGAAGACGAAGCACTTAAATATTAGTAAATCCAATAGATAGTCTCATCCACTGTGGTCCCCACGAGAAACCAAACGCAAGAAACTGAATTACATACTGTATGTTTTTGTCTTTATTTCCTTAATGTAGACCTTTAATGGAATTACTTCACTAAGAGCAGGATTTTCATTCATCATTTGAAATTCAGATGGGTGCATTGTGGAGGAACTTGCTGACAAAATTGAAAGACATAAAAGTGAAACACACGGCTGTTTCACCCCATTTAATTAGAGGCAGCAGAAAGAGAGAGAGCATGAAGACATGCAAAGTGTGCTTACAGTGGAATAGTAATAACCGCTGCTTTTTTTTTTCTAACAATGCCGTGAAAATTAAACCTAAATACTCGGCTTGATCTCTATTATGTCACTATCATTTATGTAAGGGCGAAAAAAACTATTGGATTTATAATGCATCAGGCTAATATACTAGCACAGTCTGATCATTAAAGCCAAGGCCAAAGCTTTGACATATTGATCATTCAAGGATAACTCACGGTTAATGTGTCTGTTTCTCTCCCAAGCGTTATCTGTATGTATACATCATGTGAATTTATTTTTTTAACAGCTAAGGGACTGTAGTAATTTTGCTGGAATGACTGTTTTATATATATTATGTTTGGAAAAGGGCAAACACTTTAAAAAAAATTCATGGTGTCATGATCGGCCCTTCTCCGATGTTATTCCTTGCCTCGTGTTATTCATTCATGCTTGGTGTTTCCTGTTTTATTTTGAAACTCACCTCTTTATTTGCAGACAACTTCACTTCCTGGCTTTGTGTGTTTTCTCACCTGTGTGAGGGGCTGAACATGAAACCGCCTACTACTTACTACTGATGAAAGGTAGATGCAGCCTTCAGCACATGCAGTGAGACTTCATTTTAAACTTCACAGTATAACTAGTACATTAACGTCAGTTTTTGAGAAACAGTAGATGTGGATATTTATAGTTAATAGGGATCTCTTGAACAAGTTCCATTCATGTTTTCAACGATTGTCCTCAATTTTCTCGACGTTCAGTTATTATGTATCATAGAGATTTAGCCTATTACATAATGCATGTTCATCACACCCCTACCGTTGCTGATAATGGGTAAAGTAAACATATCACGACACTAAAGCCCCAACGTAATGACTGAGCTGCCGCCTGTGGCCCTCTAATAACTGTTAATTTAGTAGTTATTAATATAAAAAATGGAAAGCGGCTGACATGCTGGGTAAACAAGATGAACAATATGTTATAAATGGATGGTAAATGGACTTGTACTTGTATAGCGCCTTTTTAGTCCAACGACCACTCAAACTGCTTTAACTATACATGTCATCATTCACCAATAAACACCATAAACTGTACATAAGAAGTGGACGCAGTCATCGTGACGACACCCATTGGTTTGTGGACTGCCATTTGGAAGCCTCGTGTTTGGCGACTTCGCCGTCGCCATCTAGGTTACGGCCATTGCCAACTTGTTTTTTTGCAACCAATAAACGGAAGTTATATACGCCATATACGGCTCAGGTAGCATCAGCAACCTGTCAATCACAGTAGCCCCGCCCTAAAGCATACTCTGCTTTATGGTCTATTTGACTCAAAATGGACCATAATTTACTAAATGAACATCATGCTGTATTGAAGAAGACTTGAAACTAGAGATAGAGACCATAAACTCATGTTTACAATGTTTACTGAGGTAATAAATCAAGAGAGAAGTAGAGTCATGTTCTCATAGACTTCTATACAATCAGACTTCTTTTTGAAACCAGGAGTTGCCCCCTGCTGGCCAGTAGAGAGAATGGAACGTTTAAGACACTTCCGCATTGGCTTCACTCTGCATAACCAGAGGCTGATTCACACCCATTCATACACTGATGGCAGAGCTGTCATTCAAAGTGTCACCTGCCCATCAGACTAACTGATATTCATACCACACATACACCGGAGGCACAGCCTACGGGAGCAATTTGCGGTTATGTTTGCCATAATAATTTAAATTCCGTTCTTGTTTCATTAACATAGTAAGGTTGCTATCAGGGTCGAGCTATTAGGTGGAGTGTTGGATTGAAGTAAAGGCAAATATGATTAACCCTTAACCCCTTTAAACATACTTTTGAGCCACCCCTCCTCCCCCTTCTAATAATTTCCTTACAGTCCCTAAAGTCTAAGTAATATGTTACAAAGAGAAGAAAGTGGGAACGATGCATGTCTCTGCTCACCAGTGGTAATGACCACTGCAGGTGCAAGCTCATCAGAGACATTGCTGCAAATGACCACTCTATGGCCATTCTAATAATAGTGCTTGACATAAAATCGCATTAGGTCTCTGAAATGTACACGCATAAGCACACATTCAGATTGGAATCTGATTCTGTTCTGAAAAGTAGTGCGCACAGAGAGCGGCACACCGCAGAAGCACTTCACACACTCAGCCAATCAGCCGACGCTTACTTCAGTTCTACTCTGCCGCCCGGCGCACCGATTCAGGGCACATTTCACAGTCATCTAAGTAATCAGTTGGTACTTCCACCATCCATGCACTCCCAGAGCTGTGTTCAGAGTGAGTGGGCCATTTAGATGTAGAGGAACAATTAAAATGTAAACGTGAAGCTATACTCTTTGCTTTCTTGTGTGTCACTTACCCTTGTGCAGTGATCACAGTGATGAACGTCTACAGTTTTTCCCGGCTTCGGGCAAATCATGGGATTCATCGAATTTCTGCTCAAAAGCAATCAAGCTGCAATTAGCACAGCTTCATGTCATCTTATTGGTGTCAGGGGAGTGTTACACATTTCACATTCACTTACTGTTCAACCCCCATTGACTTCATTTTGGACTTTATAAATGCACTTCATGAATGTAAAGTCATGAGAGGGAGCTTCTGTCGGAACAGGAAATCCACTGAGACGCAAACATGTGTCAATGTTTGCCTTCTAAATTCTGTGCAAACCTTAAGCAAGTATCCAAAAGCTCCAGCTAAAACACTTCCATCAACTAGCTTCATGTGAATGTTCTTCAAATAATATAATGAGAGTATATTAGGATAAACCTAGAGACTTGCTACCTTTGATGCATTGCTACATGGCATTTAACTGTATATTCTGTTAGATGGCCTTTACTAATTTCTGCTGTCCACACACAACATGTGGTGTTTTTGTTGGCCGCCTACATGTTTGTCTGTGTTTCATTTCTTTTGGTGGTGTGAAGGAATGTAACTGTGGTGTGCAGCAATAAATTGATGCTGTGTCTGCAGTAAAGGATGAAGCAGGTCAACAACATTGTTTATCTGGTGTTGCTTTTCATTTGGTTCTTTCTGCAACATTCACACAATCCCGAACTAAACAAATGATCGAACAGTTAAAGTTTTTCTTCTCTCGACCCTGGTTGATTTAGCGACGATGGTGGTTACCGATGGTATCGGCAAGCAGATTCTAATACAAAGGCTCCCAAATTAACGTATCCTCATACAACAGTTCGTACGATATCTGTCCTCCTCATGTCAATTTACGCTTGTTACTTGCATACAGTGATTTCAAAATAAACTTCCATCACCACAGGAACAACTTAGTTAGGTTTAGGCAACAAAGTGAAGTAAAAATATTGACAATATCCCAGTGTTTACTGATATACAACCTGAGTTCCATTATATTTCCATACAAATAAGCTGCTTCTTCTAAACTCTTTCAACCTGACTTCAGCATACTTGGATGAACTTTCAGAAACCATCTACAAAAGTAGGTAATGTGTTTCACAAGAACCCAGATAGTCACCCCAAAGGTGTTGCGCTTATACTTGAAGATCATCACACGCTGCTATTACTCATAACAGCATGCCAAATTGGCATCTGTTGAGTGGGAGCCCCACTTCTAGGAGTTTAGAGGACCCTGTGTGCCTTTATGGCAGCCTTGAACTCTAAAGCAGAGAGCATGTTTTATTCAGATTTTAGGTGGAATCGGGTTGCCTCCACTTCCATCTGCAGCTGAGAGATAGCCAGGGATTGATGCACAATCAAGAGAGGAGCGTTTCAGTGGAGTGGAAATCATTTCTCTCTCTTTCACGTTTATTTTTTTTTTCTTCATCTCTGTTGCTCCTAAAAAACAGCAATGTTCATGTCGCTTTCACCTGCTTGTCTGCCCATATTTATTTATCTTTCTCGCTCGCTCCACTGTACATTAGATCGCTCAGGCTGACTCGGGCTACTTGGGGAAAAAAGGGTCTGTGAATGCATGCTGGTCATGTTGAAAGAAAAGGGAATCTCGAGTGTATATTACCTGAGAGAGAAGGAGAGGGCGGGGGGTGGGAAGGGTAAGAGAAGGGGGAGGTAAGAGGAGGAAAGGGAAAAAAAGGTTTTGAGCAAAGAGGAGGAGAGGAGGGCCGCTGTCCCCAGGGATGTAATTAGGTCTAAGAAGGCTAATCATTGGACATAAAATACAACCTCTCTTCCTGTATTAACACATAACCTCTTCCCTTCACTGCCGGTGGGGATGGAGGACCCCGTAATCATTTATCCGGTGTCACATCACTTCCAAAGAGCCTCAGTGGACGGCTGGGTGGAGGCGCTTCGAGGCTCAAAGTCATCTGCATCAAAAGCTTCAAAGAATCAAACGTATTTCCATGGGAATGCGTAACTGAAGTGCTCGTTCTTTACTGTTTGGGGGTGGGGGGGGGGAGGGGGGACCTGTACGTCTAGCAAATTAGTAAGCCTCATATGTTCAGTCTTCCTGAATGAGTTTAATATCTCCGGTGCCCCCCTGCTGTTCTGTTGTGCGGTAGGTGTGAGCCATTTGCCAGCTCACTGGGGGGTCTTTGGATCTGCCTCCCAGTGGCCGTATTGGGAAGAAAGAAAATATTGGAGTGAGAACATATTTGTAATGATTAAAACATGCAGCACTTATAAAAGATTGAAACAATTTGAACTTTCAGTCTGTTTCATCAATTCGAGGTTGTTTGAGGAAATTAATTGATTTTAATGATGCATGGGATCGGAGATGAGTCAATAATGTGACATGCTGCTGTTGACCTGAATACTGAATACAGTCAGGGTCAACATCGGAAGGAGAGTGTAAACTTTCATAAAAATGATGCTCAACCAGCTTTCAGTGTTTCTTGACGGCAACATTTGGCCCACAATAACCTAAGCCCTACTCCCTTCTTCCCTTCACTATCTCTCAGCTCTGTGTCTGTCTCATTCACTCCTTCAAATACTGCCCTTCCTGGATATCCCTTCCCCATATCTCACCTCCCGCCGACTCCGTGTCCCTCAGCCCCGTCGCGTCTTTCTCTTTCTCTTTAAAATACAATATTTATCTCGGTGTGTTTGAGTTCACTCATCCTTATCATTGGGTGTGCTCCCCACGGCTCCGAGGTGGATTAGTCCAGGACTCATTGACATTACATTGGTCATGAAATATGCATATCACGATCAAAGGTGATGGCACAGAGAGACGGCATCTCTACAAGAGCTCACAACCTGCCCATTGATGTGCTTGAAACATGAGGGTCTGAGAATGATATTGTGCAAAGCAGCAATGTTACAAATACATTTATTTTGAGTAGAAGGATGTTTGAAGGAGGAAAAGAGAGAGAGAGAGACCTGATATTTAGATTTTGGGTACTTTGATTTTGATGTGAATTGAATGGTATTGATCATTTATATCAGAGCCCAGCTGGAGGTTAGTTGCAGTCATCATTTTTTACCTGAGGCTTTGGACAGAAAGCATGCCAACTCTTTAATTTCAAAACCTGTCGCAGGATGAATAATACAGTGTGTGTATTCTCAAATAGAAGAACATGCTAGTAAATCATTTAATGTGTACAGAATGCATGAAGTAGGTAGGGTTTAAGATATTAAGGGAAAAAACAGGCTATACTTTTTATTGACTTTAACATCCTGCTGTTGGTTTATAAAGCACTGAATGGTTTAGGGCCAAAATACATCTCTGATCTGCTGCTACCTTATGAACCATCCCGACCCCTTAGGTCGTCTGGGACCGGTCTACTTTCTGTTCCCAGAGTCACAACTAAACATGGAGAAGCTGCGTTCAGTTTTTTTGCTCCACATGTCTGGAACAAAGTCCAGAAAGCTGCAGGTCTGCTGAGACCCTCAGCTCCTTTAAATCAAGATTGAAGACTTTTCTGTTTGCTGCCTTTAATTGAACCATTTTCAAGGATATTAATTAATTTCTGCATTTCTGCATTTTACTACTGTATTTTATTTCTTACACTGCACTGCAACTATTATTCTATTTTTTTAGCTTTTTAGTGTTTTAATGACTGTTTTTAATGTTTCAATGAATATTCTTAAATGTTTTTAAATCTCCTTTTCTTTTGCCTTATGTTTTGATGCTTTTAATGGTTTTATGTGAAGCACTTTGAATTACCTTGTTGTTGAAATGTGCTATACAAATAAACTTGCCTTGCCTTGCCTATACAAGCTTCTCATAGCTATACCTGAAAATAATGCGCTGTAATTCGTAGATATCACACAAAATCAAATTGTGTGTCATCTATGTAATTATGAACCAGACCAGAAAAGTCCACACTGGTCGGGTTGGAGCTGTTCGTTCCCTGTGTCAAACGAGAAGTCAACGTTGATTTATTTGTCGGGTAACTTGCATATTTCAGTAACAGGACTCCTGTAGTTATTTTAACCCAAACAACGATCTTTTCCAAAATATATAAGTCATTTTGTAAACTCAACCTCTAAGTGTTTTTTTTTGTCTAAACCTAACTAAGTTGTTTTGTTACCTAAACCTAACTAAGTAGTTTTGTTACCTAAACCTAACTAAGTAGTTTTGTTACCTAAACCTAACTAAGTAGTTTTGTTACCTAAACCTAACTAAGTAGTTTTGTTACCTAAACCTAACTAAGTAGTTTTGTTACCTAAACCTAACTAAGTTGTTTTGTTACCTAAACCTAACTAAGTTGTTTTGTTGCCTAAACCTAACTAAGTTGTTTTGTTGCCTAAACCTAACTAAGTTGTTTTGTTGCCTAAACCTAACTAAGTTGTTTTGTTACCTAAACCTAACTAAGTTGTTTTGTTGCCTAAACATAACTAAGTTGTTGAGAATGTCATAAGTTTTGCAGGTATGTGGTCGTGTTTCAAAGTAACAATCAAACTAAAATTGGACCTGATGGTGGTGTGAGATGAAAATTATGAGTCATTAGAACTCAAATTGTCTGGGCACCGTGGATGTCTGCACTCATGTCATAGCAATCTAACCAATAGTTGTCGTGATATTTCAATATGACATACAATAAAACATCCAGGGATCGCTCAGTTCAGTGGAATTCATTCATCCTCTGTGCAGAATGATATAAATAATCACTCCGATAGCTGTTGAGATATTTTAGTCCAGACCAGCCAACAGACCAACATTTCCAACCCTTGGCCATGCTGCTAGCGCATGGCAAAAAAATCTAGCACCAACAATAGAACCATTATGCTACTCTGTTGTGTGCTTCAATCTTGATTATGGACACCTAGTTGGATGCACACTTCCATGTAGACAGTCTTTGATGGTTTTCATTGTTCTTTTACTCTTCTTTGAATTCAGATAGTTGCCATGCAGAAGAGTTTCTGACTGACTTTGCTTTGATTTTCTGAACTTTCTTGCTGTGGAAATGTTGCCCCACATAGCAAACTGCACCCATCTGTCACATAAGTAAGTTAAACTGAAAGCAAAAGGCAGATCTAAATAGCTCCCCGGCAAAGATCGTTACACAAACAGACACTCCTAACACAGTAGATCACAGTTTGAAGTGACTGAATGTGGGTCTCAGTCACTTTGGCCTGAAGTGGCTCCAAGAATATATATTTTATAACTTCAGATGCTATATAACGTCAACATATTGCTTATACAGGATGTTAGGAGGCATCCAATACTTTATTTAAATACATTAGTTCTAGGAATGATGTTACGTGAGTCCAAACTATAACATACCATGTCAATGAACCAGAGTCTAATGATTAGTTCTGTGTTCACGCCAGATCATTATCTCACCTACTGTGGGAGCTACACTACGGCCACATTTAGTATGTAGCAAACTTGAGCGTCTAGTGGTATATAGTTGTCCATTTGTAGAGTTCTGGACATTTTTGAGCACTCAATTGAGTTCAAATTAAAAGCGCATGATAAAATCACAATCTAGTATATAACCTCAGGGTGTTTTCTCTGAAAAGTAACCAGCTGTAATAACTTCCAACAGAGTACTTCTTGTCGAACAGAGATTATCCAAACACAAACTCTGCTCTTGAGACTGGTTTCCGTAGTCCAGCACGGCCAAGCTTCCTGGAAGCAGCTGTGAGGGGGACCAGCCGGCTCAGGAACTCATTCAGGTCCCAGCAGTCATTTGGCCGAAGTTGATGGCAACGTGGAAACGGCAGGACAGTTATGGGGCAATTCTGCTGGCTGTGCTATCCACCAACAGAGTTGCTAATTAATGCTAATTGCAAGAGGGGGTGAATTATACACTCCATGGTGCATGATTAGGACCACCGTGTTAGACACCACTGAATCAAAACAACAGCTCTGGTCCCCTCCGCTGAAAGTAGATAAACAAAAACATATTGGTGTTATATCAGAGGTGTAATAAGGGGGATTTTCTTCTTACCCTCTTTACAAAATTACTATAATATTGCTCCAGGGGAAGGATAGAGTTGTAACTGAAAACCAATATTTAAACAAATACGTTGGATTTGTACACAGATTTCTTGCTTTCCAGCCATTACTCTTTTGGTTTGGAACAATAACTCCACACCCACAACAGTGCCACAGCAAACTTCTACTGGCGCCCACCCGCCTACATTTCCACCTTTTTTTTAAAAGCTGAAGATGCTGGGAAAAAGATTCAGCATGCCGATACGTTGTCTTTTTTACCATACGCTTCTGTTGGAATCTGGCTTGCTTTCCCCTCTACAATATGAAAACATGACTTCATTGTCCTTTTAATTACAAGTTGCTGTAGGTCAAGCGGGGGATGTGAGAGAGGAAAAGTTCTAACTTCAGCTTAACTGGATGTCAAAGTTTGCTAAATTAGCTCCGGCCACATAGTCTTTCATGTCAACAAAACTTTGAAAACTGCTAGCAGAATGAATTAGACCAGCAGCTGCAACCATATGGTGTTTACGTGGCTCGGCGGTTCAGTGACCAATGGTGAGTACACAAGATTGGTTGGACCATCACTGTGATGTTTTCCGGTATAGAATATTAATGGGCCCCAAAATGTATCCTGGAGACAGCCCCTGCCTTTAATCTTTGATGATTTTCATTATCCTTTGTTTAGTCAAGTCCATTTATTCCACTACATATAGCTGCACCTGATCACACTGTTTACTTTGATTTTCTTTTGTAGTGATGTTGTGGAACATTTCTCGCAGCAACCTCGCAGAAGATCAAAGTGGACTAAATTAGACATGCAAACACTGTTTGATGGAACTTAATTAAAAAGTTACAGTTAAGGTTATTTTGCCTGAATAAGTTCAATCATAATGAGGGAATAATATTATATAATTCATATAATAAAGAAATGTGTTTATCTGTGAATTCTCCCGGGACTTTGTTATTGAGAGGAAAGGTAAGACAACTATTTGTCGAAGAGAAATCGCACTGGGATTATTTTTAAATTCAGTTGTATGTATGTGTTTGTCGAGGCTATGAACTAGTTTTAACTAATACAAAGCCTTTTTGAACAGCGCTATGAATTAGATTACAGATATATCAATAATTATAATCATTTCTGAATTCTACAACATCAGAGTGGGACATGTTATACATTTACCTCAAAGCAAAAGAAGGGCCCGAGACCCCCAGGGGCCCCAGAATGATTGTGTTGCACATGAACAACACAGAAGTTTCCCCTGCATAGCTATGATGATCAGAGCAATACATCCTGGCCAGATGAAAGTAACTTGTCACGCATTTGGTTTGGACTTTTTAATGTAACAATGGATTTATTTTGAATAGTTCAATATATTTACTTTATATGTTAATGACACCCCAAATTAATTTTAGTGGATCGTGCAGCCTGTAATTTATAAGAATGGCAAAGTACGCTAAACTTTACAATTCATGCAATTCAACAGTCAGAGGCCTAAGTCAGTTATTAGTGCAATACAAAAAAACGAAAACAGTGGCATTGTGACGGTTGCATGATCAGCACCATGGATAGCTCTGCACATCAAACAAGCAGGACTACTGCAAGCAGCTCAGGGGACATTTTATTCTGCTCTCTCACATATCTATTACTCGATGTGGGTAATAATACACTGAAGAAAACCCAATACGTTTAACCACCTGGAAGATAATTGAGGAAAAGTACTTACAAAAAAGGATTTGGTCTACTTACTTACACTTTACAGGAAGGAGTACATTTGAAGGAAATACATTCGTCAGTTTTACACTGGTTCTTTGCTTGTGGTATTAGCTGGTTCATAGCCTTCTTGGCTGATAACCCTGCTTTGTCCGAAATTATTGTTGTTGTATTGTCTTATATTGATGAGATTCATATTCTGTTTGCTGATTTGGAGGGCACTCCGCTTAATAGTTGTCGCTGTCCACTGACCGGGGCTGCTGAGTTAATGTTACTGTGACATATTGCGAAGTGAGGGAAGGGCCTCGAAAAAGTCCGTAGCCCCAGGGGCCTGAAGAAATATTAAGGCGTGCCTGTACACACCTCGCTACAACAGTGATGTCTGTGAGCTAACTTACTTACTTACCATTAACTTGGGTTTTTGCTTGTAGTGGGCCCAACTACTTTTGCCACCACTATTATTTCTGATATTGTGCTTACCTGGAGCGTATTACTAATTGAATTAGTGTTCAATCAAATTTCCACTAAGTCATTGCCGCACAGCAAACCTGGGGCCAGGCAGATTTACAGCACCTTAGGACTGGTTGGTTTCTCCAGTTTTAGGCAAAAATATACTTAATCTGTCATGTGTCGTCTGCTCTGTGCTTGATGGGCACTTGAAGTGGTCTGGGTACATGGGCAATAAAGAGAGTAGTATGAACAGAGGGGCAGTAGGGGTCCGCAGCTCATTTATGCCCTAGAGCTCCCTGAAGGAGTTAATCCAGCCATGGAGACAGTAGGGTATATATGGGGAAAAAAACACACATGTGGTGCGACATAGCAAGCCATGAAATCCATATCTCAAAAACAAAAAGTGGAAAGTTAATTTGTACAGTATGCACCAAAGTTTGTTTTGCAATTGAGGGCATCTCTGCCAGGCAACAGCAATTACAGTTTTGACGCCACGCGAGCCGGCGCCACAGGCCTGCTTTACAAAAGCTGACATATATCAGCGGGGAACAACAAGTGCAAGGTTGTCACCCGAGGGACACTTCCATTACGTGACAAAAGTGAGAAGATAATTTGATTTACTGTTTAGTCGGGCGACCTCTGTCAGACTTGCAGCCATACACAGCAGTGGGGCACATGAAGATTGACTACAAATGAGCCTGCTGACCTGCCGGGGGTCGCACATTCCAGAAAAACAATTTGTGCTCTCATTTAGCAGGAGATATCAGTTGGTAAAATGTGTTCCATGGCTGATTTTTTTCTTATTTATATATGTATTTTCTTGACTAATGGATCAGCGCATGAAGATAGCAGCGTCCAGGTTTAACATCACTTCCATTCCCAGAGGGCAAAAGCATCTGGAACACCAGAACCACTCGGGCAAGTTTGTAAAAGGTATGTCGCAATGTGGAATCAGATGATAAGACTTCTGATATTTCAGATTTTTGACATTAAATGTATTTACATTTTTGAATAGTATCCATATTGTTTTCATTACAGGAAAATGATTAAGTAGAGCAATTCCCGGTCTCTATTGTGTGTGTGTGTGTGTGTGTGTGTGTGTAGGTGTGTGTGTGTGTGTGTGTGTGTGTGTGTGTGTGTGTGTGTGTGTGTGTGTGTGTGTGTGTGTGTGTGTGTGCGTGCGTGCGTGCGTGCGTGCGTGCGTGTGTGTGCGTGCGTGCGTGCGTGCGTGCGTGCGTGCGTGCGTGCGTGTGTGTGTGTGCCAGCTCTATATATAGGTGTTATGTGCAAGTGGATTTGTGTCATTGTGTGCCTTTGACTTCAGTGAGGCACAGCCAGTAATTGATACGATCAAAAGCTTTTGTCATTAATGAAAAAAACTCACTATCAGATAAAACTGAACAGAAGTCTAATCTTTCAACAAGATTAACAAAGAGGAGACAATGTTCAAAAATAAATAATCAAAAAAGGAAATAAGAATTTAAAAAAAGGCAAGAAATGGGAAATTGCGTCATGTGTAATCTCCTTTGCTCAAAAAAAAAACCCGTGATAAATAACCAGAGTATTACTGTAACACAACACCACAATTTACATTGCCGAGTAATTTAAATAATGAAGGCCTTTCTCATGAAAAAAATGCTCCCGGAGAAGGGAATAACAAATCAGGATTCATACACAATGGTCTCTCGGTCTTATTTTTTTCCTTTGATAAGACAGATAATGAAAGACGACAGATTAGGTTTCATTAATCTAATCATATCTTAACGGTTAGAATCGTCTTGGCTGATGACAAACTATGTTACAGGCATATACACCACATATACAGTGCTTGTTCCCTCTGATTCATTGTGACCATATTGGAGCGGATATGCTATGTTCCTGCAGTGTGACAGGGCCACTCTGTGTTCAATTGTGTTATTCCAACAGCACTGTTGGCTGTATCCTTTAATTGTCACAACTGCATAATGTCAAACTGATAAAGCGGGCTCTTGAGACAGGACATTTTCTACACAAGCATCAACTTTTAGGGATGAAGACTTGCCGTCAACATCAGAGACATTTTAAAGAGAAGGAAAAGGTGCTGGGGAAACGATAAGCATTTGACTTTTTTCCCCATCCCTGTTTATGTGTTTTCCTATCTTGTTGCTGTTTTGGGGTGCAGGTTCAGTCTCAAGCTATAATAATAGAATGTTGAGTCAAGTGGGTTAAAAGTAAAGTTTTGCTTGGCAGAGCGGCAGTAAACACAGGGAATAAGGCTTTTTACAGCAGTCAAGGAGCACAGGGCCGGAATATGTGCCGAAGTGAAGAACAGTCTGGGACATATAACGGTTCCTTTTGTCTTCATGACACTGTTTGATGACGCATAACCCTGCCAGAAATATTTTTAGAGATTCAGTACAGCTTTCCTGTTGTTTTGGCCATGGATGGATTATTGAACACGCCTACCGGACACAGGCCCAGGGGCCCAAAGTGTCTGGGGCGCCCCTGGTCTTCACATGAAACGCAAAAATGTCACTTAACCTTCCTCTTGTGTTAGCTTTCTGTTACAATCTCTTATGTTAACGGGTCGGTTTTGACCCATGTCTTAAATCAGCTGTAAAATACACTAAAAACAATTATCTATCATCCAATTTGTTTCTCATCTATTGGTTACCTTGTTAGGCTTCCTTATCCATGAAAATATTGGTTTTTAATATTTTTGGTGTGGGCCTTTTCTTTTTCAGTATACCCCTCAATTTCAATAAAAGAAATGGTAAAATGAACCTCAAGAGAATCATATGAATAAATAAAAGGTTGTTGTGTTACCTGACTATTACTGAGGGGTATTAGAACACATTAATCTTATTTTTATAACTGGGTCGAAACCGACCCTAACAACACAAAGGTAATAATTTCAACCAGAGCATTTTATAATTTAGTGAAAACATTTTTTATTTTTTTTATTTTGTTGAAATAGAGGTTCCTGACAAAGTCAAAAAGCCTTGATGCAATAAACAAATTTATGTGGTTCTTTTATGCATTTAAAAACCTAAAACGGGTCGGTGCCGACCCTAACACTAGAGGAAGGTTAAGTTAAATTCTAAGTCAATATGGTGACACTTTATAAAAACTACACACTATGAAACATTAGTTAAGTATGAGTAAACACTTAATTCATCATTTGTAAAGCCTTACAAAGCATTTATGAATGACATTGAAAGGCCATCAGTGCCTCAAAACCCACAAAAGTCTCAGTTATCTTCGCAACAGAAAAGGCAAATAGACAAAACACAAAGTGATCAAAAACATATCAATATTCATTAGAAGATGCAAACAATGTACTCGTAAATACAAACCTCTCAGCCATTCATTCATGTAAAAAAACAGACATATAACTGTTGTTATGAATTGCATACTAATGAGTGTTAATGTAGGAACAATGCTTTACAAATGAATTAAGTGTTTACTCATACTTATCTAATGCTTCATAGTGTGTAGTTATTATAAAGTGTTACCGTCAACATTTGAATGCTGCGCAGCTTTTTTTGTATGTCTATTCATTGTGATTAAAGTCAGTGTTTTTTATCACAGTTGCAGATAAAGATCAGGCTACGCTAACATCATTAGTATACTATTAGTTGAATAAGATGCGAAGGATTGTTTCTGACTCTTGTGATCCAAACATTAGCTACAGAGCGTTGCAAAGTCCAAATGTATTGAAAAAAAGATAGATGAGATTGTTTACAAAATCCGCAACACGTTTTTATCTATCAAAATATTTGGGTTCAATCCATATTTGTTGGTGTTAAGCCTTCAAAAGTAACATTTTCACTGCAGAAAACCGCTCGCTTCTCCAATTTGCTGAATCCAGCATGTTGTGCCCAAAACACAAAATACAACCCCTTTTTCCCCTTTTACCTTACTTTGTGCCAAGATAATGCAGCGGTGGTCACTTTGTGTCGCTTTGTAATTGCGTTGGGCTATTTTTTGGGGCATTTTTGTCTGTAGTTGTTTTGTCCCTTCCTAGTAGTCATATTAAGTCTCTTCCAGGTTTGTACATGTCTCTTTAACCCTTGGGGGTCGATGAGCAACTTAAACAACTTAAAATATTCAGAACAGCCCTGGAATTGTGAAGTTCTAAATTAATGGTGCGAATGAGCTTTTGTGCCTTCCCCCTGAAAAACCCTCAAAGTTCACTATATTAGTATTAACATAAAACATGATGAACATGTATTGATAAATCATAAAACTGCATTGTTTATCAATGCAACTCACAGGGCACAGACCGATCCTCCAGAGTCTGCAATATGCACTGGCTTTTAGCCGGGTACCGCCACATTTTGTGTGAGCATGAGACAGAAAGAGAGAGAGAGAGAGAGCGCTCACCCTTACAGGGCTTGTCATTGTTGGTATCTGGTTGTAGCTTGCTCGCTCATTGACTAAGGCAATACTTGAAAGCAATGGATGAAACTTTTTTAAAAAGAAAAAGGATGAAGTTAACGGGGGCAGGGGAGGCTAAAGGAGGTGGAGGAAGAGTTATCTCCTGTTGCTCCAGCAGCAGATGAGTCACGACGGGAGAGAGCCACGGCTTCATCTAAAAGCTCAGGTTGTAGAGGAAGAAGACTATGCAGCTAGCTGAGTCCAGCTCAGTGGTTCTCAAATGGCGAAAGAGAGAGAGACCTTGAAAAGAACAAGAGCACAACAGTGGAAGGGATGAAGCTGTGAAGAAAAACGTCTTCAGATGGAGAGATCACAGAATCCAATGACACTGCAATAAGTAATAAATATCAATAGAATGCAGAATGACGTACATTTGTTGCTGCATTGAATATTAGAAAAGTGAATCTCCACTGGCCTCACGATTGCAATTCACCTATGCATCTCAATTCATCACATCTTAGATTTTCTACATTACTACCCATGGGTACTTTTTAATCAATTAATACAAGCAGTCAGATAAATCTGAACTGCCATACAACTAAATAAAAACCTACAACAGTCTATAATATTGTAGCGACCCTGTACAGTAACAGCTGGTAGCAGAGGGGAGGAGGGGGTTACCTGTTCTGTGTTGGGAGCTAGTCAAGTTCCTTAGACCGGAACCAACGAAGAAGAGAGTTGTAAAAGTAGTGTACGACGACTGATAATGTTTGCTGGAGTTACTCGGCATTACTGTTGACGGTTTGTGTGTAATAAACCTCTTGCAAGGACTTCACTCTGTCTCCGACTCGTAAGTGGAACATTACACTGGTGTCAGAAGTGATTTTGTGACGGACGTAGACCTAACGCCATATCCGTTCGTGAGCTAACCTAGCTTCGTTCGTGAGCTAGCCAGTTAGCTTGCTGTTGGTCATGGATGGTGTCGGCAGGACGGAGGTGAAGAAGGAAAGGAGAGACATGGAGGAGGGAGCGTGCGGGTGGTCGGAGGACATAGCCAGAGAGTTCACGAGAGCTTCAAGTGAGGCGAGGGATCGCCTGAGAGAGTCTGCAGTGAAGATGGCTAGAGACGCTGGTGTGGCTCCCTCATCATCATCGCTTCCCGCCATTTCTCCGGACAATGGAAATAACAATGGCGGCGCTCGGCACCCAGTAGCTGTCTCAACGGTGAAAACACCCAAATACTCCGGTAGGTCTGACTGGGAAGCTTTCCTGGCCCAATTTGAGCTATTATCCCACGCCGGGGGATGGTCCATCGAGACTAAAGCACTGCAGCTGGCTTTGTGCCTCACAGACGATGCGCTGTCCTGTCTTCTGCTGCTGAGCCCGGAGGACAGACGTAGTTATCAGGCGCTGGTGGGGGCTCTTCAGAGGCGTTTTGGACAGTGTTTGCAGCCTGAGCTCCTGCGTAATGAACTCAATAATCGTTGCAGGAAACCTGGGGAGCCGCTGCGGGCATTAGCTAACGACATTGAAAGCCTGTCGCGACGGGCTTATGTACACATGCCCCACAAAGTACAGAGCGAGCTGGCACGGGACCAGTTCATCAGAGCAATCTTCCCCACTGAACTGCGTGTCCAGGTACAGCTGCAACACCCACAGTCTTTGCAGGCGGCCTTGGAGATGGCTGTGGAGAGAGAGAATGTGTGGGATGTAACGGCTGGAAACTGTCAAAGGGAGGGGCCACCTGCCGTGAGGGCTGCAATGCAGTGCTCCCCAGAAGAAGAGAGACCGGCATGGTTGACTGAAGTGACTGAATTAATTAGGGCTGTGTCATTACAGCAAACACACCGACCACGCCCCGGGCCCAGGGTCTGCTGGGGGTGTGGCCAACCAGGGCACTTTGCCAGGGAGTGCCCCAAGTCAAGCAAGTCTCAGGGAAACGGCTCAGGGCCCGCATAGAGGAGGATATGCGGACCCCAGCCCTAACTCCAACCCTGTTTTCACAAGCCTCAACATCAGATGGAGGAGCCCAACATCACAGCCGGGGGAGCCAGGCTCCACTTCCCCCAGAAGCAGATGACAACGCATTCTTGGAGCCTGTCGTTGCAGTGGGACGTACCGGTAAGGGCGATTCTTGTTTCGTCCCTGTCACTGTGGAAGGAGTGCCCTGCTTTGCACTAGTGGACACAGGGTCAACAGTAACATTAGTGAGGCCGGATATGGTCCCGGACGGGACTCTGTTCGACCCCACCGCGGTGCGATTGCGCACGGTCACCGGAGAGCTGGCACCCATGAAAGGCATATGTCTGTTGACTATATATGTGGGGGGGGGGGACTGTACGGTACCGGGTGTGGATCCATGTATTCTGGGTTTGGACTTTTTGAAGGCCACAGGCCTTACAACGAGGACCTGCAACGAGGCACAGTGAGGTTCCAAGGAGGGCCTGCTATCACGATTACCACCATCCACACCCCTACTGTGCCTCCTCCCAGACCTCTCACACCATCCGCAAGTACGGTAGAGACTGTATCCGGCAACCTTCCACCCATCGCCTGCCTCCCCGAGGAACCCACAAGGGGTGCCCTACCCCAGAGACTATATCCGGCAACCTTCCACCCATCGCCTGCCTCCCCGAGGAACCCACCCGGGGTGCCTCTTCCCCATCTGACCCCACCATGGCCTACGCAACCCCAACCTCGCCTGGGTTGTACCAGGAGGAGGAGGAGGGGACTCTGTTTGCAGTAAGGGAGGTGTGGAGCAAGAACTGTGGTGGCCTACATCCTCAGCAGCAGGATCAGCTGTGGCAGCTTCTGCTAGAGTTTCAAGGCAGTTTCGCCAGGAGTGAGGACGAGATAGGGCAAACTCATCTTGTACAGCACGAGATTGACACAGGGGACGCGCGACCTATCAAGTGCCGCCCAGCAGGCTTGTGATGAAGCGGTCGAGAGCATGCTGCGGGCGGGGATCATCGAGCCTTCAGACAGCCCCTGGGCAGCAGCAGTTGTCATGGTTCCAAAAAAGATACGCGGCTGGCGACTCTGCTCTGACTACAGGCCTGTAAATGGAGTAACCAAGAAGGATTCCTACCCACTGCCCCGCATTGACGAGTCTCTGGACCTGGTCTCTGGGTCCTCTTGGTTCTCCTCCTTGGACCTCCGCAGTGGGTATTACCAGGTGCCACTCGCCCCGGAGGCCTGCCCCAAAACAGCTTTCTGCACCGGACTGTGGCAGTTCAAGGTCCTTAGTTTTGGACTTTGTAATGCCCCTGCCACCTTCGCGAGGTTGATGGATAAGGTATTGGAAGGGGTCCCCCGTCAGCAGTGCCTGGTTTACCTGGACGACATCCTGGTTCATGGTAACTCATTCGAGCACGCCCTGGCGTCGCTACGGGTGGTGCTGGGAAAGATCAGAGCAGCAGGCCTGAAGCTGCACCCGGATAAGTGCCACTTCATGCAGAGAGAGGTATCCTTTTTGGGACACCGGGTAGGGGGTGAAGGCATTGGCACCATGCAGGAAAAGGTGCAGGCAGTCGCCGACTGGCCCATTCCCACCAACCAAAAACAGTTGAAGAGTTTTTTGGGCCTGGCCTCGTACTACAGGAGGTTTGTATGAGGGTTTGCTTGCGCTACTGCGTCACCAGCAGGTAGCTCTTGGCAGTGGTACTGTCAATCAGGCACTTCAAGTACTATCTGTGTGCCACTCTGCTCTGCAGTGGCTCATGACATTCAAGGAGCCGGAGGGGCAGGTGGCCAGGTGGTTGGAGGAGCTCCAGGCTTTCGACTTCAACGTGGAGCACCGGGCAGGGGCACGCCACAGACGCACTCTCACGCCGCCCATGTGCCGCAGACGGGTGCCGCTACTGCGAGCAGAGAGAGACCCGCGAGAAAGAACTGTGTGAGGAGGAGGGAAGCTGTGCTGCAGTTCGACGGGTGGAGGAGTTCATATGCCGGGAGCTGCAGACAGTGGACTGGGCAGAGTGGAGACAACACCAGGTGCAGGACGCGGACTTACAGCATGTATTGCAGTGGGTGGAGGCACAGCGGTGGCCACCGTGGGAAGAGGTGGCAGTGTCCTTGAAAGCAACCAAAGGGCTTTGGTCTCAGTTTGGATCTCTGCGCCTGAGTCAGGGCGTGCTGCAGCGGGCATGGAAGGAGCCAGCAACAGGGGATGAAAGGTGGCAGATGGTGGTCCCCAAGGACCTGCGGGAGACGGTGCTGGAAGCCATGCATGGAGCAGCAGGGTCTGGACATTTTGGTGTTTCAAAAACACTCCGCCAAGGCTTCTACTGGGGACAGTGCAGGAGGGACGTGGAGGACTTTTGCCACCGCTGTGACCCCTCTATGGCAAGAAAGGGTCCCCCAGGTTGCTCCCACGCTCCACTGCAGCAGTTTCCAGTCGTGGCACCGATGGAAAGGGTGGCCGTGGAGGTGGTGGGTCCGCTGCCTCGCTCAGACGGAGGAAACCGCTACGTCCTCACCGCCATAGACTATTTCACAAAATGGCCAGAGGCGTACGCCCTCCCAGACCAGGAAGCAGAGACAGTCGTGGAGGCCCTGGTGGGAGGCATGTTCAGCCGTTTCGGAGTACCGGAGACCATACACAGCGACCAAGGGAGGAACTTCGAGTCTCGGGTGTTTGCGTCCATGTGTGAAAGATTGGGCATGCGCAAGACTCGCACCTCCCCCCTGCGGCCCCAGAGTGACGGTTTGGTGGAAAGATTCCATCGCACCATGGGCCAGCAGCTTGCCATCCTCACTTCGCAGCACCAGCGTGACTGGGACAGGCATTTGCCTTTGGTGCTCATGGCATGTCGCTCTGCGGTGCAAGAGTCCTCATCCTGTACACCCGCCCTCCTCATGCTGGGGAGAGAGCTCCGCACCCCCGCAGAAATGGCCTTTGGACGGCCACCTGAGTCCCCAGACACTCCCCCAGGTCCTGAGTATGCACGGAGGCTGCAGGACCGCCTCGAGTCTTTGCCCGGAAACAGCAGCAGAGTGCTGGCGTGAGACAAAAACGTGAGGGAAAAAGGAAAGCACTTTGAGGCTGGAGACCTGGTTTGGGTCTACAACCCACAGCGAAAGAAGGGCCGGTGCCCAAAGCTCGACAGTCAATGGGTCGGCCCCTGCAGAGTATTGGAGAGGGTGGGCGAGGTCGTCTACAGGGTGCAGCTACCTCCTAAGGGAAGGAGAGTGGTGCTCCATAGAGACAGGCTCGCCCCTTACAGAGGGGTCTCTTCTCCACTGGCATCGGGGGCACGTGGACCTCCTCCGCAGCCTCTTCCCCCTGCCCACTTCCTGGCCAGCCCTCCTTGGATAACGCAGGGGGCTTCAGTGCCTGTGTCACCAGCACTCCGGGACCTCACGACACCCATGTCCGGGTTCCCTGACCCCCAGGGCAGAAGCTGCCCACCAGAGTCTGAGTCAATCCCCTTCTCTCCCCCTGGGCCATTGGACACAACCCCCCAGGCGGCCCGGTCGCGAAGACAGAGAAGGCCCCCGGCACGGTTCAGAGACTTTGTTGTTCCATCTGGGATGGGAAATAGTTAAGAGTGAGACTTTAGGTTCCAGAGAGGGCAAGAATGTGCCCTGGTCTCAATGGAAGTGACGGTAGTCCACCCTGATCTTCCTAAAAAAAAAAAAGGAAAAAAAAAAAAAGAAAATGTACTCATGTTTTCCCATCTGCATTGTGTGGGAGTGTTCATGTACAATGTTTCCGTTGCTCGGGTTGTTCCTTGTGGGCAAGGAACTTTGTAGTGGGAGGGTAGTGTAGCGACCCTGTACAGTAACAGCTGGTAGCAGAGGGGAGGAGGGGGTTACCTGTTCTGTGTTGGGAGCTAGTCAAGTTCGTTAGACCGGAACCAACGAAGAAGAGAGTTGTAAAAGTAGTGTACGACGACTGATAATGTTCACTGGAGTTACTCGGCATTACTGTTGACGGTTTGTGTTTAATAAACCTCTTGCAAGGACTTCACTCTGTCTCCGACTCGTAAGTGGAACATTACAATATAAAAAAGCATCTGTGCCACCCACCTCAGTATAGAAACTTTACAAGAAAACAACATACATCCTCCTGAAGTGCATTACAAGTGTGCTGTAATCTATGTTATCTACAAAATAACGTTTCTAAGACAGGCCGATTCCTGAAAGCCTCTCGCATTTTACGCTGCATGAATTAGCCTAGCGGCTAGCGGACGTCTAATTACTCAGAGCTCTTCTATTCATATTTGGTTTAAGTCACTGCATCTTCCGACAAAACACAGCAGTGGAATTTCGGCCTATATGCATGTTTTCAGCGCAACATTGTCAAAACGGAGCAGCAGTAGCAAGAGCGATCAGAGGAGAGTGGAGAAAAAAGAGAGAAACTACCGCGATGGCAAATGACAGAAAATCACAGGAGAGACTCTCACTGAGCTGAAATGAAACTGAAATCACAATGTTGTTCTGTCACTGCAGCGATTCAGAATCGTCAACGTCCGCATCACGATGCATCTTAGAATTGAGAAATTTCCACAACTCTATTAATCTGGCATCCAATGGTGCCGCTGTGTTGTGTGACTGTAGGTAATAATGAGCATAATGGCAAAGAATAGTGTCTGCTATACCTGTCTGCTTTTGTAAGATCTGACATTGGTGTGTTTTTTAAATAGCTGCCTAAATACATTGATAAATAACTTGTTTTTGATCTAATCACCACATCAGAAAATGAGAGACTTGGTTAGACTTTGGTATGCTGCGATGAGGAGTGTGAAAGACAGTGGAGAGATGAAGGAGAGGAGAGCATCATAGACACAGAGTTAACTCAGTACTTCAGAATTCAAAAGGAGCCCTTTTCACACAATAGAAGCACAAGTTATGAGACCAGAGTGGGTCATCTTTCGATATTGAACTAAGAATTAGCTACATACAATCTAGCATGAACCTAATCAACTTCAAGGCTCTTATTTTATTCTCAGGCCACTGAAAATAAAAAAAAATAAAAGTATGAAAAATTTGAATGAGGACTCAGATTGCACTCATTTTCTTTATTTTGATTTCATGTTGCAAAGGCAAGTCTACACACCTCACCAGACCCTTTTGGTAGAGCACAGTGTCTGATAATTAATTTTAACTTGAAAATGATGCAATGATTGGGTGAAGATTTTTGGGCTGGGCTAAGCCCCCAATGGTTCAAGATCCAAACAACGCCTCTTATCAAACAGACCCAGGAATTAATTGCAGAGTAAACTAACGGCTCTTTAAAGGGTTACTCGGGCCATTCACAGTAGTATTTGTACAAGACAAGACACAGATTAACAAAGGATGGTCAAAATCAAAGCGCTTGATGTTTTGTCCCGATGAGACAGGCTCCCAAATCACTGGATCCTAGATTTCCCATAATGCAACCAATAGCATCTTTTGTCAGTCCCCCTTCTGTCTGCGACTTTTGATTGTCTGCAACTTGTCAACTGCATAAGAAAACCACACCCATTCAGCAATATTTATAAAAATATATTTCACAAAGTAGGAAACAATACAGGGTATCTTAGATTACAGTACAGGGAGTAAATAATTGAACATACACATTTATAAGCATTAAAGCACAGTACAAAATATGATCTGCATGTAGGACTATTCCATATATATTGTTTAGTCTACCGAGAACTGCCATAATACTGTATCAGTACAAACTGAGTATGCACGCAGCTGTAGTGCCATTGAAATTCTCATTATGTGCAAGAGCTAACGTGCAGAGACAAACCTACCACCTCATTGAAAGCTAATGACGTTAGCAGTAACTCTATGTACAGAACAAGTCTTTTTTTATGTTGATATCATACAGTGTAAGCACAATATGCACATGGTCTGGATTTGTGTCTTCATTTTTCCTGGGCTAATGCAATCTGCGTTTCCTAAATGAGATTTAATGTTTGGAGAGAGTCACATACTCAGGTATCAATTGGACTATTGTGCTCAGACGCTCACTGGCTGTACCTCAGGTTATATTGTGAGATATATTTTACACAGAATTAGCATGTGTCAGAAAGGTCCCATTCCTGCAGTCCCAATTAATTAGATCGTCCGTATTGTTGCAGTTACTTAGAGCTCTATTCTGCTTGCTTATCTAGTCTATAGTATCAACCGCAATAGATGATATGGTCTGGCTGCTGTGAAATAGTGTTCAAGTGGTTGAAAAAACAGCTGAATGTGAAATAATCTAAACACATTCACTTCAAATTGTCAGCACAGGAAAAAAAACAACAACTCATAACTCATACTACGATAATGAAGAATCAACACATCTCTTGTCAAAAAAAAACTGTAGATTACAATTGTATTTAATGTTGCTTCTGTAAAAAGAAGGCCTCAGAGTTTCTACATTTCTCTTTTTTGTCTTCACATCAGTCTTTTATAGGCTAGTAACACTTGCGACCCACACCTGTAGCGTGTAAATACAAAGAGTTGTATAAAGCAAGCCTCTATGGGCTTTAGATAGTTTATAAATGTGGCCACCAGAGAACATATCAAATGCTAACAAATTCACCTTAAAGCCAATACTGGTTTGTCTTTTTGCTTTTCTTTTTTTTTTTCAAATCACACATACATTCATCATTGTAATGTAGACCATATATTGCTTTTTCATTGTCATTTTGTCTCACAACACCGATCAGCTGGGCGGCTTAGGGAGACGTGAAACAAGAGTCCCTCTGCAGCTCCTGAGATCCAGCTTGCTGTCCATGGAGCATGGAGTGTCCGCTCAAGCTTCAGAGAACCCGACGTTATCCGTGAGTTCCCTTCATCGGGAAACCACCAGCAATCCCAGGGTTTTTCTGCTACTGGCAGTCACAGCAAATGACTAACACCCAAAATACTGCTAGACACTCCACAACGGAATCTAAGATACACTCCACAAGAATCATAGATCTCCTAAGAAAGACATTGTTTGGCTCAACAATTACAATGCGCTTGACGTAGTGGATGACGACTGCTATACCTCACTCTAACAAGAATACAAAAAGGTGGCCTCCCTTGTTCTTAACTGTTTTTTTGTTCTTTTTTACTTTTTTAAACACCTGTTTCTAAAAGCCAGCAAACCCCCTAGCGTTTAATACACAAGTATGTGGACGGAAAAGAAATCGTAAAGGTCTTTTTTGACTAACAAACCAAAGGTCAGGTCTCGCGATCGCTCTCGCCCACAGAGTAGAGCTCCCCAAGTCTTCTGAAGCGCGGGCCCCATTCTCTGAGATAGTCATAGTTCTGGTCCGAGTCCGACGAAGCCGTCTCCAGTGAGCTGAGGGAGCCGGCAATGGATCCCCGACCCTCGTAACCATAGATCTGGATGGAGTCGTAAGGCGGCGCGGTGGGATCATTGTCTGCCTCGTGGAGCCGCACATTGATGAATTCGTCCACGTCCACGCCGTTCGGGCCGGAGTGCTGGCCCGCCCGCGGCATGAACTGCAAGTCGGGCTTGATGTCCTTGCGCGGCAGGTAACCGTTGATGCCATCTGGATTCTGCAACGTGGCGATGTCGAAGGCCTCCGTGTCCTCCTCGCCACCTCCTTCGTCATCGTAGCGGATAATATTCTCCCTCACATCCTCATCATCTTTTATAATCAGAGGCTCATTCTTGTGTCTCCTCAGGGTCACAAAAAGTACTACTATTACTGTCAGAAAGACAGATGGAAAGAAAAAAGGGAGAAAGAAGGAAATCTAGGTCAAGCTTTTGACAAGAGGAATTTCTGTTCGTACAATCAGATCATTCATCGAGGTCAGATTACGAAAGGCTTCAAGTACATCTGTGAAACCAACTCACAGTTAAAATACCGCAATGCAAAAAATAAATACCTCACCTAACAGCAGTATGATGCAGGCCAGGATGGCTATGAGAGCTCCCATGCTAAGGCCGATGGGTAAGACGTAGGCCTCCACGTTGCAGGACTGGACGATGCCGTCCTTACTGCACCCGCACACTCGGATGGTCAAGGTGTTGGTGCTGCTCATCGGTGGGTTCCCGTTGTCCGTCACAATGATTGGCAGGAAATACATCTCCTGCTTCTGTCGCCGGAAGGTATCGTGCTTGGCCAAAACACTGATTGAATTGTCTGTGAGAGAGAGAGAGAGGTAAAGCCAGAGATGAATTTGCATTGCAAGAATTTCTGAACAAAGAAAACACCTTTATTATGCATGGTAGCAACAGACTGAACTTCTATTATTATATCGTGTGAAGACCAGTGCAGCATGAGGGTAAACTAATTTCACATCAATCGTCGCTAGCCTCTCTAGCATTCTCACATTCCAGTGCCTTAGATGGATTTCAGCCACCTTCCCCTTTTTTTTCTCGACAGTCCAATTTGGGAATTCTGAGGGAAGGCGAGCCAGAGTCGGCTGCAACCCACCCCCCTCCCCCCTCGCGCCCCCCTTTGAAAAGCCGAAGAAATGAAGGGACCGCGGCAGGCGACACTGACTTCGAAGACGGCACATGTCGACCCAGAAAGGTGCCAGCTGCTCTTTGATGACACTTCTGTGAAGCTGTCTGCTCATTAGCTGGCTCTCCTTACCCTGCTCACATTATCAAACACTTGCATCCACATAAGAATCTACTCCCGCTGATCTCGTGGAAAACGTACAAGACTCCCAATGGTCTAACCTTTGCCTCTGCTTGAGGGTGCACCGGGGAGGGAGGGGGAAAATAGATTTGGTGATAGAGAGAGACGGGCCGCGTTGACAGAGCAAACTTAATCAAAGGATGGGATGCTTCATGATGGAAGTATTTGCTTTGCACAATCTGTAATTCATGTGAGCATATGCTCAGATTTATTTTCTTACGAGTGCTGCCACAAAGTGGTACGCTCTGCTTTGTGAGCACCAACTTGTCCTGTTTCATTTGGATCATTCAGCAGTGCATAGAGAGTATGAAGTATCTACTATACTGTAATGACCATTAGGGCTTGTCCTTGTACACAGGTCATTTTCATTTTCTTGGTGACTATTGATGTTAAAAATAGAATCAAACATATCCTGCCCGTCAATTTATCCACAGAAGTCTGCTACTCAAAGATAACAGCAGCTGTACCGATAACCTCTCTTTTGTATTGCTCTTTACGTATTAGGCCACACTGAAAGTGTTTCATCTAGCGACTGATGGATTCAGATGAAAAAGAAAAACTGTGTACATTTATATTATTAATCATCACCATAACAAAAGGAAAAGCTTGTTGGAATACATTTTTCGCTATAAATAACTTAATATGTGGGATGTTTCCAAATGACAGCAGTGACAGCAGAAGTGACACCAACAGTCTGAAAAACTTTCTGCACATCTGAAGTCTCTTAAGATTATGTGAGCAGCAACAAACAGCACATGCATGAATGCCAAATCAGTAGGACTGTTTGTATCAAAGGGTTGGAAGAAGTAATAATGTGTGTCCTACTGATGAACAGACTTTCTCACCACTTACCACACTAAGTGTGTCTGATTGATTCACACTACACTATATTTGAATGGACTGAATGACAGTGTTATTGTGCATATTTAAATTAATATATAAATGGAGCACTTAACACCGACATGAAATAATTGGTCGCTACTTACTTATTCATAATTCATTCAACCTACCAAATAGTGTACACTAATACGATTCAGAGCAGTGAAAAATGATTCTTAGATTGATTTTATTGGTTTTTGACTGTGGGGAAAAAAAGCTTTCAAGAGATACACCACGAATGGCTTTGACACAATAAAAGCACACCTGCACTTGAATATGTAGCACACATGCTAATAACATTGTTGTCTTAGTAGTATTAGAGAAAAAGGACTACAATAATTAACATCTAAAGAGACGGATGCCGACATTTGGCAGGTAGGATTTTGTATGCTGTTCAGTGTGCTTTAGCTTGCTAGCTAATTAGCCGGCACAATCAGCAATCTTTGGTAAGCATTTTCCCTAGGTAGTTGTTTGTCTGGTAGCTCCTTCACAAGACACGTCTCCATGATTGAAGGGGGAGAAGGGGACATTAGACACAAAGCTACATCTGGTTTTGGCTTTTTGTGTTTTGTCCCGACTGTTGACTGGCTATTAGTGTCGCTGTCAATCAATAGATGAACAATAACAAGTACTGCCTTATCCCACTGCAAAAAGTCAAAAATTTGATAGTTACGCAGCTATCTGACAAAACACAACAATTATCTCTCTGTGTGGACAGAATCGTTTTCAAAGAGTAATCTGACTGGTCTACAGTCATGAAGTCAAGAAATGCAAAATATGAATTTCTCCCCTTATAAATCACAAACTTATATGCTGTAGCAGAAGAAAACATCATGCAATTATATTTCACTTGTAGTTCGTTCAGTTTTTTTTATTTGGTTGGACCTTGAATTGTGTCAATGTAACTTAATGCTAAAAGCTAAAACATTAGCCACAGTAGAGAGGAGTGATAAAGTCACTGAACCGACTCAGTAATGTACATTTTTGTAAAAATATGAACTAATAAAGTTTGCCAACATTAGCCACCGCAAGGTTCTGGTCACCAGACCAAGTTAGGCCACATCTGCATTTTGTTGCTTAGGAAAACAGAAGAATGTGTAATGTCTTCAAAGGGAGCCTTGAAAAAGAGTTTCTATCAGCAGAATTTCATTCTTGGCAGCGTGCTGAATGTATGTTGTCTCAATTATTGAGTCTGGCCTGCTCTGCTCTGTTGCAACCCCGCCTGCTGAACGCAGAGTTGTCAGACTGCTCGATATCTTGTGTACAGCTGGTCAGAACCTCAGCCATCTTCCTCGGTGTGGGCAGCCTGTAACCTCTTCACTGTGCGATCCCTACTATTAGACCCATCATCACGAACAAAAGCAAGCCACCGAGGCTCACAGCAGCCGGGCCCTTTACACTAAAGTGTCTCCCACAGCTGCCGATTCAGATAGAAATAGTCACTCAAGTGCTGGGGGATGTGGTGCAAAGGAGATTATTTTCATTGACAAGTGGTCGCTGCTCTATGTATTATATAGATAGCTGAACCATAACATATGTTTACTGTGGTTTCAGGCAAATGAGAAAGAATGCTGGCTTTTTTTTGCTGTTGGTGGTGAAACATTTTCTAGTGGGGTTTTTTATCTGTTTTATAATCTTAAGAAACTATTAAATCTCTTCTTAACAAAAGGGCAAGGTTCAGGAACCTGCAAGTTTAATACACTTTGAGGTTGATCCGCTGTTAATACTGAGTACTTTGCAGCAAGTCTGTGCTTGTTAAACAGCCCTTCATTTTTCACTTTACATTTTCTGACAGGGTTATTGTGCGTGTGACAGAAAAAAAATCAAATAAATTTTCCTTTGGCTACTGCTAAATGTGTCATTGCCTGTGAATATTACACTTCCTGCCTGCTAACGTACGTAAGGTTTTGCTATTTTTGGAAAACCTTACGTACCTTACTGCCTTGTGGCAGCGAGGGCCCCGTATAAGGGGCGGGAGGGGGGTGCGACAGAGTACACACATGTAGTACAAAAAATGACATTTTATGACATATATACCTAGATAACGACGAGATTCTGGCCGAAAAAAACATGCAATCATTTTACTCACTCAAAAAACAGTTATACATGAAGTAATTAAATATACCAGAAGTACTACTACAATATTACGTATTTTTCGCCAGGAAACGGCGAGCTACGCACTCCGTTTTCAGATACCAAGACAAAACTAACGGCGATCATGGCCGACCCATAGATCAGGAAGCACGAGGACTCGACAGCGAATCCACTCGTATCTTTCATATTCCTCTCCTTGAAACCATTAAAAACTTATAGCAAGAAAACCGACGAACAACGGCTCAACAACAGCTCCACAGCAAAATGTAAACGCATCGTACCTTGAGGTGATTTTCTTGAAGAAAAAAACGCTGGAAACTGCCGGTAATCCATTTCAGACGTGTTCTCCCGTCTGTGTGTGTGTCTGTGTGTGTTTCTGTGACGAAATGGCGTACATTTAGCACTGCATGTATGACGAGATGGTCCGCCTTTTACTGTTGAGCCAATGATTTTACGCTCGGAGGTGGCGCGGCGCGGCATTGGATTTTTAGTGGCTAAAAAGTCTGTGAATCACCTCAAGGAACTTCCTGGTGCATTCGTTTCATTCACCCGGTTCGAACAAGTGGTCACATGCCGAAATCCGCCAATCATAGGCCTATAAAGGACTCCATAGACTCAGACAGAGACGAGAACATTTCATGAATGAGAGATATGAGCACTCCAGAGAGGTCAAAAATGGCTCAAAATGATGCCAAACTGCTGTATGATGTTGTCATTGACCAATATTAGTGATAAACAAGTGAAATATATAGTTATATAGTATATACAATTAGAATAGAACAGCTGCAACAGCTGGTTCCAAAATGAGAATTTGGCTTGACCTCGCTTGACCTCGCGTGATTTCTCCGTACTGAATCCTTATAACGTGGGCCTGCTTCACTCAATCGAAGTAAAATCTGTTTTGTGGAGACTTCAAACATGTTGTGCTATGATTGTTGAGTATTTTTAGGCTTCAATCTGCATTATTTCAAATAAATAAATCAATATCAATCAGGCAAACCTGAAATTTGTTTTCCATTTGAGCTGTGTTCCATCTTCATTTGCTATCAACCAGTAACATATAGACAATATTTACACCTCTCACCAAAGCTCACCCACTTGAGTGTTGTTAATCAATTGAAATTATTCAAATAGACCTTGTAGTTAGAGAGTAAGGCCCCCTTTGAGTATGGGTATAGTATTTTTGAGCAGAAGCCAAAAAAAGGCCTCGGGTTAAAAGGGACAGGCTAGTCCATTTGATGACCTGCTTTTTATGGACTCTTGCAGTAAGTTAGCCTGCAGCCTCAGCGTCGAAAACAGAAGGCTAGTGCCATATGAAGATTATTTGCCCCAAGCTGAAAACATTACACAATGTCATCATGAACACAGCCTGTTCGGAGCCGGTTATGGAGGAGAGGCAGGAGAAGGGGAATGAAGACAAACGGGCAAATAAACCAATTTTGAGTATTTAGCAAATAAATTCAGCACCATCTGCCGCGCTGCAACGCAGCTCCTAGGACGTCACCCTACATTGAGCTACAAGACTACCAGGGAAAAGCCATTTGGATCCCATTCATTTAGTTTCCCTCAAAACGCACTGGGGAGTAAAAAAGAAGCTGGTGTCCACACAATTTCACATCTGCTAATTGTGAGCTACACTGATCCACCAGATTTCATCTCGAGCACGGCTAACACGTCGCGGGTTGGAGATTAGTCCGGAAAGCCATTGGAGAAATTTACAGAAACCTCAGTCATTCTGCCAAAAGAAAAAGAAGAGTTACTTCTCTGCCATTTCTTTTGTTGCTCACCTTGGTTGTTCTTGATGGTGAAATTGGGGTTGTTAAGCATCTCCGGGACTAGACGATAGTCAAAGTAGTGGCCCTGGATTGGGTCGTCTTTGTCCACCGCGCTAACAGTCTGGATCACCTGCGTTGAGAGACAAGAAGATATACAGAGGAGGGCTCAAAGTCAATACAGGAGGCAGCCTATTCATTACTCTGTTTTTCCCGCCGCAGATTGCCTCAGTCTAATACTAGTTGGATCACGCCTGATGAAATATATGCCCTATTCATTCCTGGAGTTTGAGATTATTGTCAATGAGGTCCTGTCTAGTCTGGCACACTTTCAGGCTCCTGGCTCTATCTGTTAATCTGTCATCACAGGTCTTATCGTGCAGTACGTCTTTATGATTGATTGGAAATTAGAATTCTGGCCCTGCAGGACAGTTTCCCTTTTTTTTTTTGTTCCTTTCAATAGAGCTCCCTGTTGTACGTACACAGGTCCCCTGAATGAGGTCGATTGATGAGAAAGAGAATGCTAAATACTTGTCCAGAAATTTTGACTGGGGGAGGCATTGAGCCATCTGGAGGAGGACATGAAAGACAGTCTTGAATTATGATCCACTCTGATCAATCCTGACTGCTCTCATTTCCCCTTTGCTCCACGGACACACTGTGTCAAGGGAGGGCTGTTGTGGGGGAGGTGTGTGTGTGTGTGTGTATGGGGGGGGGGACTGTACTCCCAGTGAAATAAATAAGCCATAATTCACTGTGGCCAATCATTACAGGGGAGGAGTGAGAGACAGGAAGAAAGGAGCAGAGAGAGAGAAAGATAGATCACTGGTTTGATAAATTAAATAGTCTTTCCTTACCTGTCCAGGTTTTCCATTTTCACACAGGAAGGCCTCGTATTCGGTGGCAAATTCAGGGGCATTGTCATTAATGTCCATCACTCTGATGGCCACAATTGCTCTCGATATCTGACTGTGGTTTCCTAGTGTGAAGTAGATAGAAAGATAGACAGATAGATAGATGGAGGAGATAAATAAAGAAAGAGAATAAGCAAAATATATACTACAAAAAACAACAAGGTTACACATGAAATCCCAGGTACATTCTGTGACCTAGTTTTAATTTCCTTTATTTTCAATCTTTATTTCACCCTTCATTTCCTGAGCTGATGGGAGGACAGATGATAAGCCACATCAATCTACATTTCAGCTGGTATCAGCGATGCAAAACGGGATTCTAGGCAACAGAGGAGAAAAAAAAAAAGAAATCCCATTCAAAGTGCTTTTGAAAATCCCCTGTAGACTGTAATGTTTAAAACATGAGAGTTAAAACATGCATATTAATAAGTCATTGGTAACTGAAGTCTAAAAAGACAATGAAAGGCTGTTTAATTAGATTAGATTTTGATTGGAATTATTCATCACTGGTAATTGACAGTCCCTTTCGAGTGTCCCCGTCAACGGTTGTATTTATTAGTAGTGCAAATGCCAACTTTTAAGGCAATTATGTATTAATGTGGACCCAGTGTCAGCATGGCCAATGACACTGGTGTGTTTTTGTTTTCTATTCTATTCATTCATTTAATTTTTTGGCTTCATGAGGTCGAACTACAACCTTATAAGACGAATTAATTGCAAATAGCAAGTGAAGACTCTGAGAGTTTTGGTCATTTAATCAAAGGGCTTTTTCAATCATAGTAACTGTTCAAATATTTGGTTTAAAACTGGCTTTAAAGAGGAGCCGACACTGCAGTTACAAGATAACGGCAAACTGAATTTGCTTTAATTTCCCAAAACTCTCTTGGGCCAATTGCTTGAAAGACATCATCATGTTTATTAAAGAACTATCTATGCTAAAACATTTAGTGCAACAGGAGAACAAGCGATGTAAAGAGAATCTTAAAGTCAGTAAATGTACTCATTAATGTCAGTGAGGAAGCGTATATCTATGGTTTGTTAAAAAAAATGCTGACATTATATGTTTCTGCAAAAATCCTGAGTGTATTGAAATGAACTATGCTTATTGCCTATGAATTAAACTTTTCATCTGTAAAAGGATCTGTGGTCTTTCTTCTTTAAAACGTTATATATATCACTTTAACTGGTACTTTTATCCTTTATTCTTATTTATCTGAAATGAAACCGACACACATAGCAGAGGGCAGAATGCCTTAAGAAAACCAAGGCCACCAGACGGGCTGGGAGATGAGTTGAAGAAGAGGTAAGCAGTGAGGAGAGGAAATTGACAGTCTGATAGACAGTGATAGATGGATTAGGGCAAAGGGAGAGAGGTAGACAGAACCCCCCCCCCCACCTTCAAAAGTGACTTTTCCCCAGCAGCAGACAGGGAATAGAGTCTGATTAGTCAGATGTCAACTGGTGCGAGGCAGCAGAACGCGCCTCCGTTTGGGTGGCAAATGGCATCAGGATAGAAGTGGGAACACATCTATTCCTCTTCACGCCAGAGCAGACACCGCCTCCTCCCCCCCCCCCCCCCCCCCCATCCGTGAAGAGGAGCAAAGCTGCCTTATTTATTTTGGCAAATTCCTATTAGGTGTTCTCCGAGATGCCACTATCTCGAGCCACAGTTACTTTGCCAGGAGGCATGAACACGCTTTAAATGTATGGGTGCAAGAAATGACAAGGCAACCGGCTTATCAAATGAGACACATTCAATTCCTCCACCGGGCTGCTACGATGGCGGGATTTGTCTGTGCTGGCCAAAACATTATGACAGCGTTTGGGCTTTCATTTACTCCGACAATTAATGTGTGTTTCTTTTGATTAAGGGAAGAAAGGGACGGATGGAAGATGAGACACGGAGGGAGAAGAAGAGCGGGATGGAGAGAGGAAGAGGATGGGGGGGGAATACAAGTTACAAGCTGTGTACATTTCTATTCCAATAGCTTTAAGGGGTACATTAGGCTTTATCACAACATACACAGCCCCCCCTGAAACAATCTGTATGCAAATAGAGCCTTACATATGGTTTGAGCTCTTTGCAGCTCTGCCGGCAAGATTTTCAACGTAGTCAGTGAGTTTTGCGGTTCGCAGATGTTCTTTAATCTGTAATGGATGCTGGCGTTGGAGCAATCCACTCTGGAGCATGTCTTTAAAACTCTTTATTTGATACGTCTTAATGTTCTCGCACTTCCACAAATTGACTACTGAGCTGTTTAATTCAATCAAAACTCAGCAAATTAACGTATTTAATGCCTCTGTGGATTCAAACGCTAATTGTTTGTGCCATACTCTGGGAGCGATTAAAAGCGCCGGTTTACAAAGCGCCATTCTATTGAACAGAGGATTGTGTGTAGCAGGTCAGTGACTCTTTTGACTGAGACAACCCGCAAAGTCGCTCAGAAGAAGGAGACGCTGTACGTGACTGGCAGCACTTCCCCCGTTTTTAAAAAACGTGCATGCCAATGAATGTCTAATAGTATGGAGATTTTCAAAACCAGGACATTACGATTCACGGCGAGCCGTGCTCACGGCGGGGGAGAGCGGAGTCAGGAGAGGTCACTTACTGACTTCGGTGGCGGTCACCGTGATGTTGTGCCACATGTCCGTCTCCCGGTCCAGCGGTTTAGCCAGTGTGATCTTCCCATCGTCCACGTTGATGTTGAACTGCCTCTCCAGGTCCGTGTGCCGATCGATGAAATACCTGCGAAGACAATCTATCGTCAGAAATTTGAGCCAGGCCTCTTTCGCGACCCACCAATGCAGCATTTTGACTGGCGGTCTCACTTAGCCATGAAGAGATACCTGGAGATGAATGCACAGTAAAAAACTGTAGGAAATCAATAATCATCTAAGGAATAATTACAGCTTTCACACAAGCAGCAGGGGGGCATTAAAGCCTCATAAGGTCCAAGGAGATCACAGCTCTTACGGAAAAAAAAGACCATTAGTACGTGTCGTGTCAGGGTAAGGGATGGGGTGTTGTTAACCCCGTTTGGGATCTGTCAACACTCAATGGCCCCCAAAGGCTTTGCATTAATGAGTTAGGACAGCACTGTGTCACACAGGAGCTGGAACAACAGAGGGTGGGAGGGGATAATGGATGTGATGGAGATGAACCAATGACCGGCCTGTTATGTGTGACCTTGTCTGATCTTAGGCGAAATGATTTTGTTTTGCTTTTTCAAACCTCTAGCGACGTTTGGGTCCTTGTCAATAAAGCAGCACACGTTTAAAATGAATCAAGGACACATTTGTGAAGCATTTCTTCTTTCCTGTTTCTCCATGACCCCGCATGAGACACACTGACTGCTTGAAACTTGTACAGTGTTAAGTATACAGCGGCAAGACATTAAATTAATAAAAAAAAAAACTCCAGCAGCGAGTTTGAAATTGGAATGCACATAAAAGAGAATATTCCGAAGCTGTGAAATTGCTCTTTCATGTTGCAGCAGGCGCAGCGCCAATTCTTGGGACGAGCCCACACAAGACTGACTAAAAAAAGAATTCTGTCATTACGGGTCATCTTTGCTTTCACGCGTTTAACTTGCCGTGATGCGTGACTGTCATAAACATCCCACTCACCTAAAACACTGGGCCGAAGTGAGCTCATTACACCGCGTACGGCAAGTGTTTCCATACCTCCAGGACAAACTATTTCTGTTCCTTTTCTCTCTCTCTCTCTCTCTCTCTGACATCTTCCTCTCACAAACTCTTCCCTTTCTTACTCACCAACAGTCAGAAAGTTTTTCTCTTTTTCTTTTCCATCCAGCTGGGTCTCTTTCTAATCCACTCCCTTGCAGTCCCCTTCCCTGCTCCTGCTCACCCTGCTCTCCCTTCCTTTATAACCCTGGGTCCTGTACCATCTCGCAGTGGAACTGCTCAAGCCTATCGGTGCAGACCTGTTGGCAGAAACCCTACGGTGTTTCTATGGGAGACTAAGAGAGGAGAGGGGGAGGGAGGGATCCAGAGGGATGGAAAGAGAAAAAGAGAAGAGCGCACCAGAGAAAGACAAAGTCACAATAACAACAATTTTAAAGGAAGGAGAGTGCTGCTTATACAAGAACGATAGGAAATGAAATAAATAAACCACTGGCCCAGATTCCAATTGTTGGGGAGATGTACCGAGCCATGACATTTCCATTTTTGAGATGAAATGGTGTAAAATCCTCTAGACGCCGGGCTGGGAGAGGTCCATGAGGACCCACACCTCCCCCCCACCACCACCATTCTCTCTCTCTTTCTCTCTCTTTGCCCTGCAGACGCACAGCACTTTCAAGACAGGCAGACAGCAGCAAACCACCTGGGAGCAGCCTCTCTCCCGCAGACGGAGTGGATCCCAGTCAAACTCTGACAGCCTCACGTGGAAGCGGGGAGACAGACCCTGAAATGTTCTGCCACCTGTCACTCAAACTGACAACGTGATGTGAAAAGAATTAAAAGCAAATAAAAAAAATGATATCCAGCGTTATACGTGCGTGGTTTTCCTGAGTGTGATGTGAGCAAGTGTGCAAATGTGTGCTCGCTCGCTCGTGCGTCCCTGTGTGTGTGTGTGTGTGTGTGTGTGTGTGCGTGCGTGCGTCGTCTGGTTTCAGCTTCGCCTCGCTCTCCACAGGCTTTTAAAACGCCACCGGGCTCACCTCAGTCCAACGGTTAAACATCTAGGCTGTTTGTGCCAAATATTAGAAAGCAGTGAAGCGACTTCACAACTGACGCAACAGACGTTGGAATATATTCCACCTCAATAATGCGCTAATCAAAATGCATCAGTGAGACAGAGGACGTTCTGTGCATAATCATGAGCTGTAATCTGTGAGATCATTATTCACTCGTTTGCGGTCCTTCGGTGCGTCGATGCGGCGTCGCAGCGCTTCATCTCTCACAGATCACCCGTCAATCAAACGGTGCGGCCAGGACATCCTCTCTGTTTGAGTTTCCGTGGGTGGCGATCTTTTGTCTCTTCAGCCCCGGTGGCTATCATTGCTCATGCTAACTATCCGTGATTTGTCTTCTTCATCACTAAATGCGAAGGATTTTCTCGAGGACAGATGTGGCAGACTCTGGGCAGTAAGGGTGAAAGCTCTCATCGACTATGTTTCTGCAACAAACAGTAACACACACTAGCAACGCAAAGGTTTATTATTATGAAATAATCTTTCATCTTCAATGAAATGTTATAATTAAGATAGCAGAAATTGTGATGGGCAGAATTTGGGAATACGTAGAGCGTCATATTTTGAAGCATAGGGCCACTGACCAAGCTGTCGTATTCGACGAGTTGGGAGTGAGAACTTTTGGGGATTCATGTCAATAAGAAACACTAAGCTTTCTCACTGTCACAAGTCACAAGTGCAGATTGCATTTGGCATCAAACTGAACCACAATTACATACAGTATAGATAGATAGATAAATAGATACTTTATTCATCCCCAGGGGGAAATTTGTATGTAATGTAAATGTAAAGACTTTAAACAAAAGGATCTCATTTAAATTATTTACAGGGGCACCGATTTTAGACACACAGTTCAGTTAATTATTCATGAGGAACTATGTCTATGGTATGATGTCTTATGTTGCTGTGGAGGGAGTCTGAGGGAATAACTATCATGACATCATCATGGTTATCACTTCTAATGAAAATAAGTGATATCAAGAAGCATTTTGGGAAATGCAGGATCCAGTGCTTTTCACAAATCTTGACCTTAAAAGGGATTAAAAGTTCTAAACTTCAGGATTAATACTAAATCACTGTCTTTCACAGTAACATTAGCCACCATAAGCTACTGGTCATACCAGACCAAGCGAGGCAGTGTTCGCAAAACTCCTGAGTTCATTGATTAATGTTGTGTTTTATCGCTTGGGGATTAAAAACTTTATTTGTAGGAGGGTGAATGCATCTTTTTTTTCTTGCAATGTAGATCTTTTTTTGTAAAGCAGTGTAATCAATCTGAGTGTTATAGCATATTACAGTTAACAAAAACTGAACCCAACATTTGTTTTCATTGCCATACTCCAGCACTTATGAGCCAACATGTACTCTGATGTACAACGGTTGGGCTCTAGTTAGCACACAAGGAATGCATCATCACCAAATGAGAGGCCTAAAGGTTAGGCAGGGAAAGGTTTCCACGTGTGTCTTTGTGCTTATTCACACCTATGTATCTGTGTGTGTGCACAGTGGGTGCTGCGTTTTATCTCCATGTCCATGTGTGAGTGACTGAGTGCCTGTTCAAGCTGAAGGGAGAAGAGGTGAAAAGATGGAGAACAGACTGTTTTGGGTTTTTTTTCTGCAGAGAATAAAACCCTCTGTGACATTCTTGCTTGTTATTAGGTCAGTAATACCACTGGGACGACCACAGACCTACAACTAATTTCTGCAGTCCCCTGAATGCTGACCAGTCGTGTTTTAACATTGCATTTTGTTAAGGTTAGCCTTAAGGTAAAAGTCCTGCAGAATAGGCCTTCTTGACATTCACTTTCACTCATTTCAGAACCACCTCCTTTACATGACAGTTTGTATTACCATAAGCAGTGTGTTAGCTGACAGCTGTGCTTAGACAACATAAGGGAGCCTGCAGTAAGAAGCACACTTTAAAGAATTCCTTTTCAATTTCCCTCAACAATAAAAGACGAAAGAAGAAAAGCAGGGTGAAAAGAAACTTAGATCGTGGCACTGCTTGTCACAGTATCAATATTTTGAACTAAAACACACTCGCTGTATTCTACTCTATGAAATAGCAGTTTGTGTCAGACAGCCATAGTGACTGCCAGATGTCACATTGCTTTTTATTTGTGATCAGCCAGGTAGAAAACGACAGAGCACAGGCTCCAGAGAGAGGCAATACTGAGGGAGCATTTCATGGAGTGCACCTGAAATGTTGTTGGTTGGATGCATTAAGTACAGCTGAGGGGCTGTTTGTCTCCTGAGTGCAGAGGACATGGCAGCACACCAGAGCACTCGCCCCGAGTGCTTTCGACTCAGACTGGTTCAGTCTGGTCCAGCTGGAGGGGGGATTGAGACGGGGAGCGATTCTAATCAGACGGGGGTCGACTGGAGAGCGTTCAGATGGTGGTCAGGAGAAAGTCCACACACTGCTGCCACTCCTCCACTATATATCCACCTTCACTGACTACAGATGTCTTTTTTTTGGGAGCTCTGTCTCTTTTCCGATCTTTGAAACAGAAAGTTAGAGTATAAGACACAGAGAGGGAGAGAAAAAGAGACAGGAGGGAGGAGGAAAGTCGTAGGCCGATGAGTATATTTACGGGGAATTCAAGTGTAAAGATCAACAAGCCGCATATGTTGACTGACACACTCGCTAAAGTTTTCCAGAATATTTTCCTTCTCACCAGTTTTTTTGACAAATCTTTAAGTTGTATATAAAATGGTTACAATTATATACTTATTAGTTAAATACTCATGAATTTTAAATCAGTTTCACAGCAGAAGAAGGTTTTTTTTTCATGTCTTTTTCCTTGACCGTTATTTATTACTTCACCTAATAAAAGATGAAAAAAGACTATAAATCGATGAGTCGTTCAGCAGAAATATTTTGAAAACTGTTTAATCATATTAAAATCAAAAAGCTTCTCCAGTTTGATGATTTACTGATTTTCTCCGTTTCATATCACTGCAGACTAAACATTTTAGCGCTTAGTACTTTTGGTTATACAAAACAAAAGACATTTGAAGACACCATCTTTCACGGTTTTCTGATGTTTTAAAGACCAAATGATCAAATGAACAATCATAATAATGAAGATAATTGCAGCCCTGTGTGCTCTGCGAACAAGAAAGTCTAATTATTATTATCGTCTGGTGAGGCTTTTGTCCAGACTTTGCATTATTTAGAAGATCCTTCTGACCATGTAAGAGGCATTACTGAGGCTACAGCCTTCTGTTAGCCAGTATATCTAGAAGGATTAAAATCTCCCACACTGTAATCATTTCATCAGCCCAAAGCTCGGCGTTACAGGCGAGTACAAATGCTACGTGAAATCAAATGGTCTTTGGTGATGCATCATATTACAGTAAGCCCTCCATAACAATAGTTTGCTTCATCTCATCCGCCACAAACAAAACACTTGACATCTGTGATAGATCACGCTCATCTTGGAGATTAGCGGGGGGGGGGGCTGTGGACTTCAAAGAAAATCACTTGTTGAGGCAAAGCAAAGTGTTGCTAACTGGCAAGAACATGTCTGGCTTGAGTGTATAATCCTTGAGGAGTTATTTCACCACGCTGATCAGTTTGCAGATGATTACCGCAGCATTCTACTGGCCACTTATAACTTCTTCTTCTGTCTCTCGGAAAAATAGAATTGAAAGTTTGAGAATGAATGGATTAAAATAATCTAACAGTTCTTGAGCACTTCATCAAAAGGCTCTATTCTTATTTGGAGCCCTGGCAGTCACACAAAGCCCTTGAGCAACAATCCATTGTCCTGACTTCTCCACAGAATTGTAAAATTGCTGATTAAAAGCATAATGAATACTGTGAGTGTAAGCGAATGACCTCAAGACAAATGAGAAAGAAAGAGAGAGAGAAATGGACCTAGTGCATGAAAATAAGCTGCCTATGAGTTAGTCCTTAGTCTGCACTGCATCACATTTAAAGTGTGTGACATCTGATTGCCAAGGCGGGACGTTAATATCTGGACAGTGTCATAGCAACAAATGTGTGAAGAGATCATGTCAGCAGGGTGCCGCCATCTGCGAGCACACTCATTCATAATTTAGTGACATTTTCTTTCAATAATGATGCACTGAAGGAGGCGAATTACTAGAATGTCGGCAGACGTAACCAGCTATTAATACTGCACATTGTGAGATTATTAAATACAATGATACACGGGACTTTTATACACCTTTTTTTTTTCACAAAAAAATCTAATTTGCAAATTAACAATAACAGCCCGGTCCGTGTCTGTGTCGCCAGGAGAAGATGGTGGCCTTGTACAACTCTGCAAACCACAGACACATTGAATGTGGACGTTGTATTGCCTTTTGTTTAATGTGGTTTTTTTTTGGTATTCAGGCAGAGCAAGTGACGTAGCATGTGGAGCAGCCTTTATTGAATGGCATGTGGTATAATTAGGAGTATGAAGAGCGAGACAGTCCACTAATGGGGGACATTGGGGTGGTGGGGGGATGAGTCAAATAAACACAGGACTTTCACCTAGGAGACCGCAGTTTATGTCCCCAAAAGTGAAACCAAAAAGTTAACGTTGAGTTTACGCTTGTTACATAACATTGTCACGCTTGTTAAGTGACAGTACTTAAGAATGTGTGCGAAGGGTAGTTGTGATTTATTTACGCTAATTGTGTTGTTACAGTTGATAAGCTCTTATTTGAACACAAACCATTATCTTTTTTTTTTAGCTTTAGTAGTTTTGCCAAGAGCTAACAAATCGTTTCACATCATTAACCCTGTGGCATTGTGCGTTTCTGCAAGATTAATAGGAGGCTGATATGAAATGCATTCATGAAATGTATTTTTGGTTGAGAAATGTCGACATTTAACGTATCCGTGGTGTACAAAAACAGAAATGTCAACATTTTGTCTCGTGACTGGGTTTCTGTTTCCTTCATAGATTTTGTGTTAATTCCCCTCAATAAAGACCAAAAGACTACATTTGGAGCTGCAACGATCAGTTGGCTAGTTGATGGGTTAATCAGCTGGTTTCTCTTTAAGTCGTTTTTTAATCACAAACTGGAATAATTCTCTGGTTCCAGCTTTTGCATTGAGAGGATTTATTGCCTTTAACGGAATATCTTTGGGCTTTGGACTGCTGGTTGGACAAAACAAGACATTTGAAGAAGCCACCTACACGTAAATCAGACGAGTACTTATTGAGATATTTCTGGACTTTCATACAAGATGTTTCCTTCATCATTATTGTTACGTCAGCTGAATAGAATAGAACTTAGTTGATTAATCAAATAGTCGATCAGCAGCTAATGAATGAATTAATCATTTAGCCTACTTTTTACTTTAACATTTACTAATTTACAGAGCTGGTCTCTGTATCTCCTTCTAACAAACACTGACTTGGTCACCAAACCAAGAGAGGCAAAATATGTCATTACACATGAAATGTATTTCTCTTTTTACCAAGGGAAAATGATTTTCATCATGCAACCTCAGGGCTCAAGTCCTCCTGGCAATCTCATCAGTAAACATGAGGGATGCGACCAAAAAAGGAGGAAAAAAAGAAAAAGAAAAAGTAGAATGAACCAGCCATGTTCTACAGCCTCAGCCAATCTACGAAACCCAGCCTGCTCCCTGTTCGCCATGCAATTACACACAACCTGTTGAGTGTTGTCGTCGGAATGCGGTCAGCAAGTCGCTGGAGAATTAATGAAATGCCAAGATGGAGGGAGAGAAATTGCCTGTATAACCTATCCTCAAGGTGCCCTTGTAGTACTTCCAAGAATAAGTCAAACAAGAGAAGAATATAGCAGGACTGGTCAGACATTGAAAGACAAAAGTTGTGCTGCCTTGAACTTATAATCTCCTTTCTCTCTTGTTTTATTATTTTAGTGCATCTGCGGAAATAAGAGCAATCATTGGGTAGCTTCCTCGCTGCGGAAGACACCACCATATTCTCCAGAGGTCATGGGCATGAAGAGATTTAATTGCATGCCTCAGCGTCAACCCTTTTACTAAAACAACTCATTATAGTCTGAAAGGACCCATTGTTAACCTATACTCTTCATCCCTTTTTCTCAAGTTTTCTTTTCATCCTGTATCAGTCAATACCAAACGGTTAAGCAGTAAAGGTGCATCCACCGTCCTACCTGACAAGGCTCCCAGAAGAGTCCGGATCCCTGGCTGTGACCGTCCCTATGACCGTGTTGACGGGGGCGTTCTCATTCACTTCCAGCAGGTACACAGGTTTGAAGAAAACCGGAGGTTCGTCGGAGTCCTCCACCACAATCTTTACTGTAGCCGTGTCCTTGAAGGGCCCACCACTGCTGGGCTCGGCGCGGACGTTGGTGGCTTCCACTTTCAGGGTGTAGGCTCTCTTGCTCTCGTAGTCTATAGGCTGTGTGAGGGGGGGGGGACAAAGACAGAAGAGCAGAAGTATTATCCTGTCTCTCGACGGGTCTAAATCACACACATAAAATCCAGTGGTGAAAAGTACTTTTACTGGTGTACTTTTGATGAATTAAGTACTTCAGTAAAAGTTATTTTTATTGAAGTACTTAAGTACAAATTCCCATAGTATTTTCACGTTATGCTACTTTACACTTCTACTCCACTACAATTCAGAGTCAAATAATGTTCATATACATCTCACCATTAGTCTGACAGCTGTACTTTTTTTTCCCAAACTAAATATACTGTACGAGCAGCTTCTAAAATAGTATGCATTGTTGTAAAAAACGTGGAAAAGGAAAAATTTGTGATTTAATGTTTTTGGAGCTTGTCTACAATAACTGTGGTAGGGACCAAACACTGACCCTTTTTTATTTTTTTAATCTGTGTCTGTAGATTCTTCTTATTTTATGAAAATGCAATACTCATCATGTCAAACCAAAAGTCAACATTGACTTATTTTAATAAAATTCCATAACTTAAATAACATAAACATACTTATTATTAAGCCAAACCGTGATGTCTACTAAACCTAACTAAAATCTTTTGTTGCATTTTTTTTCGCTCAATTTCCAACCATTATTAAATTTGCAACCGTAATGTAGAAGAAAATATGTTTTGAAATGTAATTGAAAATGAAGTTTAGTTGTATCGGAACATTATCGAGTTGCAACCAGCTTACATTACTGAAAATACAGCAATCTAAAATGGCCATTTTGTATAATGAGTACATTTACTTTAGATACTTTGGTATATGTTGTTAAAAAAAAAAGCTTACGTACTATAGTTTTTTTCTAAATTGAGTTTATATTTCACCGCTACAAAAAATATATTTATTTTTCCTTAATTTAAACATCATGAGTAACGATGCTGCTCTGAGAAATTAGCATTTGCTTTAATGAGAATTGATTGTGTGATTTCCTCAAACTTGACAAAAAAGACACTGTGGTAGGCGACAATCCATTCCGCTACCCTGTCCCTGAGCTGACATGGGTGAGCTTGACTACTTTCTCAGTTTTCGACAAAAAATAATTGTGCCATCATAATTGTTGAAAGGAAGCTGTAACAACATAAACATTAAGCACACAGGGGGCTTTCATCTGAAAAGAGGGAGTTTAAAAGTGACTGGAACAACGTCCATGGTATCAGTCTATTGCAGCACACAGAATTTATTTGATCATCATTTTGATTTAAATGGAACAGGCTCAATAAATGCAAATTGCAGAGTTGCACAACCTGAAAGTATTTCCCAACCTTTATCGGCCCGTAAGAACACAAATCTCCCTGCAAATGCTCTCAGTGGCAGCAGATTATGACTGCTTTCACATAGCTATCACAACCAGCTCACGTGTAATAAATGAGAACAGATGCTTAATCAATTAATCAAGACTATCAACAAAAGATGTGATTTTCCAAAGAGAAATCCGAACATTTTGTACAGGACATGCCATTCTGTGACTGACATATCTGTTTAATCGCTGTTTTTCAATTGCTATGCAGTATTTCCTTTACAAATGGCTCATCATTAATATTTAAAAGAAAGAGGAGCGTCACAATTTTAGTCTCTTGGCATCTCCGAGGACACCCCGGACTGTTACAATTTCATTGAGAATCACCTCCGGTCGCTCTCATGCTACGAGAATAATGGGATCAAGTCACTTCCATGCTCCATAACCGGGATTTATAGGGAAATCAAAAGTGGGCCTTGCCGCTTGAGGGGATAGGAGCTGGCTTGGGGAGATAGAAGAGGACTAAGAGGAGGGAGATGAAGAAAACGGGAAATGTATTCAGTTTAAGAAAGAGGGGGAGAGTAAGAGGACCTGTCCCTGAGGTCAAAGGCAGAGGGGGGCAGGTGGGTGGAGGGGTGTCTGGGGGTCCAGCTGTGAGACGGTAGCAGCATCTAGGGAAGGGGAGGCAACTCGGGGCTTTGACTTCCACGCTACACTCCTGGCATCAGGGCGCCAGCAGTCAGACCAAGCCCCTGAAGCCTCTCCAAGCCCCACTTCTCCACGGTCGGAGAAGCTGTTCGGAACACTTTTATACTTTTATTATTAACCTCCCCTTCTTCTCCTACTCGTTCCTGACAGCCCCCCCCCCCCCCATTCATTTTCTCTCTCTGATCCTGCCATCTGTGCTGAGAGAGTACATAGTGTCGCTGGACCTCGAGCCAATGGATTACACTTGAATTCAGAGGGTAGCGGAGAGTAGGAGTCTGTATGAGATTGTGGCTGGATGGTCAATATGATTACATGGAAATGGAGAGATAATGCAGAATAATATGAATTATTATTTGGTTCAAATATCGGTTTAACTGGTTGGTTTCCAGCAGAGGTGAAGCTAACTGGTACTTTGCTTTTTACGTGCGTACATTTCTAATTTTATTTTCATGCAACTGCCGTATGCCAAAGCAACACTGGGCATTGGATACCGGAAATTGTACAAAATCTACAAAAAAGTGATCCGTTCATGAAATTACAGCTGCATCATCTCAGGAAGCTTTTTTTTTTTTCCACTCAGGGGCAGCAGCATAATCACTGAAACACTGAATGTGTTGGCAAACAGTTGCCTATAGATCCAGCAGAACAACATGAGCATGGAGTTGTGTTGTGGCCAACTGATGATTGTGAGTCCAACAGATACTCTCCTGTAAACTCCCTCAACAACAAAAAAAGAGAAATGAAAGTCTGTGGAGCATAAAATAACGATACACCGGAGGGGAAATTTAGAGTCGGATGCTAAATTCCATGTGAGTTTGTCACTATAAGTGACTACTTTCACATTACACACAGGCGGCAAATCTCTGGTTCCGAAAGGTGAAACTAATGCAGAAGTGCCTTAAACTTGCATCCTCTCTAATGTCCATCAGGGGGCGACTCCTCTGATTGTATAGATGTCTATGAGAAAATGACTCTACTTCTCTCTTGATTTATTACCTCAGTAAACATTGTAAACATAGTTTATGGCAGGGGTCTTCAATTAAAATTCCAAAAGGTCCAGATTGAGAAAATCTCCTCGGGCAAAGGTCCGGAACATTACAATAATATCTAACTCACGCCACTTAGTGCCATATATATGGCACTAAGTATAATATATAGATATATATATATATATTCAAGAAGCCTAGTAGTAGTAACGTCTCTGTGTAGTCAACAACTGTCAAATCAAATAAAGAAAGAAAATATTTTAACAATTATTATTCTCAGTTTTCAAATTTAACTGGATAGATTATAAATAATACATAGAAATACATAAATAAATGTTCTTCTCTCATTTCAAGTAAAATAATGGCTCCATCTAAAAATAAAATACACAAAAAAGAACTTTTGAAAAACTTACATCTAAAAGAAAGCTTGATTTTATAAAGATGAGCCTTGTGTCTGAGGCTGCTGACAGGTATTTGCTTGATTTGTTCACATAACTCTTCTTTTTGTTTCCCCTCAAGTAAAGTTCCAGCTACTGCACTCATGCCCTCCTTGACAACCTCTCCATCAGTGAATGGCTTTTTATGTTGACCCAAAATCCAAGCAACTTTCAGGGAACATTCGTAAGCACGTCGTTGGGCAGTGAATGAATTTGTTAATATTCTGGTGGAACGTTCATATTGGGCTCTTAAATGGTTTATTTTCTGTGCCCTCAGTTCGGATTGGAGTGGGTATGTTTGGTCTCGTTTCACATCGGCGCTTTGAATAATGGCCACGGTATCTGAGCATATGAGACAGAGTGGTTTAGTAGCGCCAGCAGGAAGAATGAACAAATACGAGTCCGTCCATTCTTTGTTAAAGCTCTGTTTTCGAGGTCCACTTTTCTCTTTTTAGAGCACGCCATGTTAACTTTCTTCTCCAACTTACTCACTTCTCTCACTGCTTGTTATGGTCTCAATCGTTTGATTCAAGTCTTCTTCAATACAGCATGATGTTCATTCAGTAAATTATGGTCCATTTAGAGTCAAATAGACCACAGAGCAGAGTATGCTTGTGATTGACAGGTCGCTACTCTGGCGTTGTCCGGCTTATGTTTTTGTCTTAGGAGTTTAACCCTTTCACAGTGTGTTTTCAATTCATGAAAGTTAATTGTAACATTTATGGTCACCTAAAAATGTCTTATTCAGCTTTCAGTTGTACTTAGGTCCACCCTCTTGCGTCATTTCTGGTTGCAAAGAAATGAAGATGCTGACGATCAAAGACCAAGATGGCGACTGCCAAAAAGCCGCACTTGGGGCTTCAAAGCGTCAGTCCACAAACCAACGGGTGACGTCACGGTGACTACGTCCACTTCTTATATACAGTCTATGGTTACAGATAGTAATTTGATCAATTGTATATATAACACTATGCAGTTTTATGCAGAGTTTTTTTTTGTTAGCTGCTTTTTCACATTTACATAAGTCATTTAGCAAAAATTCCACATTAAATTCCAGGGAAATTGGCTTCTCCCTGTTTCCCTATTTATTCCCACTTGACAGCATGTAGAAGCAACTCATTATAATTGTTTCCAGTGTCCTAACAGCGAGGGGAGAGGGTAGAGTCACACTGTTGCCGGCACATTTAATTACACCAAATCCACTTGCATGGTCTAAAGAAAACACAGTGGTAAACAGTTTCTCTGATTCGCTTAGTTAAGTTTGATTCATTATTTTTCAACATCAATTACGAAATGAAAAAAGACTGCTCTTTTAAATATTGTATGATATCCTACCCATGGAATCAGAGCACAACTCATATTTTGACCCTTTCAAATGATTAATTCAATAAACACACAGCGCTTTGAATGAGTAATCCAGGGGGAGCCTGATTTGTATTAGTATGCATAGTGCCACTGTTGTCTATTCAGAGATTCATGAGTGCAAAAGGAAGACAGTTGAGCTACGTACCAGACATTTTGGAGTCAAGGTTGCACGGCCGGTTTAAATTCTTACGTGGTCCCGGTAACAAACACGGCTTAACTGAATGAGGCTACATTCATAGATGGGGGACATCCTAGTTTCTCCCGTGTTAACAAGCCCTGACCGCCGCATCCCCCCCTCCCCCTTCCCAAATCAGTGTGTACACACAGGCCATTTAGAGACTTCAAAGTTCCGCGTTGGCTGCAGGGGTGAAAGCTCAGCATCCCACTAACATCCCCCGACAGGCCTGGGGGCTGGCAGATAAAAAGCTTAAAACCCCAAACAGCAGAAGAATCTCTCGCCTGGTTCGGGCCTCTCCAACCCCGGTTACATCAATATGTTTTAACCTTGCCGCGAAGGATCATTAATAATTTGAATTCCACGATCCGTCTATAGACTGGAAATCTTTTCTCCTGTCACCCTGGTCGGAGAAAAAACACACCGACGAGGAGACAGAACAAAAGCTGCTTCTTTGAGCTCAGTTCAACTTGAGACGCTGCAAAAACAGTAAGTGTGCAAATGCCTTGCTACTCTCCCGAACACATCACTAAAGAGCGAAAGCTGGGAAGACCCCGGAAAGAGCGAGGGGGGCCTCGCTCCGCGGGACATGGAAGTGGAGGTTGCCAAAAAGACTAACACATTTGACATTTGCTTTGTCAACAGTTGGAGATTTTATGACTTTGTGTCCAGTTTGTTCTCCCGCGCTGATGTTTTCTTTAGCGGCGGTGAATTGCGGTCCCAGCGGATCGCCTGAGCTCCTCTACATTCCTCCTACCACACAGTTCATTGTTCACAATCTGACAAAGTCACACCACATGTCCTTGGGGTATTGTCATTTTACATCACAATTCCACATTTTGAGTGATAGCATAGCTTTTTCCTCCACACACTGAACCAAGCATGACTCAACGCCCATCCATCAATCACCTTTGATTCAATATGCAAACATCCTCTAGCGAGCGGAGCACCTATAGGCTTAGAATATAGAATGCATAAATATATGAACGGCGCTGGTTTCTTTTGATACCACGCGTTCAATACTCTGCAATACTGTTTGATATTCCACAGATGTCCTTGAAATACAGCTGTGTCTAAACTTGCTGGCGGGTCACAGTGTTATTAAAATGCCTTGCCGTTTTCAAATGTAAATTCCACACACTTCCTTTGGTATCGAGCGAAAATATAGGATTGGGTGCTCTAAATGTCTACAGGCAAGCAATGATATCCAGAGTCAAACCTCTACGGCTTTTATCCTGGAGGAGATATGCATCCTGCTGCACATCTAAAAACGTGTTACACGGTGGAATTGTGTGAAAACCACTAAGATCCTCGGATTCGTATTCCTTCAGCAGCACAGCATGTGCCACGGCCACACTTCAAAATTAGCTAATGAATACAACGTTATTGATGCGAGCACTTCACCGCCATTAAACGCTAATGTGCTTGCCTCAAGGTTAGAGATTCGGGTTTTGTGACAGGGATGTTGCTAGCTTGTTTTCCTCAGGACCATACGCACAGGGGAATGTCTTGAACAAATTTAATGAGCGCTGTATTTTCTTTTAGGGACCGCTAGTACTAATGCTCCTGTAAGCAAGGCAATTAACCAGCAACTGCTTCGTTGACGTTGCTTTCGGGGCCAGCGGTGGAAGTGCAACAACATGCAACTTCAGGTGTAGTCCATCTGCTCCTTCTGGTGATATTAATGTGGGTCTCGGCGAAACTGAATTTAACCAATGTCAGAACGATTTGTAACAATTTGCCTTCAGCTGAGACAGCTACAGCTAAACGGGCGAGACTGTAATGTGAAAACGAGATTATCTTCTCCACAGACACAAAAAGTCCAGCTAGAAAGATAGAATTCTTTACCTGAAGCAAAAATCATGTGAAAGTGATTTTATTTTTTTTTTATGGATGAAGAAAAAAAGAAGCTAAATGGTCCTTAAGCCTTCAAGGTACTCAACGCACAGACACTGATGTCTAAATATGTAATGTTTTACTTTTTAGAAAAGCCATCTCTCACAAACTAAAGTACAGAATTTCCCCCGAAGTGGTACAGAAGAAGAAGAAGAGCAATCTGGCCTCATGTTAGCTCATCAGTTAGAATTAAAAACACACATTTTTATACAGCTTTTGCTTATGTCTTTAAGCAATTAGCCGTAGCAACATGATGAATTAATCTGGGGGTCATGCATCGATAATTATTGCAATATAAATCACTGCTCTATCAATAAATGATGACTACTTTTGTCATTAATATTATTATTATTATTCATTCCTTTTTTTTAATAGGCCTACTTTAAACACTCCCTGGTCACTTTTTTTGGTACAGCTATACAATTAAATGCAATCCACAGCCTGGTCTCAGAAATGACATTCCTATTTTATGACACTGCGTTGTCAATTACGTTCCGAAGGGAACGCGGTTCCTCCCAGGTTATGTTTGTGTTTGACGTGTTAAAAAAACTAGTTTTGCTGTCGAAACGTGATTGAGAATGCCGTTTTGAAACAGCAAAGGCACCATGCACAGTCCAAACAATATAAAACTGATTTACATGTAGGTAGAAATGTTGAAACATATTATTGCTTCACAGACGTGGATATACAGTGTATCCAATGTTTGCAGAAAGATCATAATGGTATCTTTTGTTGATATTTCAGGGAGGTGTTCATTCAACTCTATGTTTAGTAATGAGGTTGTAGTTACTGGTGGTGTTGTACTGGACCGCATTATATTAAAATGTGTTTCTAATATTCTTCCCCACTCCTGTTTGTCAATGGGGTGGACAAAATATGAGAAACACCAAACTAAATAACTAAATGCTGCATCCCGTTTTAAACAAATATTCCAGCCACTTCGTGTTTGAAATAAACAAACGGTTATTGAATAAAAAACTGGGTTCCATCTTTATTGTTCATGTCCAGGACTCGCTTTGTCATTATAACTGGTCTGCAGATTGAAGTCGCAAATTTGAGTGAGCGCTTTTTCAACATAGTTCTGCATTAACGTAGCTGTCACGTGTTGCGTATACTGTCATCGCTTCATCGTAGTGGTCTAGCTGTGCAACTGTGAACCCACCTCCCAATATCAGGGGCTGAGCAAACATGTCTGGAGGGTAGGGGGGTTTGACTTCCATTCCCGCCGCACTCTGCTTCAGCCAGTCCATTTAAAACACATTGTTCCCACAACTGGGTGCAGTACCGAAAATACCACAAGTGATGAGAGATGCTGAAAACATTAAGGCCTGCTGCTGCCCACGTCTCAAACTAACTACTTTTCAGGCTAACATTAGCGAGTGTTACAGTTTGTAATGTCTTACCTTCTTCAGTCGAACAATCCCCTCTTGTGTCTGCGTGTCTGTGACAATCTCAAACATGCCTTGGTCATCTCCCTCGATGATGTTATACGTTGACTTGGAATTCTCGCCGATGTCTCTATCATTCGCTTTCACTTTGCCGCCCATTTTCCCTATCGGTAGATCTTCTGGGATCACAAACTCATACAAACCTGGGGAGGAACAGACATAGCTCTTTGGTTTCGAGAAGTGCTGATCGAATTAAACAAAATCACGGAAGCATATTACAGCACTGCATCATCATTAGACTTTACGGCAGTTAGAATAAGTTTCTGAGGAGCCCGTTTAATGAAATTCACAAAATAGCATTAATTTCCCCCAATTATGACCTAACAGAGAAATACTAATTTAGAGCAGCAGTAATTTGTTTCTCCCCCCGATTCGATTTGGGACGTTCAAGGTCGTGAAGTTACGTACTTTTAGAGAACTTTGGTGGATTGTCGTTGACGTCCGTCAGCGTGACGGTGACAGTCGTGGTCCCAGACAAGCCGCCCATGTGTCCTCCCATGTCCTTAGCCTGAATGACCACCAGGTACTCCTCTCTCATCTCCCGATCCATCCCATGGAGAGCAATTTTTATGGTCGCTGGAGATGGGAACACATAAATGCAATTATAAACATGACTGATATACTCTGCACATCATTTTAATGATGCTCATGCTCATGCGAGTGTGCAAAAGCATGCATGGGAAAAAAGCGAGGCACGCCGCGACCTTCACGCTCACCTTACTCCTCGGTTTGTTGCATTTCTTTAGACCATGACTTTACAAAACAAGGTCTCCACATGAGGCAGAGGTAAAGAAAAAGTAAAAGTCCCTGCAGGTTTGATCACAGTCTGTGTGAGCACGGTGGTCATGACTGAGCCATTCCCAGCACTGACAATCAGCTGTTTGTCTTTGAATGTGTTGTTCTGCCGTCTGCAGTCATTTGTATTCTGATCGAGTGTGAATTATGCTGTCTGTCTTGTATAATCTTGAATATTGTATGCAGAATGGACCTTATTGACTCTGCCACGGCACTGAATATAAAAAGGGCTCAGCGCCGGCGAATACGGATAATCCACTCAGGAAACAGAGGCCCGCAGGATCATCAAATGAATATAAAACCCCTCATAAAAGCAAGGCTTTGGCATGACACCCTGCCTTGGTCCTGAACTGCCTCAGACAATGAGAATATGCTTAGCTGTGATGAAAAACGTGGGAGGGGGTAAGGATGTTGTCTGGGCCTGCATTTTTTATTCTTGTGATAGATTTTTCCTACAGGATATAGCACACTTTCAGGGTCGGCTTGACTTTTGGAGGTCACACAGAGCACTGATGATCTGAACAAGGGTTGGCTATTTTAAACAAAATATCAAACTTGTATTTCAGATACCTACAAATTGTATACAAATACAATACAACAAGCCTTTTTTTTTAAAACTGTGTTGAGATGCAATTGGCAAGCAAAATTTGAGCTTACTTCGGAAATGTCTCAAAAAAGAAATGACTCTGAACTACTGCCATGTTTCGTCAGAAGTCGGCGCTATAAACTAGGAATGGCTGTAATAAAGGGGTTGCAAACTGGAAACAAACACATCTAAGATAATAAAATGGAGAGGTTTGCGGTCCAGAGACAAGAAGAATATCCGGGGAGACGCCGACAGCAGGAACAACGTCAGAACTAATTCTGCAAAGGCGTTTCCATATCCCATTCAGCGAATCAACGCTGAAAACCTTTTTTGTTCAATTGAGGAAGTTTTATCGCATTCTGCCGTTTCCATAGTTTTTCTAATGCGACATTTCAAAATGCACGTAGAAATTTGTAAATTGTATCACTTTTATCTCCACCTCAAGCATTATATGTTGCCATTATCATCATTTCAATATCTCTATAAATTATTAACCTCATCACAGTAATGACCGAACAAGCAACTTATAGCGCATTTGGTGACCGTGGGTTCACAGCCATCGATTTGGACCAGTTGGACACATTAGTGTCATAGACCAAGACTCCCAGACCCCAGACCATTAGTTTACTTCTACATGCTGTCTCAACCTTGTAATTCATAGACCTTCTGCAACCACCAAGTCTTGATTTTGAACCTTGTTTTTTGTCGACACTGGCTTCAGTTCGTCATTGCTCAGGTCCCACAGGCCTGTAAAAATAAAATTACCTTTTTTTGCCCTTTTTAAATATATATTTTTTTGCTTATCATCTGATTAAAATGATACATATATATCTATATATCTATATATAGATATATATATATACATGTATATGTTACTCACTGTATGCATTGTGGATATTAGATCCCATGAGGTCTATCTTCCTGTCAGGTCTCTTATAATTTGACAGCTATATTAAACCCTATATGATTGTAGATATATAATACATTTATAGATGAATGAGTCAACAACACTGACCCATTTAATTAAAAAAGAATGACTAAATAAATGTCCTCACATAGAGGGTTTACACAAGGACAGTTTGTATTGTATCTATTTTACAGCTACTACTCCTACTACCCATAATATAACTAAATTAATAATAATAATCAAAATGATATTATTTAGTAGAACACTGCACTGTGGGGCCAAGTGCTCAGTTTCATGCAGTAAACCCAGAGAACCTTGAGGTGTACTTACATTTTTAAGCTCTCACACGAACAGTACGTATACTGTATCATATCGCTCGTCCTTGTAAATGTGCACAGGACGCACAAAAAGGCATCAGAAGGACGCGGTGAGTGAATATGAATTTGACCTCAAAAGAGGACCATTAACATTGTTAACCATTAATATGGCCTATTTTTTCTCCCACCTCATTCTAGTGTCTGCTCTTTGTAAAGAAACAGTCAAACCTATATGGGTGCATGCTTGGTGTGGAAATGCAATACCTAAACTCCACATGCTGTATCTTGTCACTGGTCTAAGCAGTGAAAATGAGCTTGGACTGGCATCGACACGGTAGGCCCACCTCTCTACTAGTCGGGAAAACAAAACGCACCCGTAAATGAAAAGAGCAACACAAACAAATCACTCAAATTCCCTTCTCCACGCACACACACCCACTTTAGTCATCATGCTAGAAGCAACACTCTCATCTCTGTTGATCATCGTTAATTATTCAAATTAATTCCTAATCACTGAAAGGGGAAGATAGACAAACACTCATTTCCATAGATATTTGCCTCAACTTTTTTTTCTTTCTTCACCGACCATTAACCAAGTGATGAATTGGGGCATGGTGTTTATTTATTTATTGAATGCTTTTCATTTCCAATGTGGCGTTGTAAGTGTCAAACGCATTCTAATGGTTGTTTTCCCCTTACCTTTTATTTTTCATCAACATTCATTAAAACATCTGGCTCACTTGAATGAGCCATCTGCATGTGCTGCGCAATCACACAGAGCGCGAATGCTAATCCTTAAATTGTCCGTTCAGTGCGTCTTCCAAAGCCGCGTCCCGGCTGCAGATGCGTTCTGGATTGCGGCGCCCGACGGCGGCGAGGACGAGCCCGGTTTCTACGCGAGTGTTCGCCCTGATTATGCACATAAATTTGGAGAGTCCCTTTCTTGGAGCTTGTTTATTGTGCGCCGTTTCCCCAAAATTGTGAGCAGTCGATTTCCATCTCATTTCTTATTAATGTCATTTCACCATTATTTAATCATATTGCTTACAGACACATGTTAAAAAGTCAGCTGGAAAAGCAATTAAAGATCCAATCTGGAAACTGTTCTGAGATAACGTTATGCACGATGACGCTGCTGAGGAGTTTGCCTTGTGAAAGGAAGGAGTCATTATTATCATTAGTATTTTGAATTCATTAACGCAATGATGTTGAAGCATATGAGTACTGGCCCATTTAGCATTTAGGGCGACCGATCAGCTAATGGAATCATGCAACTCAGTGATGCCCATATGAATCTTATATTTTGGCGGTTTTAATAATGAATTTCATGCAACCCGTTGTCGAACCATGCAGCTGATGATCAGTTGACCCGGCCAAACCAGGAAACGCATAATGGAGGAGCCATTGTATTTGTCTGGATGTGTCCCACTGATAAAGGCTCACTATTGTCCTCACCCGCCTTCACGCGTGGCCTTTGCTTCCTGTGAAAGGCTGCACGTGTATCAGTCGTATTCAGCAGGCCCAGGGTGCTTTTATTATCCAGATCGCAATGACGTGTGAGTAACAATGTGTTCCATCAGTGATGTCAGTAACCGCTGTCTGAGAAGCCTGACGAAGATCTCCTCGAGATCGGAACATTACCTTATCAAATTTATTGCGAGCCGCGTACACGTTATGGGGATTCTGTTTCACAGCAGCTGTGTGTGTGCTGTCTACTTATTCACCCACATTAACACTCTTTCCCTGCGTTATTTCATGTTCCTCGTTTTAGTAATAGTGCCCCCACTGATCCACATTTCACCCCCCAGCATATCTTCATGTTTGGAAACAATAAGTGTGCAGCTGTAGAGGGACGGCTGCAGAGAAAGGGGATGCGGGGGCCCGGGGAGCCTGAGTTAACAGCATCCTCGTGCGGCCGTAATCCACAAGCGTTTCACAAAAAACAGATGGGCTGTGTTACCTGCGGTCCTGCTGTTGTTGTTACACAACTTTCTTAAGCCATAACATTGTCAGCTCCCTTTTAGCGTCAATTTTCTGTCCCCAAGGGCTTGGAAGACAAGAGGTGATGTAAACATGGTGAGCAACGTAGTTGCCATGTGGTGTTCTTGTTCATTATTATTTTAATTACATTTTTTTTAACTGTAATTCCCATAATTGTCCTATCAGAAAATGTATGCATTTTAGATGAATGCTCAGCGGCAGAGTGAGGTCACCTCTGGAGGGCCAGGCGGTTGCATCTCTGCGTGCTGGAACCTTTACAACCTGTTGCACCTGTGGGCAGCTCACATGTACAATAAAATCACCCTCTCACAATCACTTCTGTCTTTCTTTTTCATTTAGATCCGCACAGAATAGGCAGCATTGCAAATGCACATGCATTGATTTGTAATAGAACCATAAATATTACAGCAGAAATGTGCATGGATATTCAAGTGATGCAGATGTGCTGTTGCTGTTTCATCTCATTTTTAGATGTCACAGTTTACACAGTAACATCCACACACCAGTCAATTTTAAACATTTCTTGCCTGCGATGAAGCTCAGGAGGTATTATTTAGTATTATATTTAAAGTGATACAGATACTTTCAATGTCCGTCTCTCGCCGCCCAAACAAAGCCACAAAGTTAAACTGCTGCCTCCGCACAAATTTCAATGTAAGAATGTAAGGCTCTACTTCCACATTCCAACTCCGAGGCGAAAGCAAACAGTTTGTGTGGCTTGAGTTGGCGGAGGTGCTCACACAAACCTTACACAAGACTTTTCCCTATGAACCAATAAATATAAGTTTAGCCTCTTTATTTTTGCTCTACGATTTCACAGTCTGTAATGGTCTGAATAATGTGTTCATCAGCCATCACACAGCAGCAGGAACCTTACCTCCTGCACATTAACGATGGGCATTTCTACGCAGCAGAGGTAACTTTGTTAATTAAGATAGTTAATTATCCTCTCATGGATTGGTCACAATCGAAGGGTAATGACGTTCTGTACTTTTCAGAAAGAAAAAAAAATGTCAGCCCACCACTTGACCTGAGGTGACTTTGTAAGCTCATTTATCTAAGTCGAAGCAGGTAATGAAAAAGGACAATGTTTAAATACTGAGAGGTTCTGGCCTGGTGTGCCTGGCCCTGCCGAGAAGAAAGACTCCACTGAAATAATCCTTAGATGTAATCACTTCTTTTCCTTTTTGTCCCATTGTGGGCGTGGCGTTCATTCATTACATTCTGCAATACATTATGCTCTCCATTGGTTGGAAACAGACAAAGGATGTGTGCGCACTGTATTAATAGCTCCCATTAAATTTAATGGAGCAACGTTTGGATCACGCGGAGATCTTCGTCAGGCTTTGTCGGGCAAACAATGAGGAACAGCACAAAGAGCGTCGCCTGTCCCAAAGAGGTGTCCTCCTTTTGTGTCCCCTCTTTTTTGAAGTTGTAACGATCACACTGGACCTCTGTATTATTGCTTGTAATATTCAGCATGCTATTCATAGTGCAAAACTTAAACTGGTTGCAGTAAGCAACTTATATGGCCATCCTGCACAGGTGTCTATTGGATCCAATGTGCTCCTAAATGTGTGTGCTGCTTGGTCTTCTAATTCAATTTGAAGAGGAGCAGATTCATCCCGTAATTCTTAAACACAAACAAGCACAAACAAGCACACAGCACAGCACTCACCAGAGTTGGGGTCTACAGAGAAATACGGTTGTCCCTCCAGTATGCTGTAGACCAGTCTAGCGCTGTTCCCGTACACCGGATCATCGGCATCTGTTGCTGTTACCCGGGTAACCGGGGTACCTGTGGGGCAGAAAGACAGAGTCAGGAACAATAACTCTATAGGCAGTCATCTCTACATAGCTGTGCCAATCAAGAAGAGACCATTCAACCCTCTGTGGGGTTGATTTGTTAGGGGAAAAATCCGGTCCCATCTGTATCAGACATGCTTCACATTTTACAACGCAATGCTAATTGTGTTGCTCTGAAATATCAGCAGTGTGTATGAAACCTGATCATTTTACACTTTACATGTTTCATTACATTTAGAAGTTGAACTTTTTTTTTCATGTGGTTGTTTTTGCTTTCTGGCAGACCAAGTGACATAATACAACAAGCGACATGCAAAGCAAGTGACATAGTACATTGAGCAACTGTGATTGAAGGTTTAATTGGTATAATCGCGAGTATAAAGAAAATAAACACAAGACTTTCACCCAGGAGATCACTTTTCAAACCAAAACTCTACTTTTAAACCGTATATATATCTTGCTATATCTTGTGACACCAAAAGTAAACGCTAAGTTTACGATGTAACTTTACGTTGTGAAATTATCAATTTGAAGGTACAGTGTGTGAGATTTAGTGGCATCTAGTGGACAGGTCGCACATTGCAAGCAACAACACCAAGCGTGTCAGAGAACTACGTTGGCATTCAGGTGGGGATAGGTATCTTTAGGATTTTACCACTAGGAGCTACTTTTAGCAACACGGCTTCTTTCACGGCTAAATTATTGCTTTTAAAAACATATGTAGAATTTTAAAAACAAATAAATTCAGAGCAGGATGAGACATTATTTATATTCTAAAAATAACTAAATGTTGTGTCTAAAGCAGCAACAGTAATGTTCATAACAACAAAGTTGCTATATAAAGTCATTGATATCTCACTGTAAAGAAATCTAAAATGTCAATTAAAATGAATGAATGAATTAAAATAAAAAGTGAAAGAAGAATGAAGAACTCAGACATCATTCAGTATCAGTTATTCTTCCTGTCCTCTTTACTTCTGCAACACAGCAGGACAAGTAAAGTGAATCAAGTGATGGTCATGTTTTACTTGAAGTGTAGAGCCTACACACTTAAATGTTTTAGTGTGGTTGAAGGTCATGAGATAAGTAAACGGAGGTATTTGCGCCTCCTCACTTAGAGCAAACTTTAACCCGTAACACACAAAGAAAGCATTTCTGAAAAGAGTTTGCCCAATTACAAGTTTGGCTATGTTAATGTAATGAATATAAACACATGTATCCTTAATTAAAATGCTTATCGGGTATCACTATTCCTTTAACACTGGAGCAATTAGCCGTCACCTTCACACCAACAATACTCGATGTAGCAGAAGTGGTGTCCTTTATCCGACCGGCTCCGAGCTTTGCAAGGACCTTCATCGGCTCTGCCGAACGCTCAAGGCGAATCACAAAAACAAATTACTGACAACTCAATTCACCATACACGGCTCCATTATAAGGTATCAGGGAAAGAAATGCATTGAAAAATTGAATATAAAGAGACTATTAACGCAATTAAACTCATTCATTTTAATTCACAGTGACCTAGCTCCTCATCAGTCTCAGTGTGATGGAGTGTGTGTGTGTGTGTGTGTGTGTGTGTGTGTGTGTGTAATATACTGGTTAAAGACTATAAAAGTAAATTTTATATCCCATTTTAGTATTTTTAAAATGACCAGAAACACAAGTTCCCTCTTGGTTAGAGTAGCCCGACAGTGCACTGTTGGTAAGGTACACGTGTATGTGTGTGTGTGTGTGTGTGTGTGTGTGTAGGTGTGTGTGTGTGTGAAGGGAAGAGAGAAAGAAGGAGAGGAAAGAAGCTGACATGCTGACAGCGAGCAACAGGCTGGCAGGAAGCTACAGATGGTATGCTAATTGTTTCTGTGGGAGATGTTTAAAGGTGTTCTGACAACAAAGGGAGGCGTCCCTCGTCGCAGACGGCACAGGTCCTGCCACAGGCGCCGACGTCTGTCCGCTGCAGATGAAAAGGCTTGTAGTGAAGACCTTCCGCCGAGTTTTGGCTCCGACATAGTGATTCGGGGGTTTCAGTCATGAATTAACAACATGAAAATAAAAAATGCCAGATGTGTTGGAAACACAATCCCTACACAGCTGAATGGCGAACTGTCTTTAGCTGCCTCTACAAGCTCTGAGACAACCTCCATCTGACCTGCTGACCAATGTGCAGCACAGTGATGACTTGGAGGGATACTTTGCAGACTTTCAACTAGCTTTGTATCGTTGCATATTGGGTAGTATATGCAAATGAACAATGTTGAACTTAAGTCCATGTTGCCAGCACCCAAAGGCCCCTCGCTCATTTACCATAAAAGTTTGTCGGCTCTAGGGCACGTGGTACGAACTACAGATTGTACTTCAAACCGCTCCGAAATCAAATCTTACATTCAGGGCCGCTTAGGCTATGTGAGCCTGAGTACAGTGTGGAGGAATTACGACGTATGGAGGAGGGAAGAAGCTGCCACAGCCGAGAGTCACGCAAAACACCAGCCGGTGAATGTGCTCCGATGGAAACTGAAGTGGAGTCGCTGTGCTGAGGCGGATTTCATAGAGGCTAGTTTCTTTTGGATGAAGTTGCTGAATATAACGTTACAGAGGAAGGAGCACAAGCATGTGTAACATTACACCCAAGCTGTGGGCCGCGTGTGGACGGGGGAGTGCTGGAGACGTATTTCAGGACAAAACGGACATCTGAGAGTAGAGTAAGTGCAATAACAGCAGTGTGTTCTTTTCTGAAATGTCACCGTAAAACAGTCTGTGTAAGTTTCAGGTTTTATGACTGAAAATACTTTTGTATTTTGTCTACTCAGCGGCAGCAACAAGTCCAGTGCACTATGGTTGTTGTAGTTTTTCTACCCTTTGAGCCAAAGGGAACACACAGCCCCTTTTTCCTGTTTGCTCTAGTCGTGTAGCACCAATTTCAGATACATTTGCACCTTTCTAGAGCATAGACAGCCTGCTTTTATGACAAGACCATCTATCCAGTGAAATACTTCTGTATGATACATTTAATTGACAGAAAGTTCAAAACAAACTCATGGGAATACATTTTTTTTTTATCTCCAAAGCTAACCATTCTAGTACAAGGGCCTTTCACGAATAGCACTACAGTACACCCAAGATGTTTCTCAGATACGTGCAATTTTCTCCCCATTTATGACGTCAGCTTCACGAGGCAGCCATTGATTAATAGTCACCGCCGCCGTCTGTGGTCTTGTAACAGCAAAACAAAGCAAAAGCCACCTTTGCACTCTAACTGGAGAAGCAGTTTCACTGTTGCAACCCAATTATTTCACAGTGAGCGAGCCTGAAGTGTTCCTCCGAGACAGAGGTGTTCTAGTAATTCATAGTCTTATGATGACCTATGCTGTTGTGTTGCCAAAGCTTACCTTGTAAATTCCATACCACTTATTACACCCCATGCCTTTTGCAGCATCAAGATCACAGCAGATCAATGAGTTCTCGTTCTTCCCTGTGATTCTGCTTGCTGCAATAACGCGAACAGAAAAAAAAAAACAGCATGGTATAACTTGATGCCAGCTGCTGATAGACTTGGAATTTTCTCTCCATGCATCTACTAACCCGCTACTCACTCTGAATTTACTTTATAATGGACGCCTCAGTACGAGGTTATCCTTATCTGCCATCTACAGATATTATACAAACTGCCGTTATGTGGGAGTTTCCACAAACGCGTTAGATAAATCAATGAAATTTGAAATAAATGGGTTGACAGAATTTGAGAAGACATCACAATTGCATCCCCAAAATGTGTGCAGTAATCCAAATTGGTGTGCTCATGCAGAAGCAAATTATATTCTGTGTGCCATAGGTGTTTGCCAATTGTCAAACGAACAAAATTGAGAGACAGCTAAAGAAATTGCTCCTCCTTTTTTTTTCCAGAGGTACAGAGCCTTATCTGCCTTAACGTTAAATTACCACTACTACAGAGGGAGCAGGCAGACATCTACACACTGCTAATAATGAAAAGTACCTTCGTACTTCTCAAAGGTGTGTGACTATTGCAAACAGTCTTTATAAATTCAGTTACACTGCGTATTGAAGTGGGGGAAGTAAAGGGTAGGGGAAAAAAGAAATCTTCATAAAAACAGTGGAACCGGTGAAGCATGAAATAGCTCCCTCTTTCTTTCCCTCCCACAGGGGTAAAATGCTCCTCACCAGCCCCGATAAAAAAAAATGAGGGATTAGGAAAGCCAGTGTTTTGGTCCTGTTTCAAATCAGTGCAGATTAGCTCGTCCTTCCCCTTGATAATGCTCAGAAATTTCAGGGACACTGCAGAAATGGATGCAGCTGTAGGGCCAGGCAACGGGCGCAGAAACTCGATTGTGGGAGGGGTATTGTCTCTGGCTTTTATTTGAAGCCTGTAGCATTGTAGCGATTACAAAAATAGCAACACAACACATTTAAACTTCCAGGGATGAAAAAAAAAAAGAATGGTTAATGCTAAAAAAAACAACAACAGCGCAGGCAGGAATCAGGTATCTTAAAAACCTCCGATTGAAAATGTTCACTCAGAATGCAACCGACGTCCTGTACGCGCTGCTGCTCTCGCGTCTTCCTTTTATTCTTCCACCTGAAAAGTGTTACTTAAACACCGTTCTTGGTCAAATCTGTTAGTGGAAATAGGTGCACACGCGCTACTTCCTGTCGAAATGGATTTGTCTCACTTTTCACCCCGCTGTCGAGCAAACGCTGGACACTGAGAGATTACATATGAATGTCCCTGGGGAAAGCAAATCTCCCTCTGTTGGTTGGGGCAGTGGCTCGCGGAGTGACACGCATTAAGCATGTATCAAAACACAGCCTGAAGTTACGCTTGTCCCCCCCACACTAAGTGTAATCTCATTAATCACATCCCGAAATTCCCAGGATTCCATGCCACACCATTAGTTCAAACACACATCATTTATAAAGGATGCCATTACCGTATATGAGGCGTTCACATCACATTTACAGCTGTTGTTGCTTTGCTTTGATTGAAGGGCCAGCAGTTTCTAAAGGGGCCCCGGAATAAAGACATGTGGGGGGGGTCAAGCCTCCTGTTTTATCAGCAGACAGAAATAATAGGGCACACACTTCCTATTTACTCTGTGCACTGGCTCGGTGATAGGAAATCAATAGGAATCTTCCTTGAACCAGAGAGGGGATAAATTGGGGGATGCAGCCCGATGTGGCACACAATGGCTGCGGAAGGACGTTGCAGCTTACTCCTGTAACACATTATCCCACAGCACAGCTTCATCTGTATAGCCTGCTTATTTCCTTTAGAAGTATCGCAAGCATAATCAAACAGTGGAAGGACGTAAAGATGTAGCTCTGAGCCTTCATGGCTTTTTCATTTGCTGGCGCTCACTGTACTCTGTAGAGCTGCTGGAAATCAAGCACTGCACTTCATCTACAGCTTTACCCACATATTTGAATAAGCACAATTAAAGCTTTGTTTATACTATATAGCCTCCACAGATGGCACGCAAGCTATGAGCACGCAAAGAGCTCAACGAGCTGTTCGTTGCATTGTTCTCCAAAACCAGAGGGAATATGAACAAAATACACTGAAGAAGCAAGAAGTCAACTGGTTTTACCGTCAAAACGCCGTAAACCAACCTCCTCCATGCCGAGGAAGAAATGTAATTACCTGTAAACTCATCAAATATCCATTGACATACTTTATTGCCTTCATAAAAGCCCTCTAAATAAATGAAGTATTGAACACATTATAATGACACCAATATTTAATACAATTAAATATTCTGTAAACAATTTAATTGGGCTGGCAAAATATATACATAAATGTACATTTTGAAGACCTCCGGTTTCTCAAGCTTTTAAAAATGTCTGTCTTTGTCAGATATGTTAATAGTGCTTTTATCAGAAAACTATTTATGACAGTCACATCTGAAAAGATTCAGAGCTTCATGACCGAGCGCTACCACAAGTTGCGGAGCCTTGGCGTTCAATGCGCAAGCAGCGAAGACATCATTCTCTGGCCTGTGCACCTCGTGCCGGCTTCACTACATCGAGCGTAAAACCACTCTTTTGTGTAATATGTTAAAACTTAAGATGCGTATTTGCCCCAGCTTCTATATAAAAAATAAACCTGCTGGATGATGCAAGGAATACAAGGACTATTGTATTTTTCTTTTCTTTCTTTTTCTTTATTTTGTCAAATTAATGCCGCTGTTTGGTTCATTTGCTTTGGTGTTTTGTTGTGTCGCAAATTGGGACTGTAATCTGCATTTTGTTGTGCATACAACAGTGTGTGTACAATGACAAAAACTTTGTAACCCTTTTTGTTACCCTTTGTATGATGGGCTCCTCTACAATTAAAGGCAGGTTTTTTTGTATACGACTAGCACGTCAAAATAATTTTTCGATTGATAGTTTTTGTCATGAGCGCATTCACATAAAACACAAATATCACATTGCTAAAAATAAATAATATTTCTGAGCTTTCGCACCACTGGTAAATGCATCAACTAATCGCGTTGAGCAAAACAGGCCGATTATATTTATTAAAAAACAACACAGTAGGCCAAACGGCAGACTTTATAACTCCTTTCAACCTTGACAACGTGCTAAACATTGCATTGCACTAAACTATTGCAAAGTCTTCATCATAATGTTTGTATACACAGAGGTTGTATTTTCCAGGTGATCTAACATGAGCTGCTTTTCCGACCCATTGCCCAAAATTCACCCTCAGCATGCACAAGCACAACTCAGCAAACCGCACCACAGGGAAGCACCTTCAGCTCAAGTACCATCATACCTATAATCACTCAAAAGAATGTCTCATTACTGTTCATTTACTATTGCTGGAATGCTAGACTTCTCCGTATCCCTCCGTCCAACAAGCATGGCAGTCGTGTAGCATCTCGGCTCTCTGCTCAGCTTGGACCAGCTCAGAAGCGTGAAGGGTAGAAGACGGGCCATTCATATGTATGCGGGCACTGAGCCATAGCGAAGGGATATCACTGAGGCATGGGGAGAGCTGTGGGCTGCGTGAGGCGTTGGGCTAACAGTGCCCTGCTGTGAGCCCTACCCGGGTAAAACAATACTGTTTATGTCTGACTGGCTTTACACTGCGGGGGACGACAGAGAGAGAGAGAAATACAGGGGGAAATGGAGAGAGGGGCAGTGGCGTGCATGGCGGCACAGAATTCTTGGCGGTTCATTGGTTATGTATAAGGTATGCACAAAGAAAATATTAGATATTAAAACATGTTTCTCTAAAATCCTTTTAGTCAACACATTCTCACTCCCAACTTGTCAAATAATACCTCTTGATCAGATGCCCCATGGCATCAGAGAGGCCAGACAATGAATTAGGTACCCCTCTATCGTTTGATTGAAGGTGCCGGGACATCTTGTCAATCTGCGATCATCACGTGCATAGATTCCTTTCAAAATAAACTACCGTTTTCACAGGAAATTTGGTTTAGGCAACAGAATCATTGAGGTTTAGTTAAAGAGCGTGGATGACGTATGTTGATTGACATTTACTAAATGAACATCATGCTGTATTGAAGAAGACTTGAAACTAGAGATTGAGACCATAAACTCATGTTTACAATGTTTACTGAGGTAATAAATCAAGTGAGAAGTAAAGTACTTTTCTCATAGACTTCTATACAATCAGACTTCTTTTTGCAAACAGAGGAGTTGCCCCCTGCTGGCCAGTAGAAATAATTAAAGTTTAAGGTCCTTCTATATTGGCTTCACCTGTCAGAACTGAAGGTGACAGCCTGTGAGTGACAAACAACTCACATTAGTAACGATACTCAAGACGCACGTCACTAACAACTGAACCTTTACTCTCAGTTATGCACGGGACACGAACAGCGGTCTTCTGGACTAAAGTAATGTCTTTGTTTGACCTATCATCATTTTAGATAATCGATTACTTTGTTTATTTGGTATTTGTGGTTTAAGTTGCCCTTAATGAACACTATTTCCCATAAATCCTTCGCAGGCTAAACGTCACTGCTCGATACAAGAGGTGAGTCCATGGATGAGCCAATAATAACAGGACAAAGAGGACATGTTCTAGACAGCAGAGAGATCGCAGCAAAAAAAAATGATAAATGGACTGTAGTTGTATAGCGCTTTTCTTTCCGACCACTCAAAGCGCTTTAACACTACATGTCATCATTCACCCATTCACACCCATTCATACACTGATGACAGGGGCTACCATGAAAGGTGCCACCTTCCCATCAGGACTAACTAACATTCACACACATTCACACACCGTAGGCACAGCTACGGGAGCAATTTGGGGTTAAGTGTCTTGCCCACTCTTGTGTTGGTTTTTTCATGGGAGCTGTAGTTTTTTTTGTGCTCACAAAGTAATCATTGTTACTAAAGCAACAAAACGATCAAGCGTGGCAAGCTACTTATTTGCAGAGTTTCCATTGAAGTGTTGCTCTGGCGCTCATCAACAGCGTTAAGTGGCACTGGGAATTGGCCGACGGCAAGTTTTTCTGCCATTTGTTTGGACTTAACACAGCAGGAATTGTGGGGCAGAGAGAAGCGAACCGCGTCATTGGAGCGCTGAGAAAGTCGAGGCCAGCTCAACACACGCCCATCACGCAGCGACAAGTGTACGACGTCAGTTTGTACCTTCATGTCACTGTCTACCATTGAAAATGTAGCCTGTTACTTTGTCGCTCATAGTGTGAACCTAGTATAAGAATACGGACAGCAGGAACATGCTTATTTCTGTTTTCTCAGCAGACCCGTGAAAGACATGCTGAATGAGAGATTGCACTGAGAAATAGAAACTAATGAAACAGACGCGTCACATGAAGTGACGTGATGGCTTTATGTTAACATTGTCTGCTTTGTTAAATTACCTGGAAGGCTATATGAATAGCAAAGCTAGCTTTTCTCAACCTAGTTCGATGCGCTCAATGCCATATCAACTATATCGTGTGAGGATATGTCAATGTAGTATTCGTAGTGCAAGTACAAGTCCATATACCATTTACCGTTGCCATGACGATAGACAAACTACGAATACCTTGATATTAAAGAACACAATCCAGTGTTCAACGTGAGGTTAATTAATGGTGCAGCATTACTGTACACATATCTTTTTCCGTACATCCTCTCACACGTTTCTTTTCAAAATGTTCTGTTTTATTCCACACATTTATGTGATGCTGTCTTAACCCTGAACCCAACATTCCAAAATGTGGTTAATGTAAGCAGTCTGAAAAGACATTGTATTGGATCCTCACAGTCGATTTCCTTTTTTTTTTCCACTAATAATCCATTTCACTATAATTTGATTACTATCAGTAAAAACAGATTTCTTGACTGTGAAGTCATATGATTATATGTGAAAAAAGCCGTATATTATTCACAAATTGCGAACCTGTATGCATTTGCAAGTTAGACAAATGTCTGACAGCGCCGTGTAATAAATGGGGTTAACTGCGTGCTTAATGTAGCTGCTCCCTTGTCATAGAGTGAGTCTGTCTGTTGGTCAGTAAATATTTCTCTGCTATCATAACAGTCACTTCCCTCACAGCGGCATTGCAGACTAATGTAATGAACCCAAGCATAGTGAAAATGTAATAATGCATCCCGTGGCAATGACTGTTTAAATGAGTCCAGCCTTCACTTAGCGACTGCCCACCCCCCCCCCCCCCCCCCCCTCCTCCCAGTTCGCCCAGGATTTCTAGGTCAGAATCACGGCGTGCCAAACCCTATTTTCTAAAATGGCTGGTGTGTGGGGCTGGTCCATCCCCTGACAGCGCCATTGCGGTGACAGGAAAGTGATTATGTATTGATCACGATCACATAGACACCGGTGTTGCTCTCCCTGCTGTCTGTGGGCAGAGAGGATAATAGCTCATGATCAGACTGAGAGACTGACAGCCCATCTCTCCAGGTCGTGCCGCCAGCACTATTTGTGGACAGTACCAACCTATTCGATTGGAATGCGTGCGCACGGACAGTGTGTGTGGGGGGGGGTCAACGCAAGAATTAAGAGGCGATTAGCTCTGTGAGGCAGAGTGTTATCAAATACAAAAGTGCGCGGCGCCGAGCTGTATTGTGGCGGGCCAAAGCTCTTGATAACACAGAAACGGTTGCAACGAGGTGGAGAAAACAAGCGTGTCAAGGCGTCCTTTCATCCATCCATCCAATCCCGTCCGTCTACTATCTCTCAGAGGAGAAGATGACATACTTGGAGCACCGCCAGTCGATTTTTCCTACAGTAGTCAGACACAGTTTTGGATTTTCCTGGGCTGCAGATGGATATTTACAGCAACACCGCAGATGGGCATTGAGGGAAACCCTTAAACAAATAAACACGCTCATAAACAACTGGCACTTTTTTTCCACCGCAGCCAACCCCCCCCCCCACACACACACACACCTCTTCATGTCACTATTTTCCACCAACGCTCACATGATCTACAGCCTGACTAAAAGTGCCCGCTCTCCTCTGCCATGATGTTTTATATTTATACCCGAAAGACATAAGCATTTCGGATTACAGGGAAGCACAGTAAATAATTGCAAGGCAGGAAAAAACATGGCCTCTCTCAGCCCATTAGTCTTCATAACGGGACTAATGCATATTCATGCTAAAGTGCGTGTTTCAGCATCTGAGGAACCAGGGCAAATGAACGAGGGAACACCCTGCGGATGCTGAAAAGGATCGGGATCAGGATAAATGTGCTTCTATCAGGCTGTAACACACTTTTCAAAATTAGACCCGACCAAATACAACTTGGGCCGGAGAGGAAGGCTTACAACAGGAACAAAAAAAAAAAACATATCTCGAAGATAAGATATGGTTGTCAGCATCCAAGACGCTGGTCCCAAGAGCCGGTGACGGATAAGGGACGCTGCACTTTTGAAGAGTAAGGGGATCATCACACTTAAGCACTTACATTGTCATTGTTGTATACAATTACTAGTCTTTTAAAAGACAGAGAGGGAGCCGTCACAGAGGAACTGGGCACAGCGTGTGTCATTGTCTATGCGTGCGTGTGTGTGTGCGTACATGACATGAAGGAGCCGGCTACAGAGTCTGCTGCCTTGACAAGCCGTTTACGGGAGCGGCAGGAACAAAATAATTAAGAGGGTCCTTTGTTCCCCACCGATGGCCATGACATACGCCGCCATTTTAAAAGGTTGTGTCATTGATTCACTTTAATTAGTCCATGGGAAATGTGTGCAACACGCAGATAGAGTTCGGGACTGGAAGTGGAGGACGGAAAATTGGCCACTTCACATGTTTAATTGCTCCCAAGGCATTTACAATGGCGAGGTAATAACAAAGAATAAGGCAAAGTATATTTTCTAATGAACAACTTTATCACGGGTAAATGAACAAAATGTTGCTTAATTTGAGAACTCTGCCACGGGGGCGAGACTGTTTAATGTGAATTATGCTTCCTCAATGAAAAAAGGAAAAAAAAGGAAAAAAGAACAAGTTTCAGCATAATGCAAAACCATGGTGGGAAATGAACTTGCGGTTTAATATATGTTTGCCACACTACGTCAGCTACAGCCCCTGAGAGCGGTAAACCAGAGATCAAAGTTATTACTTAAAACCAGAAATGAATTACTTATGTATACACTGTTGCCAAAATGCCCTTAACGAGGTATGTAGCCCAACACCGTTCCAGCCGAGCTGCTCGTTGGCCAACACCAGTGTGTGTGTGCGCTTGTGTATTTCTGTGTGAACGGAGAGCAACTGATGACACAGCTAGTAATAAGTAATGAAATAACACTTTTTGAAGGATATATATACACAAGGAGAAGATCAGGAGTGATAGTCCTTTCCTGGCCACTTAAACTGGCTATTGGAGTATTCTTGTTGAACTACAAACTGTGGCGCGTGCCTGCTGCTCTATTGAGATTCTCAGAGCAAGTTAGCAGCAAATGTCATCAGTATCCAATCCTCCAGCAAACCATTAGGCCACATCAGTATGGAGAAAAAGAACAAGAGATATGTCAGTGAACTTCACTTGACAGACAGCACTGTGCAGACAGGGAAGAGGCCTTTTCGATCCATGATGAGGGGAGAGCGAGTAATACCTAATTAGAGGAAATCGACAAAGAGGTATTTTTGCCACAATGAGGAAGTTCAGTTAATATTCAGTTGTTGTTGTTGCTGGCTTGAGATTCATTTTAAAAGAACATATTTTCTCAATGGGCTTCTTTCACACCAGGGGGTGTTTTCTTTTATTTTGGTGTGATTCATTTGCACATCATATATATACATATATATATACATATATATATATACATATATATATATATATATATATATATATAGGTATATATATGTTTTTTTTTTCATGTGTTTCATGTTTTTTCCGAAATTAATTTTTCTGAGCTCTCATGTTCTGCAGATGAGAGATTCAAAACACCATAGTACTCATAGGATTATAAATTTCCGGAACGTCTGGGGGGGAATTTAATCAAATTTACCACAAACGTCCACTTGGACTCAAGTATGAACTGATTAGAATTTGGTGGTCAAGAGTCAAGGTCACTGGGACCTCACATGACACATTTTGGGCCATATCTCATACTCATACTAATTAAAGCGCTAACTAAAAATGTCTATGCGGATAAAAATGGTGACATGATGAGATTTTGAACAGACATGGCAACGCATGATTGGCTGACGGAGGCATACGCGCGTGTGTTTGAATAGTTAGGATGTGGAATATTCCCAGGCCAGTATTTCACCTTCATTTGCTGTTTGTGTGTGAAGTCCCGAGTGTGTAAAGACTTTTATGATTGAAAAATAATAGAGATTTTTTAATCTAGTTTTGATGACTTGTTTTTTTTGTCAATCAAATCTGATCAAACCACCTGTTAATGAATAACAACTAAAGATGTTTTTTTTTCTAAAAACTAACTCATGTTGCTCATTTAGACAAGAATATATAATGCTATTGTGAGGACTATAAGGATCCACAGTCCCTTCTAAATGTACTGTTGAGTATAATACTGCAGGTGTGTTTTTTCAGCCATCTGAAACAGGAAGAGTGCATTTTATTTAGGCGCTAGCTCCAACATTCACATTCTCTCAGAATGTGCTATTTTCATATTCTGGGGGCAGCAGCAGCGCTGAGGATGACGTTGCATTAAAAACAAAGGAGGGGGAGCATTGTCATCCCCCCCTCAGCAACGACTCCCCCAAGCTGCTGCAGTGCAAGTTGTGCTCCGTCTATTACATATTGTCTATTCTGACATCCTGCAGAGGTGAAATAATAATACAAAAAATCACGGCGGTGGCACACAGTCTGCAGCCCATATAACCCCAGCAATTGGCCCATCTCAAAGAAACGCGTGACAGAGGTCCTCCACCTCCCACACAGCTGCATTAAGCCGCTGAACTTCACTGAATCCAGCCGTACTGCGGGTGTGAGCGCCGAGCACCTTCTAAGTAACACACTCTGTCATCTGACAGCCGTCCTGGAGCCAGAAGGGGTTAAAGAGTTTTCCCAGAGGAATGTTGAAACGCAACCACGTCTACGTGACCGGCAACTTAATGTCTTCGTCAGCCGGTGAGAGCGGCGGTACGCTGCCGTCTGACAAGCAATCCATCACAGGGAACACACAGACAGAGAGCTGCACGCCACCACGTAAAGTGTCCGCGCGACAGACATGCTAAAATACACGCACGCCATGGAGACAGACACACTTGCACTTGTTAACATGCCGACAGTCATCAAACACAGGGAGACAGACGGATGCACAAACACACTCCAAATACTGAGCAAACACCTAACCTGCCCCCTAAACTCTCAAAGTGGGTGGCAGATGGACAAAAAAAATGGGGGGGGGGGGGGAGAGGAGGGTGACATAAATGGTGGAATGTGTATTTACAACCCTAGTAATCCCAAGGTTTGTTTACACTCCCAGAAGTGAAGTGAAATTTTAAAGGGCTATCTCTGTAGCGTGCTGGAGAGCAGATTCACCCAATTACACAGCAGCCCCCAGTGTGACATAGTAAACCTGCTGTAAGATTGACTGTGTGTGTGTGTGTGTGTGTGTGTGTGTGTGTGTGTGGACACCAGACTGTGACCGTGGTAAAACCACAAACTGACTAAATCCATATACTGTGGCGTTGAGAGCAATGCAGCTGCCAATGCTCCGACACACAAACAGCCAGAGCAGAGGAAGGCTGCGTGATGCCGCAAATCAGCCGGACGCATGACGGACGAGACGGGGGGGGTATAACAAACAGCAACCACGCCTGAATTTGGTTGCTCTGCTATAAAACATGAACATTTAAAGTAATACCTGGTCAAGAAATGAAAAGGGAAAGGTTAAAAAACTAAATTACAAGCGGGATCCATGAATTTTGATGGCAAAATAAAAGCATGGCTGGAAGACAAGCCTTTTATTTTACATTCTACTTTCCCCTTCATTGTATCAGACAGCTGAGGCGTGGCAGTGGCTGTGCGGAGGGCTTTAGTTAATGGGGACAGACATCAAGAGGAGGGCCTCGCCCGTACTGGAGATTTGATCCCTTCGTCTTATCGGCCTCTTTTTCAAATGACCTTGCTGCATGGACTTTTATGCCTCTTCCCTTTTATTCTCCGCCGGTGATTGGATGGGCCTCTCCAGTCTCGTCTCAAATCTCTGCCACCTTGATGAATGTGTTCCAGCCCCATGTATGTTGCATTGACCAATCCCTCCTCCACTACCAGCTACAGTATGAATCTTGGCTGTCGCGACTTGAAGAGGTAAACACACACATGATCACATGCAAAAAAAAAAACAGCTAATAAAGATAGTTTGGTTTTCTTTATGTAATTGTGTTTCTTTTTTTTTGCAGTTAAATTAGTCCTACACTGTCCTTTGTGGGAGCGAAATGCAGCTTTAAAGAGTGCAATTATGTCTTTCAATGGAATGCAATCGCTGCTTTTAATTTTAGGCACTGAGTGCTGGGTGCCTTCAGGGTCCAAATAGCTATGGTTGGTACCTCAGACAATTAATAATGCATACATGGAGGGGACGAGAGTACAGGGGATCCTGTTCTCGCAGTTCAACACTGTTAAATTACCTGAAGCATGAAAAGGGAGCACAGCCTCCACCCCCCCCCCCCCCCCCCCCACACACACACACACACACATTCATGTTGACTTTTGGCTGCAGAGCCACAGAGTAAAAGCTCTTTTTTTGTTGAAATAAAAAGTGGGGATGACGCACCAAGATGCAGCAGGAGGGAGATGCGGAGGAGCAAAGAGGGATGAATGCAGAGCAGAAAAGTGCACAGAGAAAAAAAAAAGACACGTTCCTACAACACAACATTAAATATATACAAGCCTCCTTCCTCAATAATGAATATGGTGAGCCACGGCTGTGTGCGGAAGAATGCGTGTGAGAAAGCATTCCGGCTTCTTAGCAGATATGAGTAAGCATTTGCCAAGTCGGAGGTGCGAGCTGGAGAACCTCCTCATTTTTGCCTGTTATAGCAATGACCGCCACACGCTCCCCCTCGTCACTTGAGGCTGATAAGGACACCACAAACAACCCACACACGGGGAGGTAAGTTCACCTCCACAATCCTGTGAAATGGAGCTTTTGTGTCACATATACGGGAAATTGTAAAAAATCAATTCTATATTTTCGGTCTTAATCATCAGAAATTAATTCCTCTAGAAGATAACAACTAAAGATAAAAAAATGACAGCTGTGTTGTGTACACATACATAAATGAAACAAAAAATAAACAAAATAAAAAATGTCCTCAGTCTAACATCAGAAACACAAACACGTTGCACAGTTCAGCGGTATAGCAGAGAGGAAATGCTGTGAATGATCCCAGCTCAGTGTGGGGGGGGGGGGGCAATAGGCAATTAGTGAGTAAGTGTATATGACTGAGGGTGTGAGGAAACGACTATTTGAGTAGGGCTAGTAAGATGTGGGCCTAATGATTGCAGCCATTCACAGCAAACTCCACTGATCTCACATACAGGTGGGGTCGTCATCTCTTCATCACAAAATGACATCATCATCAAAATGTTTTTTTTGTCATCAAAATATGTGCAACTTCTGTTAAATTGGCTGTGAAATATTGTATATTATATGGAGCGATAACATAGTCTTGGTGTAAATGCTGTAAACTGTGTGGTAATGGTGTGCTAGGGATCAGAGGTTAAAGGCCAGCTTATGTAAATCAGTGCTGATATAGCACATCTGTGTTCACTGTTGAGAGGCTGTGAATCAAAAGTGTACAGGAGTACAACAACTCCTTCTGCTCTGTTTCTATTTACATTCACAGTCACACCCACTCTTGCCTGGGATGCAGCATCAGAGGGGCTCTGAATAGAGTACAGTACGAGCTGTGGTCAGTGCACACAAAGGATGTGCTTCTTTTGACAGCCGGCTCCCTGTAGGCGACTCAAATCACTAACCCTTACACACTAAAACAGCCTGGAGATCATTACTTTAGCTTGGAATTTGATGAGTTTCCCTAGGGTGGCACAAAGAGAACAAAAATAAATATATTTATAAAATGTATTCTTCTGTAGAGGTGCTACAACTGTTTGTACATTGAGGCTTTTCCAGACAGTTAAAGAGCATAGGCGTGGTCACACGAGGAACAGAGGTCATAGTGTGCCTTGACACTGTCGGGAAATCGGTTAAATGTTAGTCTGTGTTGAATTAAAAGTGAATAGTTATAATTAGTAATGATGAGAGTTTATTTAATGGACAGAGTTGGTTGTAATGGTTATAAGCTGAACCTCACTGTTCCAGAATGTTCTTGCTTCAGTTTTGATTAAATATATTGAAATTATCATGACTGTTGTGTTTTTATGTTCTAGGTAAAATAGGAAATGTGTTTCTTCATAAACGAGTGGTGTCGAATACACACTCCCTGCTCTCTGAAACATCAATTAGGCTAATAGCCCATTTATTAATGTCTGATAGTCTATTAATGAATTATAAATAGATCTGTGGTTCAAAATGTGTTATGGACACTTGTTATGAGGGGATTACGAATATGAACAGTAGTATACATTGAATTGCACTCCAATATCTGTAGGGCCGAAGATACATTTTACTGGAAGCGGGACAATTTTATATTAACGTTAATTACGTTAAAGTTAATTTACAAGTCATGGTGAGAACTACAAAACTATAATTCACTCTGTGGCTCTGTGGGAAATGTGTCAAGCCTAAGAAAAATAAGCTTGAGGACTAGATTTTTTGTTTAACAGAAAGCCTGCATTATGGGGAGTGTGAGGTTAAAACGATGTGGTATAACTGGGGTGAACAGAATATAATCAGTTGCATTATGGGACCTGTATTCAGGGTTGAGAGGGTTACTTTAAAAATATATTCTGATGCAATTACTAATCACCTTTCAAAAAATGAAGTCAATAACCTTGTCCAAGTATAACAATATGTTACTAACTTAGCTTAATTACTTTCCGTTGCTTTTGGTTTACATCGATACAGAATATGCAAATAAAGACAAGAGAAAAGAAATATGCTGAAATTTCACCATTCATCTGCATGTAAAGCAAAAAAAGAGAAATCATCGGAGTGCTGTGCAAGTTCTACCTTCCAGTTGTGAAAAACGCTGCCATCATCCAAGGATTCATCAAATCATTTGGCACATTAGTCTTACCGGATTTTAACTGGGAGCAGCAGCAGTACTCATCTAAATGAAAACAGATGCTTCTTGGCAAAAACAGGAAAGTTCAAACCATCCTGCTTTGTGATAACTTGCATCGTACTGTGATGTTGTTTACCTTTTCTGCTATATGTAAATTATATGTAAATAATGGTTTAACTCCTCCAAAGTGTAAGCATTTTTCTTTTCTTTTTTACTGACATTAGAGGCCACTGTGTGAGACTAGTGTCCTGAAGTGATGCAATGAAGTGTGCCATTCCATGTCTTGTATTACTCCCCAAGCCTGATTGTAGGATCCAGGTTTTATTTTGGAGCTAACCAAATTAGGGTAAAAGAAATTGGAATATCTCCATCTCCATTGAATTGATTTTCATGATTCTTTCTTTTATTTTGTATCTTTCTTTGCAAGTCCCCAACCTCATGGAGGTTCAATGCTACAATACTGAAGTAGTCTTTTAATATGAGAGGTACTCATCGTGGTACAATGTTCTTTCACAACTTGAAGTTATTCCTTCATTGTGCACAAGCTGTCTCTGTTACTATTCGATGGCTGTTCAGGAACACACAGATTCAAATCAGAGCCAACAGATAACAAAAGCAGAACCACCCTCTTGGGCCCAGCAGACAGCCAAAGGTGGATGCAATATTTTCATTATTGATTAATCTGCTGTTTATTCTCACAAATAATCCATTCATCAATCAATTATTTTTGTCAATAATTGGTCGGAAAATAGCGAAAAATGCCCATTACAATTTCCTTAAAACCAAAACATGTGTTTTCATCTGTTGGTTGAACAAAACAAGCTAATAGAAGCAGCACATCGCCACAACTGAGAAGCTGGAACTAAGGAATAGAAATTACAAAAACAGCTGCTATTAATTTCCTGTCGATCAACTAATTAATCCATCGACTAAGTGCACCAAAATGCTACCTTAGCACAATTCCATCCTCCATCCGGAGTCCGACTGCGAGGCTGCTCACATTTTGACGTTTTTTTTCAAAAAGTAACTCAAACTCTGAGGGGATCTGCCCACCGGTGGCCATTAGAAGGCATCGCAGTGTCCTCCGATGGCACACCGAACCAGGATCGGTCCCCCTGCTGCGCTGCGGTACTACTAATAGGGAGGGTGCTGTGTCCTTGTTTTCACTCTCAGATTGATTAACTGACCTTGATACAATGATCAGCAGCGTGTGACAGTGTGACAGCGAAAGATGAGTCTTACATGCATTTCAAGGCTGCAAAAGACTTTCATTACAAACACTTTAATTAAACGGGTACAGTGACCTGGGACGTGCCAGGTTTGTGGTTTTTGAAAGAAAAATATTACATTTTTGGGGTGTTAATTCTAACATTGCATCGTTTTTTTAAATGCATTCAGCCCAATTAATTTAATTCTTATCCTTTGCTTCTCTCACGTTCCACATTGTACCACTGTTGACCCTGTTGCATGAAATCCATTTATAATCACATCCAAGGCGACAACACAGGCATTTTTGTCGGCCCCGGCTCTTCGCATCCTTCGTCTCATCATTACAAAGAAAAGCAGGCACACGGCAGCTTGAATACGCACTCCGACACACGACACACTCCCTCATTTACCTTCCCTTTCATGAGCTTTGTTTGTTATTTACCTCCTTCCTTTTTGCATGTTTCTTCTCTTGCTACTTCATCTGCACAGCTTCAAAAAAAAAAGAAAAAGAGGTGGAGGAGAAAGCTGCTTTTTGTCCTTAGTCTAATTGAGAGTCTTTTGCTATTCATCGGGGCAAGGCGGCCAGGGCCAGGGAGGGAGGCAATCTCATGCAGATCACATTGTAGGGCTTCATTACCTAGAAGCCAGCTACTAGGGAAGACCGAGAGGGAGCATTAGCCTGAGCAAAAGAGAGAGTGAACGGCGAGCGAAAGGGAAGATGAGAGAGGGAGGCAGAAGTACAGAGAGAGAGACAAAAAAAAAGCATGAGAGAGTGAGTTACCATGAGAGTGCGTCTCTGCAGGCTCGGGGGAGCAGGGACAAATTACACCTGCACAACAGCGTCTTTAAGACTGCACAGCGTTATGCTAACACAGACGAGGTATTTGCACTTATGTGCACTTGTGATTTGCGCGTGTGCACGAGACGCACGTCGTTTATGTCTGCATGCTCTAGAAAGAAAATAATGCCCCAGGAGGCTATAAAGAGCTTATATTACTGTATCTGGACCGGTGACTGATGATGTTACATACATAATTCAGAGGGACATTGGATAATAAATAACATTTGATGAATTAGTAATATACATTTGTATGTGATATTGAACAGCTGTGACTGTGCGTGCGTACGCTTTGTTGTGTTGCTGTATGTTAGCTAGGGAATATTCTTATGTACAGTAGGCTGTGTTATGGCTAAGTGTGAAACAAAGGGATACTGAATTAGCAATGCTGCTGAGTGTAGCAGCCATGAAGAAGAATGGATGTGCACAGGAATAAAAAAAAAGAAGGAGTCACTGGGTTATTGACAGGTGACATTAACAGATGTGAATAGAAAAACAAGCCTGCAAAGAAACCCAGTTGCACGTGGACATGCATGTACACACAGAGGCACAAGTGCAGATGCTGTTGCCAAACGAGGTGAGATAGATAGGAGTAGCAGGTTATTTACAGAGAAACTCCAGCATGTCAGTTAAATCTTCTCTGCCTCCGAGGCCTGCCCTATCCCCATTTAGCACGTCCACAGTAAAGGGCAGGCTGGCACGCACGCTGCCTGGCAGTTAGAGGGGCCTGGGAGAGACTCGCAGCCTTGGCCGGGGTTCACCGCTCTGACCCCCTCTCACCTCAGCTCAGCCTGTGAGCCGCCCACCACCACAGCAGCCTCTCCCCCCCCCCCCCCCCCCCCCCGGTCTGCTGCGTCCCTGCCCAGCCCCGGAGCCCGCTCGTCAGATGTGCCCCGGGCCCAGCACTGGCCCAGCTCTGGCCCAGCTCTGGCCCAGCTGCCCACTATGTTAAAGGGCCAGGGGCCCCCTGCCACTCAGTCCATCTGCCAAGCTGCAGAGCGGAGTCTAGGATCAGAGAGGAGAGAGACACAAACACCAGACACACACGCTCTTAACTCTCTGCTCAAAGCTCAACAGAGAAATGCCAGATAAAAGATGCACTATAAATGTGCTTCTTTTTACTTATGTGGGTTGCTGTGACCCTGAAATACTGCTTGGGTTTATTCAAGTTAAACGGCATTTAATGCATTCAGACTGAGACTTTCCAGGACTAAGATTTGTGCAAGATTTACTGCGAGATCAGCATAGCACAATACTATTTTTAGGTGTATCGAGGAAGGGGATTTTTATAAAACATCTGGCCCAAGTGGAGCATGAAATGCTCTTAAAATAGCTCAGCTTTCCCTGTATTGATCTGAAAAAAACAAGTGAAGAGCAATACGAATCAGTCGTAGATGAGAGATAGATAGATATAGACAGATAGATATAGACAGATAGAGACAGATAGACAGATAGACAGACAGATAGACAGATAGAGAGACAGATAGACAGATATATATAGACAGACAGACAGAGAGACAGATAGATAGATAGATAGACAGACAGATAGACAGATAGACAGATAGATAGATAGATAGATGCATACAGAGCCACATGCTTTGATCCAACATACAGCAGTATTTAACAACGTTATCCTTCATGCAGGATTATGTATCAGTGTATCACTTCCATAACCGTGCGGGTATTAAATCATCTGTGATCACAGTGCGCTCTTCTGCTGTACGTTGGAAGCGCGAGACAATCAGCTCTGATAAAGGTCTGCATCGTGCTCATTTCCATACGTCTCCCCTTGATCAAGTCTGCTCATTTATCGTCCAAATCTGCGATGACAAGCCTTTACTTATTTTCCCAGCTGCCGGCGGTGACGAGAGCGTAATCAGAAACATCATTAAGGCCCCACATAGTCGGCTGTGCCTGTTAGTCCTGTTACCCCGCACCCATAATAACTCTGAAAATGCAAATCAACCCCAGGTAATCTATTAATGTCACTTCAATTTTATGTCCGCGATCCAATTTAGCAGATCTTGACACATTTGGCGGGGATCCGTGCTTCCGTGCAGGTACTCATTTTGCCGGGGTTTCAGGGAGCACGGCCCACGCGGAGAGGAGACGGGCCATCTGTCCACGCGTCCGTTCATTAATCGCCTTGATAATGAAGCACACTCGCAGCCTAACACTCCCGGGGACTCTCTCTCGCACGAGTTCCATCCGGCGAAACAACTTTCAGCAAGTTTGTGTGGCAGTGTAGCAATTATTCGCCCCCCCCCCCCCCTCCCCCTTAGCGCAGGGAGGCTGGTCTAGCGACCTCCTCCTAATTACCTGAAGCGTCACTTCAGAGCAGACTTTGTAATTTCCAACTACATCACAACCCCCTTGTTAGCTGCAGAATGGTAGCAGAGCCTCGTAATTCCAGCATATGGTCGACAGACATACGGGGAGAATGTGTCAGCTTGTACTGGCCTCAAAGTCGAAGACCCCCGAACACTGGGTCTATTAATCCTGAGAGATCCGTGCAATCCGTGCAAATGAATTGTAATCACGGCCAGGCTTTCCCAAACAAGCTACAAACTCACTTTTAATTGAAGTCGCAGCGAAGCATAATTATCTCATGATTATACTTATGCAACTGAGAATATAGGGGGGATATGGAGAGGTAGAGTAAATATTAATTTTATTAGATTTTTTATCTTTCAATTAAAAGAAAAGACCACATCATTTACTTGCCTGATGAGTAGAAGCACAGGAAATTAAACAGCCATGGATTTGTAAAGCGCATAAAATAAAATTAATTTGATAATCCCCCCCAAAAAAAGTGGTTAAAGCTACACTAATTAATATATTTATATTAATAATGGATCAAATGAGTATGTGTATTGTGGAAAGGGTTGTAATAGTGATGAACATAGAGAGATCCAACTCTGCAGTTCCACTCAATAATACACAACCGTCTCCCATGATATACATTGATATCCTACTAATTAGCAGCAGGAAATATGTTTTGGAGGGAATGAAAAGGCAGCATAATAATGTTTTTTTATAAATGCAATGAGGAGATATTGGTAAACTTAAATATTTAGCCAGTGTTGATAGTTAGTGTATTAGTAAAATGTTTACTGATAATGTAATTGATTTGCTTGTAACTAAACCCTTATGAGTATTTTTTATAGTAATGTTTAGGCACTCGGTCGAGGTAAAGGAGAGATTGTGGTCTTGGTTTAATACACATGTCTGCAGTGACTTGAAGCAAGAGACACACTATGTGTTTATTAACATTTGACTGAAACCACAATCTTTTCCCAACCTCAACCAAAGAGCTTTTTTTTTTTTTTTTTTACCTAATCCTACCCACACATTCTCTCAAAGAATCAGAACACAATTGGGACACAAATTAATTGCATTATTTCTAGGAGAAGGGGTTGTATGAAACATACGTCACATTGAGAAAGAAATGCTCTGAATAATTAAAACACAACAAACTAACTTTACAAAATGACTGGGGTTGTTAGAACAGAAGAAAGTTTCCAGAGGACATGCAAGTGTAATGCTAACACTAGTACATAGCTGATAACCTTCATGTTAAAATAACAAAGTTAGCTCATTTTTTTGACAACATTGAAAGTGTATTTATCAGTTTATAGTTGGAATGGGTATTGGTATTCAATACCTTCCAGGTGTTCACTGAAATAACCCGGTACCAGGTAGTATTAAAACTTCTCCAGTCAAACTGTTTAATGTCTAATATTTTCAGCAGATTCCCTTTCCCTCTCTGAGCTGAGCCTTGGAGAGAGAAGCTCATGAATCAACAAAAAGACTCCAGACTGCTAAACTCTTCCATTGTTTTAACTCAAATAGAAATTCTAAATCAACTAGAACTGAAATCTTAAGGTTTGCTGCTTTATGTAAAATGAAAAGTGGAACAAAAGCTGTTGTCAGAAGTTTGTAAAAACATTTTTTGATTGTATCACATCTTGTGCATGCATGCTCTTGAAAAACCTATTTTGTTTCATGTGTATTGACAGTAAAAATAACCACTCATGGACGGATTAACTGGTTTGGGGGCCCCAGGGCAAAAATCTGCAGTTGGGCCCCTGATACCTCTAAACTGCCATTATACCATACTCATGTACTAGAACACTACCTGACCCCAGGTGTTCTGTATGACAGTTAGTTTGTGCTTATTTTATTGAGGAAAATGCACCACGTGAGCAAAATATAATCTAAAATGTCAGTGACACAGAAATATATAATAATACAGGATCCAGTTGTTATTGTACTTCAGTGGTGCTAAACAAAATTGCGAGTACTCAAATAACTTTACTTCACTTTTACAATGTTATAAAACTGTTGCCCTTTGACAATGTTCCACCTAGTGCTCCCGCTGGAGGCCTGTAGAACGTCTGATGCGTTGACTGGATATGCAGTGTGTTTCTGTTGGAAATGTTTTCGGGGGTTTGTGTGTTTTGGACGTTGCAGCATTTCTGTATTTGCAACAGGTTTAATGTTAATGTTAAATTAACATTAATTTAAATACATTTAAATTGAATTTAATGTTAATTTGTTATGGCTTTCGCAGCACATTTCCTTTGTTGTATTTGTTTTATATTTTCTTATGTGTTTTAAATTGTCATTGTTTCTAAAGCTGCAACACGTTTCTCTTCATGGAAATATTTTGGGCCGTTTGCCCTCCTCAGCCACCATAGATTCAAACCGTGGGACCTTTTTTGCATGTCAGACCCCTCTCCCTCTCTCCATCATTTCTACACTGTCAACTGTCAAATAAAGACCAATCCGAAAAAACAATAATTAAACTTTAACCAAGTGTTTTTAGCTACCTAAACTTTGTGTTCGTTATGCTTCCGTTGCCGGGAGTGGATACTGTAGGGAAAATAGAAACTATACATCAGTGAATGTTTTGCATCTACATTCAAGAAATAATTTTGTGACTTATTAAATAAAAAAAGCCTGTGTTGGGTACTTGAAGGCAGCAACAGAACTACATCACTTTTGCAAGCCTTAAACTCTCACTGTTGTTGTTGTAGTAGTCAAAGCTGCAGACCAGTAGAGCCAGAGCGTAGGAGAGCAGAGAGTGAATATTTCAGCATGGTTGGAGGCATTAGTGGTGTCAGTGGTGGGATGAGGGTTCCTGTGTGTGTGTGTGTGTGTTTGGGGGGTTTGGCCTTGCAGCTAACGGTGCTAACAATGGCGAGAGTGCTGTGCTAACGGTTTTAACCGGGGAGGAGAACCAAAGGTGGGTATTATGCTTCCACTACAACGAGGTCCCTTCACCGCGGTTCGAGAGACGGTGGACCGTTATCATCGGGTACGGCTGTATGAGCGCTGTGCAGTGCGGCGGCGATTAGCTAGCCATTTGGGCACAAACACACAGCTTTCATTCACATGATGGGTGTCAAATGAAGTACTTGATATCGGTATCACTTCAATGGTGCTGGTATTGTTACTGGCATTGTCATTTTTTTAAACAGTACCCAGCCCACATTTCCATCATGTTGTGTTGGACTTGTTTCTGTATTAATGTATCTATTCATTCACTGTCTATGTTTCTCTAGACCACAACCTTATTTCCAGCCATTGCAGGCAGCTATTCTCAAAATGGCATGGCCTACAACAGTAGCTATTAGCTAGCAAACATAAATGGTGCTTAGAGAAAACAGATCTAAAAGTGGAGTGAACATTGGGCTTCTATTTGTCAGGTGGCCAGTAACAAGACTCCAAATGTTATACAAATGTTGTCAGCTTGTTCCACTGCCCCCATGAAAGTGCACAAAAGAATCAATGAATAGAGCTTTGAAAAACAAAGCTGTTTTCCCTTGTTACTAAAAATGTGACATTTTGGAAATGCAAGTTTTTTCCCACCCTTGTCAAACAGCACCACATAGCCACAACAGCCAGTCAAGCACATCGGTCACATAATCTCGACTGACATCAGACTTCTCCTGGCTACTTACACTAATCAGATCAAACTGGCTTCTGACTGACCGTCTCTCCTCTAGCACATCCACCACCTCTGCTCTCCACTTCCTCTCCTTGTTGCACTGCACTCGGAGAGATGATCCGCCGAACAATTAGAACGTTAGTCACCTCCATTCTCAGCCAATCAGGAGAAATGAAAGTCACAGAAAAGTCACAGAAAGCCACACGTCTTATCCGACTGGCCCTTTTAAAGGAAGAACAAAAGGTCTTTCTCCTTCATTTCCCATTAACCTCTATGCTCCTCCGCACACAGGAAACACGGCGACCCCGGCAGCCCATGTCACATATCTCATCCGGCTGCGGGGACCGCTTCCTATGGGGGATGGTGACATTCAATGAGGGGGGTTTTCTATCTAGCTGTAGTCCTTGGCAGATAAAAGATAGGTGTTGATATTTGTCCCCGGTCTCACTGATACGCCGAGGACACACTCCTGATAAGCCAGGAGCTGGGAAGACATTGATGAAGTCTGGAGTGGAACTGACAAGCCCTGTAAGTGGATAACATCGTCACGAGAACCAGCCCGTTATGGTCTGGATTAGATTTTTGATTATTGGACGCAGGTGTGTTCTCGCGCAACAGAAGAACATCAGCACACTCAGCAAAACTCAACACCAGACGTAATGCGGCATCTCTTAGCACGTGCCACAATTACATGGTAGTGTTTCCTAGTTTCTCGGTTGGGGGGGATTTGCTTATACGCAGCAGACTTCACCAACACCCGTTTATTTTCTACTCCCTTTCCTGTGGACTTTGTTAGCTATCCACTCCACAGCACACTTCCAGTAATCCAGTGGGGACCGCACAAATCCTCATTTCAACGCGATAAGAGATGAAACACCACTGTAAAGAAACCGGTTTATTTATGAATATGAGGCGAGAGAGACGACGGGCTTATTGTTTGTCTGTCCGAAGCGTCACGTTCTTCCCACAATGCCGCGCCACATGAAAACTTAACAGGAGGAAAACAAGTCGCAGGAAGAAAAAGAAAGCCTTTCAAGCGAACAACTGAGCTTTTTTCGTGAATGTTTAATTAATCAGTAGTGACAAAAGGGAACAACAATCAACAAAGAGACGCCAATTTCCATTTCTTATGCATTATTCCCACCGGCGAATCACAGAGTGCTGTCAACTACCACTTTTCTCTCTACCCTGTCACCATGGCTTTCCCTGCACTGCACCGGCGAAACCCTTGGAGAGCTACAACAGCCGAGATCCAAAACAATAAGCGGCATGGATCAAGGAACAGAGTTCAGACAACAACAGTTCACTGTTATTCTGTGTTTACACGGATCCTTTTGCACTGTGTTTTGTTCCTTTTTGCTGCCACCGCAGCAGCAACAGCAGCTAATAAAAGTCATGATCATGGAGAGCTGAGAGCTAACTCGCCGTTGCCTCGAAGAACTAGCATAAAGGCTGCAAACCACAGATGGGATTTACCAAAGAGATGTTGGTACATACCTACCACCATCTGCCCAAGCGTGTTATGTCAGCTTTGTGACAGGTAACAAGAGGATCCTCGATGAGAAAAAAAACACAATAACAAGCACATGCCGCCCAACAACAGACCTCAGCACCCCTGCACTGAACCTCTCCAATGTCAAAAACGGCATAAAGACTCTGATCTCCTTCCTGCTACTGATGGAAACATTTTCTACAAGACTCCTGCTGCTCTGGGGTCAGTGGCGAGGTTCCCCTGAAGGAAAATAAAAAACACAGTGTACTGATCCACTTACAAGCCTCTGCCAGTCCTAGATGAGCTATACATCTGAATTATGTGATCATCATGCAGTGGTCATTTAAATGCATGGATGGAATAAGAATGTGAATATATGAATATATTAGCATACAGCAAAATGGAAAGTGTTTGCAGCGGGTTGTGTGCCAGTTTGTGGGGGGACTGAGGGAAGGTAGCTCGTGGCAATTAGCATCAGTCGGTGTTGACAAGCTAAGAGACAGTGTAAATGCAAAGCCTTCATGCTTTTATTTGGCTTCTTCCGCTTCATCTGTGATATTACTAAAACGCTTGAATGCTGAATTTTCTATGGCAAAGTTTGTTAAGCCTTACTGCTTTACTGTGTCAATAGGGGGGGGGGGCTTTGATACAAAATAAAGTGGTCCACTGCAGTGCTTTCTGCTCCCAGTTCCTCTCCAACTGTTTTTTCAACATATTACATTCTGAACTTTCAAAGCTTTCCATAAATATGTTAAAGAATGCAATACAACTTCCATGTCTTACCAAATGCACCACATCATATAGAGGGGGCCCTTGACCTATGCAAAGTGGAGAATAGCTTCTTTTTTTAAATGCCTGCCATAAATGCAAGAGCTGTGTCTACATATGCTGATGTATCCGTAGCATGTCTGAAATGTGCTTTTTCAGCATCTGTAGAATTCAAGAATTACATTTTTTTTCTTCCATTTTGCTGGTCAGACTTGTTTGTGAGTGGGCTGTTTTGTACAGGATGTAACATTAGCATTGGGCGGCCTAGCACTGAGCTATGGGAGAAGTTCTAGTGATTGATCATATTTTCATTTGCCAAGATACTCATAGCAAGCAGGCATGTAAATAGGCATACTCATATCCCTCTTGTTCCCATCCACTCATTATTTTTATGCAATAGCCCATTAGAGATCAGCCGTCTCGGAAATCTCACACAGTGATTAGGCTGCTGTGTGCAGCGCACACCGGAAACAATGCCTGTCTATTGTTGACTCACCAACAGCAGACATTTCTGGAACAGAGGCTCGGTAAGGGCCTTCGTTGAACTGCGGCGGATTGTCGTTAATGTCCTGGACTTTGATGATGAACTCGGACGGTGGCTCCAAGGGCTCGTCCGTGTCGGCGTTGACGACCTGGGCCGTCAGCGTGTACTCGGCCTTCTCCTCGCGGTCCAGCCTCTTCATGGCGTGGATGTCGCCCGTCAGCTCATTGATGGCGAAGATGGTGCCGGCGCCCTCACCCGCCAGGACGTACTTGATGTTCTTGCCGCCCACATCTAAGTCTGTGTGTAGCTGCAATTAAGAGGAAAAAGGCAATTTAAAAGGTGGAGCATAGTTCCGAGTTTTGGTCCCCACCGTATAAACAGAGACGGGGGGCTTAATGAATGCAAGTTGATAAGCTCAGCAGATTCGAGAAGTTCCCACCGTGTAAATGCAGATAAGTGTAGAGTGTGGCTATAATGTGTTGTTTCTTTTCTGCTGCGCTTTTGCGGCAACTAGTGTAGCAGGGATACTAAACGTGGCTCAACATAGCCTACACTTGGCTAAATGAGGCCCGCTGGGGGCCATAACTTTATAAGTAGCACGGGAAATGGACCTTAGCCTACATTGTTCCTCATTATACATCGCAAATACATCATACAAACACACATTGTGGGGGGATATTGCTCCCTGCAGTCTGAAATCCAGAGAATGAAGAAGCAAGAAGTGCTTTGAATGTGCATTCCATAACACAGCAAGAACAGAAATGTATCAGAATCCATAAAAGATTAAAGAGGGAAACTGCACACGATGATTCATGCTCACCAATAGCTAGGCCCGAAGTTACTGGACAATACTGCCTGTTCCTCATTACTTTTGTAATTACAGTTTCATTAGTTCACTAAAGCTGCATTACGTGCTGGGCTGAGTGGTTGGCTCCCACTCGCCGCATGGGCTGAGTATAACTAATGAGTCTGACAATGCTACATAAGGCGGTTGAAACATCTGTGGATGGAAGAAAAAGTGAAAAATGACTGTAGGTTAAAAAGGTAAATGTGAAGTGCAGGAGATACAATGGTGGGGGACGAAAGAGGTCAGAGAAAAAAGAGAAACACCACGCAGGGCTTCGACATGAGAGAAGCGAGTAACTTTGCTTAATTTCCCATAAACAAAAAGAGCACTTCTTTTACCGTAACCTTTCAAATAAGCATCTTGATCCCCAAGGTGAGTGACTTTCAGAGGGTAGGAGAGAGGCAGCGAGTAGAGCATTTACAAATACAGCAATGTTGCAGTGTTATTGGGACACGGCTGACAGCCTTCTTCTTTTCAGTTTGTAGTTTTTCGTTAATATGCATGCCGCTCAAAAAACACACACAGCCGCCGCGAACACACAACTGAGCACACAGGCACGCAGCAAAACATCTGTATTCAGCAGCTTTAATTTCATTTCCTGCCACAGCGTTTCAACAGAGGATCCTGTGGGAGCGTGGTTAGGGTGCACAATAGCGAGGTAAAAATCTGCCGGTGAAAATCCCGACCTCTAAACCCCACCCCCAACCCCCCGCAATGTTTTTATAAGCCGGCTTTTATGCATATACTGTCTCGGAGGTGTTGTTTGCAGACACTGACAAAGCACATTCACTTAAATTGTCACACCTTGCACTTTTGTTTTCCTAATTGTGCCATCATTTCACATGAATGATGGAGCTCATTAACACAAATGCCTCGCAACATCCTGCACACTGAGAAACACTTTAAATGAGCTCAAATTAATGATGGTCTGTCATCGTTTTTTTTTTTATCCTATGTCTGACTTTGTGCAGCATATATGGCTGCGTGTTTCCCTCATTGGGCAGTTTTGTTTTGTGATTTCATAATCAAGAATACGCACACATTACATGAATTGGTGTGCGCTTTCTGTTAAAGTGGCAAACTATGCACACGTAATCATTTGTGAGATGAATTCCTAAAGTTTCCAAACTTTTAATTGATCATTGAACAGTTCAATATGTATATATTTAGTATGAATTAACATGTTAATTTGGTTGCATCATAACCAGTTAAAGGCCTTCAAACACTGGGGCAAATAGACGACACGGGAATTCACAATACTGACTGTGAATATTTTGGATGAAAACTATTCATACCGGCAGTGACGCAAATTTGTGACAGTTGCAACACTTTTTTAATAAACAATTTGGATAGATTTGAACAGGCAGAGGACCAACCACCATGAGCAGCGTCTGTCTGTCTGTCTGTCTGAGGTCAGTTGTTCTGTAGTCTAAGCTACTGTAAGCTATTTGATTGAGTTTCCTTTTAGCAAAATGCTTTGAATGAATTTGAGTTTCCTCTGGTTAACAGTTATGCAGTGCATATGTCACGTCTTATTGTGTATGGAGCGGTTCTGGTATGTGCTGCTTTTGTCAAGATTGAAAGGAGTAATTAAGTTTGCCCTCCTGGTTTTGAACTTGGAGTTGATGCGTTTATTCGCAATGTGAGAGCTCAGAAAAATGGAATATAAAATATTTCCGTTCTTAGTGAAAGTACTTTGGACAAAAACAACAGTTAAGAAAAATACATTGACGCAAATTAATCGCCTTAAAAAAACACACACCAAGTTTAAAGGATTTAAGTTAGACTAGTTTGCCATTTAAAAATAAGAAATCAAATAAAAATGAGAAAAGTTAAGTAATATAACCAATAAAACAGACTATAAGAAATAAAAATGAAAGTATCAAAAGCCAGGCTAACAAAGAAAGTTATGTATTTAGATATCAACTGTTTCAGTTGCTCTCAGATCCACCGGCAGACCGTTCTCACAAAAACTTTTCCTGCAATTTGGAACGACTACAAGACGAACCAGATGAACCGAATGCTCTTACTGGTATCCACTGATATCCACACACCATGGTTTGGGTCATTGGGTCAGTGACTTGTTCAACTATAACACCAAGGTGGAGGGTAATGTGCAGGGACGTATAGGACTGAAATTCAGCCTGGGACGTTGAGGTGATGAGGCCTTTCATGTGAGTGCTGGCAGTCATTTTAACATTAATACAGTTTTTTTTGGTATGAAGAGAATCTCATGATACTCAATACCTTCAAGACACTTTATGGCGTCTTGCTGACATCTTCCTTCTTCGTTCGTGTAAGCATGTTACCACTGCACTGAATCAAAACAAGGACAGATTTCAACTAAAACAAAGATCAGTCCAATTGGAAGGGACCACACGTATCCCCCTTCAATATTAAAAGTATTAGATTGGCCCAATGTGACATGCAGCGTTCCACTCTGTTCTGTTGCTGAGGGCCAGGACCAGGACCAGAAACTGAAAAATGAAAACTCTATGAACACCAGCCGGTTCGGCCTGGAATGAATCGACCTTTCAGGAGTCTTCCCCCAACTCCCCAATGGCCAGTCGCCCCTGGCCATGTACCAGCCAAGCACTGTGGCTACAAGATTGAAAACAACACCAATACATATCAACCACACAACAGGTTTACTGCCTTGATTTTTCCATTTTAGAGGATCGATTCCTCAACATTTCATTTATTTTAATTCCAATTGAGTTACCACTTTGTACAGCTGTCTAGGTAGCACAAGCCAAGTTAACACTAATCACGGCTGGAGGACTAAGTCCACTACTCTAAAAAAATGGCACACTGTGTGCTTTCTTTTGAGAAGAATGAGAAAAAGTCATGCAATCAATCATTGCTTTGCCAAAAACTGCCACTTTAACACTGCATTCCCTGAAAGTCGAGTCGAGCCGGCTGGAACCAGCTGCAGTACTCAACGCTGTCTCGTTTAAATGCCTCGGTCGCCCACTTCGTAGACAGCCTTCGCACTGAAGTGTACAAACGGTCAGCAAACGGTACAATTACTGATGGGGGTTGGGGGTCTGTCACAGGTCCCTGTCATTAACTGAGTTGCCTGGGCGACTAAAACAGCACCAAGAATCAGTGACATTGACTGTGGCATTCAGGAAACAAGCAGCAAACTGATGAGTGTGCGTGCTACAATGCAATCTGCAGCCACGAAACACCAACACAGTATACCGAGCTCAGGTTGTTTGGACACATACAGTAGATCATGTCCGTGTCTACTCTGCATTTGAGTAGTAACAGTGGAAATAGAGCCATTAGCAGGCTGGCTGTAAAGTCTATAAGAAACCTTAGGATTCTTTAAAAAATACTGCAATGTACTCCAGCTGTCATGTGTCTAGTTTCTTTCTGTTTGTAACCAAAGGACACAGTATGATTGCTTTACTGTATGAATGTAAACTGAATCTATCATGAAGGGGAAATATGCCATTAGTGAGTGCAGTGTGTGTATACAAACTGGGGAAGTTATTATTGCCCTTTCTATTAGCCGCTGTACTCTGATGAAAAGACAGAAATCCATATATATTTTGAAGCTGCAACTCGGAGTGATGAAGAAATCCTTGGTTGGCTGAAGAAATCATTTTGTGGCAGTACTTTAAAGTACTCTCTGATTCGTACACACGCACGCACACCTCCATTTGCCAACCACAGCTCCCAAACAGGGGCTGCATGGGAATGCTTATCCTGTCAGCGGAGGAGGTCATGCCAGTCCCCGCTGAAGATGAGCTTTTTACGGCAATCACTTCAACAATCACTGTGTCCTAATGAGGATGAGCCTACAACCCCCCACCCCGGCCTCAGGCCTGGGTTTTACATACTTTAGTGTAGCCCTACAGAGAGAACTAATGATTTTGCTCCTTGTCAAGGCAAATCGTAGATAGGACAAGTGTTCCCTCCTATGTATGTAGTAGTGGGACTGCAGGAGGCGAGGGAGACTGAATCGGGGAGTGAGGGGGAGGAGATGCTGTCACTTTTGATGCTGCTTGTCAGCTACTGTCTGCTGGAACAGACTGCACTCGCTACGTAGGACTGCCTTATCCAAATTCTACTTCTGTTAGTCTTCCTCGGTGAGGGTCAGTTACTATTTTTGCTGAATTTAATCGGAGAAAACACAGTTACACACATACAAAAAATACTATTTATCAGTGGTGGAACTCAGATCTTTTACATGAGTAAACAATGTAAAACAGATGATCCACAAGAACAGAAGTGTTATCAGCATAATCAAAAGTAAAAGTACAAGAAACAAGTAGGCTACTTGTGCCTTGCCACTGTAACTAAATGGTATATATGGCATTATTAAGATTACGAATTCAGATGTGACAATGTGCAAGTAGCAAGTAGTATTATACTGTTAGCTGCTTAAGTTGTAGCTTTGTAGTTGTGACTATTTTATAGATACAGTTAGGTAGTTCAGTCCAGTGGTTCTCTACCGAGGAGTCCTCCAAAGGGACATGTTAGGGGTAAGTTCAGCTTTTCAAATTTGCATTCATTTTCTGGACTTGTGGACTCTCAACTTGGGAAATGTTGGATAATTTTAGGGTAGTTTGAGCTTCAAACCGTTACTCAAATGAAATGAGAAGTTTGAAGGGGAAATAAGTAATACCAGTGGTGGGCCGTCAAGGCCAGCAAGGCCTTCTCTGCTGGCCTAAACAGAATCACAAAGTTATAGCTATTTTATAATTTAATATTTTTTCTTAAATACAATACATGTATTATAATTTATACAAATATTTTTCCCATTATCTTATTTTCTCATTGGACAGCTACTGTCTTCCTCAGTTGCTCTGCTTCCAGTGCAGCTTGTTTTAAGTAGAGCTTTTATCCAATCAGATTTCACCTCTGTGTCTCTAGGTAAGAAGAGAGGCCCCAGGCCTGCAGACTCAGAAGTGAATCCCTTTGCAGTTTAAGGGAATGGGGACGATATTGTTGATTGTCATAGTGTTCAACCAATCAGATCTTTAGTTTGACATGTTGGGCGTATTCTTTGACGTGCCAGAGCCTTGTAGCTGGCTTACAAGTACGTCAGTATTAACGGGCAGCTCAGTTTTAAGGTGCAGCACTGCAGTAAGGTGCAGCGTGTGCTGTGATTGGTCAGTGGGCGAGCACGTGACTATTGTGAAACAAAACTTAAAGTAGCCATCAGAGGCTTAGTCGGAGTAGTAAGAGTTCAAATTGAAAGATATGGAAGAAATTATGAAATTCTTTGCATTTTGCTTGGTGTAGATTATTATTTTATTTATTTACCTAGCTTTGTTTTTTTAACACTCAATTGCTGAAGAAACGGATTTGCGAGTTGGGATTTAACCGTGGGATTAAACTCTTTCTCAACAAAGAAAGGAGGATGGAGTTTGTCTTTAAGTGAACAGTATTTGGTAAGTGAACTGCGTTTGTTTTTTTACATCTAATATCTGAATGGCCGTCGAGTGTGTAGCAGAATGCGTGTTCCGCTGCAGGTCTGCTGGATTGATTTGTCATGCTTTGTTGTCATATGAATATATGTGACTGGTTCTTGTGAGTTTGTTGTTGTCATTGTGTTAATTATATAGATTTGGACTATATGCATTGTCCGTTAATTACGAAGCATACCGTCATGCGTGGAGTTATTGTTTTTTAAGCTAGTTCAGCGTAGCCTCCCAGAAGTGCGGTGCCTCAGCTGTCTTTTGTTTTGTTTTTTTTTGTTCCGGGTTCAGAGGTCACAAAGCCCGTTGTCTCCTACGTGAGCGCAGTCCACCGAAAACATTATATTTCCCACAATTTAAGCTTCTGTATTTTCCAAATGCACTAGTATTATTCAAATGTATTGTTCGGTTCGTAAGCCTCGTACCGAACGGTTTAAAACAAATACGCGTATTGTTACACCCCTAGAAACAATTAACCGTAGCTTGTGCGTCATAATGAGGTTATTAGGTGGTGTTTCAGCTGCAGGACAGCACTGAAGGCCCAGGTATAAAATGCACGGCCCGCCACTGACTAATACACATCTGAAACATGTGACAAGGGGGCCCCACCTACACACTGCTTCTGTGTAAGCCGTCACAAGCCAAAAAGGACAGGGAATCTTTAATCTTTAAGAAAACATTATATTTAACATTTTGTAAGTGATTCCTCATCTTTTGTGCATTCTCCTACGAGTTTCCAAGAACACGTCTTTGAAAATAAAATGTTGGTCGGTTAGGTTTAAGCAACAAAACTAACTGCTTAGTTAGATTTAGTAAAAAATAAATGCACAAGTGGCTTTTTCATGTGCAGAAGTTACGTGACAAATAAGACAACATTTAGATTAAAATAACTACGTAAATGATGTTACATAATTACATAATTTACTGGACAAGGGATTCAAATGGGACAAAAACAGCGGTCTCCTGGCTGAAAGTCTGGGGTTTTTGGACCCACCCATCTACCCCAACCTCCTCCCCACACAGTTTGTCACTCTTTATACTTATTATGTTGTAATACATACAAATTGATTTTAGGGATTATATGAATTCAAGTGCATTACATTTCGTATAGCTACGAACAGTGTATGAAAACAGCTTGAACTAGTAGTTGTCAGATAAATGTGTTGAAGTAAAATTTACAATATTTCCCTCTGAATTGTAGTGGTTGTTATGTAAAATAACATAAAATAGAAATACTTAAGTATTGTACAAGTACATAAAATGTGTAATTAAGTGCAGTACTTTAATTACTTTCCACCACTATTTAGTAGCACGAGATATGATTTAATGTAGCAAAAGATGCAAACTGACAAAGGCGTGGAGCAGCATGAAAATGTGCTGTATAATGCAGCACTGTGTTGACTCTGAATGTCATGTTTGGTGAAACCCAAATGCCGTGAAGACGACAGACTTGCTTAACCAAGGTTGCATGACCAGACCTGGTGGTCGCACTGGAAAATGTCATGTAACCCATTAACTATGTAGTAGATTGCATGTTGTTATGTAAAATGTATGGGAACCCCAAGGCTGTGTGGACTAGTTTACATAGCACCTTTTGTAACAGCCAGATGTTGACCTTTTTTCTATTCAGTTCAGTCTCTTATTATGACCCAGTTCTCTTCATCTGGTCGATGTGACCCAGCCTCACAGAACGAATCCGAAGAATTCATTCAAGAGGGCCTAGTATTGCAGTGAGGGATCAACAGGGAGTATTTCATTGCCAAAAGTGGTAAAATTAGAGCTACCTTTTTTTTTCCATCTGTACGCCCTTAGGCAACTGTAGCCTAATAGTTACTCCGGATAGATTCTGCTCAAACATGTCTCGAAATTAATTGTGGCTTCTTCCCATTTGTTGGATTTTCGACTCGTGTTAATTACACCTACATGAATAATCTGTAATTCTAAATATTGCAATAACATTTTGAATGTAGCGAACAGATGGCGCAATGCATGATATATGATACACTTAGCTATTCTTGGGAACATTTTCCCTCCAGTCTGTCTTGTGGCACGTAGCGTTTTATCAAATTGGACAGAAAAGTTCCCTTCTGGTGAGAGACACAGCAGACTTCACTGGAGGCAAACCATATAGGGAACGTATGTGGCGCTGGAACATTGGAAATGAAGAGTTTCATTGGGAATTAGACTAACATAAAATACTGTAGACTCCTCAATTCTTCATAACAAATCATGCCAAATTACATAAATGCAAAAATATCGATAACATTCATATATTTTTGCTTCTGTTGAACAAATAAAGATTTTTCTCATAATTCAGTGAGTGACTATACTAAAATGCTGGTTATCTATTGTTCCATTGTTGGTCCATGGGGATTCTTGGGCATGTGTTGCAATAGAACAATAATCAATATTGCTCTTCTGAGGGGTGAAACACGGTATTCATGGAGGCCAAAAAGTGGAAGGAGTACCTTGCCTGTTTTCCTGTTCATTTATTATCACTGACGACACTCTTTCTTTATTGAGACAATGGGAGAGAGATCGTGTCATGACCCACATACAAGCAAAGGTGACGGTTTGTAATTGAAGCCAGCTCCACTCAGAATACAGTACAGTAATTACAATCAGTAGAGAGACTCCCAGTGTTATACCTCCTCCACACCGCCCTAGTTTTTCCTATTATTGAACAGAGGACTGAATCCACAGCAAGCTTTCGCCTTCCACTTTGATTCCGTTTTATTTTCCTCCAGGACAATCATGAATTAATGAGATTAACAAAAACATGTGACAATTTGTGCCCGATTTGTGTGCAATCTGTACCAAGGTCAATCAGGGCTAATGATTTTGTGTTCCGTGTCCATCCCTGCACTTTGAGCAATGGCATATGTGTTGCATTCACTGCCGGCGGCACATTATTGCTTCTGGAGAATAAGTCAAAGTCAAAGCGGCTACCTTTAGTACAAGGGGGCAACACAATTAGATTTAGCCACCCATGAAAAGCCTTTTGTTTGTGAGTATGGATGCATGGGAGGATGCATTTTAATCATAGCAGGGTACAGTGTCACCACAGAGAGAGAGAATGGGAAAGAGGAAAATAAAGACAACTCTGCATAATGCAGCCAGGCTCTCGGCTAGAGCAGCTCTCACTTCCAGAATGACCTATCGCATATGAAAGCAATCTTCAGTATAGATTTTTACCGCCTGCTCATTACAGCCTGTTGTTAAGACAAGAGAGCATTAGATAATCAGTCTGTTCATTGGTGTGTGCCCGATGCGACCCTCAACACCAGAAAACAAAGGTAAACAAGAAACACGACTTCTGGTAAAGCATTTGCCCTGTTCACGGCAGCGCTGCATGTGACCTGCGAAAAGCTCTGCAGACAGAATAAAGCCCGTGATTTGAGCGAAAGAATAAGAGAAAGAAATGTTCCAAACAATAAAGAGACAGAAGCGTGAAAAAGTGTAAATGAGCTTGACGGCAGAGGCTGCGGCGCACACGCTGAGTGTTAAATAGAGGGAGATTTTTTAGCATTAACCTCGACTACTGTCATTACCCTACCTGTGGGCCCAAAGCTCATCGGTATACACAGCATGCTGGAGGCGGGTGGGTGTGGAGGGGCGCAAAGCAAAACAAGCTTAATCAAGGAGCACAACAGTTTTCTCTTTCTTCGGCGTGGCTGACCTAATCAAATCAAGGAATGAGATTGATTTCACGAGGTGCAGATGGATCCCGTAGCAAGTCTAATTCAATGTGCCGGCTCTCCACTATGATGTGTGTTTTCTCGGTCCAGATGGTGCTGCTCGGGTTTGTAATTCATATTTCAACGTTTTACTCCCCCCCCCTCCTTCCCTTCCTCCCGCCCGCCCTCTTTCTTTCACTCTCTCACAGGCTTTTTTTAATTTATTTTTCTCCCTTTCGCTGCTCATAGTTTAACACTGAGTAAACGAGGGTGGATGTAGATTTGAAAGTATCACAAGCTCATCTGTCAAACATGCGATCCTGTGAGCTTGTTAAATGTCACAAACAACACATGCAGACTGGTGAGTTTCATGGTGGAAAGTGTTGCAGCTCATGTTTAGGAAATAAAGCAGAAAAGGAGTCCTAGCAAGTAAGGTGTGTCAGGGAGGTTAAATAAAAAAGATTAGGTGGGAGAGGAGGTCAGAACAGGGGGAGGAATTGTAATTTTTCAATTGACTGAAGGTCTAAGAAAACTTTTTAGACTTTTGCGGTAAACTTAATAGTTACATAAGAGACAATAATGAGACAATTTTCACCTGTGCCGTGGTTCATGAAGTTGCAATTTGCAGAGGACAACAGATGTTGTATCAGATGTTTTACCGATATGTGCATTGGTGGCACACATTTACAGCTCCATTAAGATTTCAAGGTTTATTTTGAGGCACACGATTAAACAAATTGTACTAACACATCATAGTATCAGCTAATAACCCCCTCTCCTGACCTCGGTCATTTCGGTGCACTCCTTAAAAGCAGCAACTCGTCTCTATAAAAATGCTCCATTACAAGTAAAAGTCCTGCACTTCACATTGTGTTTGAACAAAAGCAGCAGGGAGCTATTGTCAACAATATGTTTTTTAAGTATAAATAGTAAATGTACTCATCAGGCAGGATGGCTCTTTTGAAAAATGTTTTAAATATATATTTGAACTACTTTCTACATTGTTACGGTGGTTTGATTTATTGGAAGCACATGTTATGAGCTGATCAGTGGTTTTGTCTGTAACATTTGTGTTACCATCTCCTTTGAATATAGAGGAGTAAAACAGAACAATGTACTTAGTTACTTTACACCTTTGAAAACTGGCCTTACCAAAATGTTAGGGCATGTTGAACTATGTACTCTACCATACGTGAGATTGCATGAATCTAAATTAAACTTTAAATAGTTCATAATGACAAGTAATTATAATACAATTAGTGAAAATTCTTGCAGGGCACAGGAGTCTTAATTCTGATTCTCTTTTGCATTGCAATTAGCATGTTTCAAGAGGTTTTTCGTATATAGTATATATAGACTTGCACATATTTCCATAATTGGAAGACATGAAGTGCCGGAGCCCTTCTTTGGGGCTTATTCCTGTGGAAAAATGCAGATGTGCTCCACAGTGCCTGTTCGAGCTGTCAAAGTCATTGTTCTCAACCCGAGAAGCCTTGCAAATTATAGCCAGTTTCAATTCCAACTGCCACTGCTGGAAAAGGCATGCATTGCTGGCGTCGAAAAAATTTCCAGTAAGTTTCCTGTATGGTGGATTGAATAATGGGTTCTGACAGCTTTTGCTAAGCACTTTTGTTTGTCTTATGGCAAGCCTCCACTGTGGGCCCTTTCTTAGAACAGCACTGCAGGCTAGAGCTGTATTACATCAATTGTTAATGGGCACTAAACTGCTTGTGATCACTCAAACAAGAAAGCTGCTCCATCATGTAAGGACGGCTATCAGATCCACAAGCAAATTATGGGGCAAGACCAATCGCTGCCAAAAAAACAGGGATCACGACCTGTTTGTGTAAAACATCTAAGAGCAGGAGTTCTGATCTCATCTCCAGTAGGATCAATATACCAGCTGCATTATTTTGACGGATCTTTTTTTCACATCAGTAGCTCACTCCTTTATCCAAACTGATGCACAGAGGACGCTGCAAATATCTGCTGTGGTTTTTCCCCCCACATTCAAAATAACAAATCTCTCTACGGGGTACAGCTTTTGATATCGGCAGGTATTGGAAAGCAGTGTTTGCTCGGGCCTATGAGAACAAAAGGCAGAGTAAATGAGAGCTTCATTGGCTATATTAATAATCATCTGTGCATTCCTCCTTCGAGAGGCCCTGTGATATCGAGTATCATTAGACATGCAAATAACAGCTTCATTTATTTCCCTCGTCCCTGGGATTAGGAAGGAAAGAGAGAAAAATGAAGAAAAGGCATGGCTGTGGCAGAAACAATTAAGCCGTCCTCTTCGCGGAAGCACTTGGCAGCCGGCTTCAGACCGGTAAGGGGGGGAGGGCAGGAGGGGTCCTTTGGCTAGGCAGCGACGTCAACATGCTCGTCTGAGTGAATGTGCAATTGCGCAGGGCACCGCTTTTAGTTGTCAGATCACCTCGGAGTGGACGGCAGCCACAAGCACTCCCCCTCTGCGTGTCATGATGCCACTATACGCGTCTCACACTCTGTCTGGAACGCAGAGTGGGAGGCGGAGGGAGAACAAAGGAGCGGGGAAACGTTAGACGAGAGCAGGAGGAGGAGACGGAGTCATCTCTTGTTGTTTTGACGCGGTGGACACGATGGACATGTTCCTTTTAGTCCCTTCCCTCGTCCCACGCGGAGCGATCATCGAGTGCTTTACGCAGCTAAGAGACAAAAATCTGCCAGTGCCTTTCCTCCGCCACATTAGACCAACCAAGGCCTCTCTCTCTTACATAATCATATCCTGTAGCTAAACGGTCAGCTTTTACACCCCGCTGCACCACTCCAAAAGCACAAAACCAAGACGCAGCAAGCAGAGTCATAGCAAAGTCCTCGTGGAATGCCACACTTGAGATGGAGTACATCTAAATATTTTCATACACCAAAGTAAAAGTCATTTAGTCCTTCCTTCCCTGCTTGGAAAAAAAGGGGGGGGCATAGAAATTGTCTCGCATAACCCATTTCCCTTTGATTCCCTTGTTACCTTCACTTCATTTCCAAGTTATCTTCATCTTTCCACTTATTGCTATCGCTAGAGCTAGGGAGCAAAAAATAAATAAATCAATCTTTGTCTGTTAAAAGGTTACCTAAAGAAAAAAGTGAGAAAGCAGGTTAGGCCTAGAGGGTATTAAAGCTGTAAGATCCATCGGCGGAATTAAAAGTGCTTTTTTAAGACCAGTACAAACAGGTAGTTTCTCTGTCAGAGAAAAGAGAGAGAAAAAAACGAAACATGCCAAATCTCAATCAGAGACTGGGGATGAAAGCGTCCCACTGAGCTCAGTCTGCCGTCCTGGAGACGAAGACGAGACAGCAGGTAAAAGAAAGGAAAAAAAGAGTGAAAAGTGACTCCCTGAAATGCTCACGTCTCCTCACATCTCTCTCCCTCTCGCTCCCTTTCCCTCTTTATCACTCTCTTCCCCCTCTCCCGCTCTGAGTCTTTTTCTGGAATCGCCCGTCGGTAATGTCAACAGAGATTTCACGGCACAGTGCCGGTGCATCACCCGGGCTCACATTTCCCTTACCTGCGATTTACATCAGAGAAGAGGCTCATGGGGGATTTTCCGTGCCAGCGGAGGGAGGGGAGCGGTGTTGGCGATGGTGGTGGGGGGTGGGGTGGGTGGAGGTGGTACCCTGGGGCTTGACGCAGTAAGGCACTCTAACAATGGTGGCATAGACCACCCAGCTGAGAGATGCTTTTACTGCAAAGAGAAACCTGCATGACTGCATTCAGGCCCGGCTCCTTAAATGTCACCGTCCTCTTTTTACAGCACACAGGACTGTGACTGAGTTATTTCCAGTAATTGTTTTTGGAACAGCAGCACATGCTTAGTATGTTTGTCGGCGTGTGTAATATGTATTTAAGTTGCAATATTGGATGTTTTTGAAGGCTTGAATTGCTATTATTTTATATTGTATTCATATTTCGGAATTGTAAACAACCTTCTGAAACACCATCAAGACCAACATGGAAGATCAAAAGACAACAATATACAGTATATAAATATATATAATATATATATATATATATATACACACAGGTATATATATATGTATATATATATATATATATATATATATATATATATATATATATATATATATACACACAGGTATATATAAATGTATGTAGATGTATACATCTACATATAAATAAAAAAAGTGTTATCATTCTTATCCTCTGGATGTTCCATGTTGGTCACAGGTTTTCTACCAAATTTACCAAAATTAATAATATCAATTTAAGCCTTCAAAAACATCCAATATTGCAATTTAAATACGTGGTACACAGGCAGGCCAACATACTCGGCTGACATGTTACGCAATGGTGTTTCAGAGGGTTTATATTTATTCATGTATATATATACATAAATAAATATAAACCCTGTGAAATATATATATATATATATATATAAAGACAGATAGATAATATAAATGGGAACACATACATTAATAACAGAGAAGCAACTTAAAATGGAAATTAACACTTTTTTGAGCAAGTCAATAAAATCACTTTATAGTCACTTTATTGCACATATTAATTACCTAAAGTGTTAATTTCAACAAAAGTCATTTTTCTTGTTTCAGTGAAGATTCAAGAATCTTGTCCACTTGAACCCCAAACAAATTCATATACAAATAGAACATTTGGAACGGGTCAAGCTGAAATACAGTGTTGATCAAGTAGATCTTTAACAATACTCCACTGCATCATAAGCTGTTGTAAGGGCAGGTTGGGCTTGAATTAAGCTCCACTAACTTATAGACACTGTGTGTGTGTTATACACCTGCTGTGTTTTGTGTGCGTTAGGTTGGTTACGATGAAAAGGTGCTTCCGTGTCTATGTCGGACTGGATTGATCAATTCTGATTGGAAGTAAATGAGATTTTTCAAGTCTTGAGATGGTGTTCTGTGCATTATTATTAACCAGAGAAAGAAATCTGTATGGAGATGTTGCTCTTGTTTAATGTCATTTCTCAATGCTGTAAAAAAACAAAACACAAATGAAAGTCAATTCATCTTCATTACACTCAAAGAATCTTCGGCACATCAATTCAAATCTGCACAATACCATTAGTGGTGATTGAAAATCTGTGTTGTTTTGTTTGATTGTTCGTTTGTTTTGTTATTTGGAGGAACAAAAACTTCAAAAGAGGGTGTCCAGACTTTACACGCTGAGCCTATTTCTTCCACTCCCTATATATATATATATATATATATATATATTACACCCTTGAGTGGTATGTATGCTGAGAGGAAGCTGCACATTCCTCCCGCTCCTCTGTTCAACTTTTATATGAGCCGTGAACTTGTGATGTTTGAGAAATGCTTCTTGTGTTCAGTCTTTCTGCCCACTCAGGTTTTCTGTCGGGGGACTTTAATTCCCTGACATGCCCGACCCTTTAAGAAGAAGGAGTGTGTCTCTGTGGGTAAGTTTTCCTTCTGTAATGTTAGTCAGCTCCAAAGAAGGGGATATTGACTTATTTCTCTACTTTGCTAACAATATGTTTTACATTTGATTAATATCTTTTGTCAAAGTGTATTCGACTAACAGTTGGCTCCATATGAGGGGAGACTGATGTCACCCAGGTTAAAGTGGCACCAATCAAGGAGATCCTTCCTGATTGGCCACAGACAGCAGGTGACAGGGTATAAAAGATCTTAGAAAAACAGCACATTTGGTTGGTCTGTGTTTTTCACTCTTTGGTACGTAGAACACTGGGCTTCCTCCATTTTACTAAAGGGTGTTCTTTTTCATTGATAGTCTGCAGAGGACCCTAAATGATAAACCTTATGAAATAGTTTATGTTTCTCCTTTTGGTTGCTGGTTTAAATCTTTTTTTTTTTTGGGGAATGGACCATTCTTCCCACTCACACTACCAAAACCCCAAATCACCCTGCTATATGGACAACAACAACACGTGTCATCTGTCACATGTTCAGCATACAGATAAAGACACGGTTAAGTGAAACATGTCCCGACGGTTGTCATGTCCGGAGCTAACTAGCGGGGGGACGCGGCGTCTGCGCGACATGTCTTTTGTCTCCCATAATAAGACGTGAGAGCTCGCAGACATTTGAATCATGTCATCATCATCGCAAAAACATCTCCTTCCTGGAAAGACACACAGTGCAGCTTGCCAGGAAGAATTTTTTTTCTCCTGAGTCAGTGTGTACGCGTGTGCACATCCATACTTCACTTACAGGTGTTTGTGTGTGTGTGTGTGTGTTTGTGTGTGTGACAGATATGTGTGTGCATCCTTGCTTGCAAAAATATGTAGAAAACACAGGCTTTAGCATGTGTGTGTGTGTGTGTGTGTGTGTGTGTGTGTGTGTGTGTCTGTACAAATGCCCCCTCCAGCTGACTAGTAGATGGATGCTGGCTGTCACACCTGCCTGACTTTGTTCCTGCCAGATGCGGTGGGGTCACAGGGAAAGCGCCCAAACACTCATCAATCTCAACCATTGTCCAACATTCCCTCGGCTCCGGCAACAGCTTCCAATATCCATTTAGTCGGTCCAGATGCTGGCAAAAATGCTTACACACACAGAAACGGGGTGGCCAAACCTATTGACCCGCACCGTGGGCATGGGTGGATGAAAAAAGAAAAACAAAAGGAGGTCACAGAATGGGGAATAATCTCTTAAGAGCTCGTGGAAAAACAAAAGTTTAACTTGGCGTCTCCCTCTGCGGGGTCGTCATTGTCATTAGGCAGTGAAAGAAATTGAATTTGGTGTGTTTACCTAGTGTGATGCTGTGAGCATGTGCCAGTATACTCCAGGTCTTTTCATTTAATCACCACAAAGCCAGACAGAGGAGCTTGGGAGTCACATTGACGACGACGACAGGAAGGTCTAAAGGATGCAGGTACAAAACAAAACCAATCCCATAACATTAACAAACATTTCCGGGGGGGGGGGGGGAGTTTGGCCTCGCCCATCGTTTGCAAACGCACCTTTTGGCCTGTTGTGAACGCACCAAACTCAATTACATTTGAAATACACCCCTGGCCTCCACAGTGGCACCACACAGAAGCCAGAGAAGTCATTTCCATCATTCTGGCTCGTTGAGTTTTCCGGCACCTGAGTAGCCAATCGGCTAATGGGAGGGAGGGAAATGGAGACAGGGAGTATAAACCTGCGCATACACGTTCTCATCCTGGAGGGTTTTTTTTGCTTCTTACCTCTGAGAAAAAAGAAAATAGAGTCTGTAGTTTTTGAAATATTGATGGAAAAATATGTAAAAGTGGAAAGACAGAAAAACTAATGCCTCTGAGCAAACGCGAGCCACTGTGATGTCTTCAAGCATGGAAAATCATTCAAGTTGTGTTTAGAGTTTGTCGGTCTGCCGCTATTGCTGTGGGTCCCGCCATCGTATTCCAGAAAGATGTTTTCGGGCAGCAGCACAACACTTTTTTTGGGGGGGGACATGTCGTAGTTTCTCAGGGTGCTTAAATGCTCTACCAACAGTAATGGTGTGAAAATACAGCCCTCTCACACTCTGTGCTGCCCTCCCTCTCTCTCTCTCTCTCTCTCTCTGCAGCGTTTCTCTCACTGTCTTTTTCTACATTTTCACTCCTCAGCTCTTTCTCTCTCTTTTTAATCCACCCCCCCCCCTCCTCTGAGGCCTCCTGAGGGTTGGGAGAATAATGTACACAAACATAACAGGCGAACGGGATAAGCGCTCATGTTGTTTATGGGAGGGAAGAGGAGAGAGACAAAAAAAAAGAGGAGGAAGAAATCATCGCAGCGTGCGTTTCCATTCCCGCACCCACTTTAATTGCGAAGAAATGAGAAAGTTGGGGCGAATTCCCCGCAGTATGCAGATGCACTTTGATGCTGTCACTCACACGGTGTGGGGCTTTTGATTAAGGCCTCGTCGGTGCATCGGAGGCTCGTGACCGCACTTGGCAAGATGGAGCCATTAAAATCCCAGCAACTCTGGCTCCCCCCCCCCCCCTCACCAGTCTCTCTGTCTCTCTTTGTCTTTCTCCCTCTCCCAACTGGGTCACCCACTGGGAGGGACTTCATTCCAAAAGGTAACATCATTAATAACTAGTGCTTGTAAAGCGGCAAAGAAGGGTGAGGGGATGGGGGCGTCATGACATGTTATGGAATCAGGGAGAATTCTTTGAACCCAGTTGATCATTAATACACATCTACTATTGGAATTAGCCTGACTGCTGGGGTGGAAAATACTACTAACTAAGTACATTTACTCAAGTACTACACTGAAGTATATTTTTAAGATATGTGCACTTTACTTGAACATTTCCAATTGTATTTCACAACAATTCACATGGAAATATTACATTTATTTTAACTCTGCTATATATTTGACAGCAGTTACTTACTTTACAGATTAAAATTCCACATTTAAAATACATTTAAGAGTTCACAACATTTGTTACTACCCAACAAATAATAATAATAATAATAAATCCATTAAAATAAGTTCCACATCGACATGCTACATATTGAAGCTAGGGCTGTTAATCTTCTTCCAAACCATATTTTTTCTTTATATTTCTTGAAATTAGCCATGTGGGTTGTTTACGTTCATGATGATAATTGTGGGGGAGGCCTAAAGGGACAGTGTGACGTTCTCACTAGATGTAGTGGTTGTTGGGCCTTGTGTGCTTCTAGCTAATTTCATTTCATAGTTGGCAACATTGAGCTGGGTATTTAGGTTAGAAAATGTTTAATATCTAGCACACTCTTGCTAGTTAACCCAAATAAACACCCGAGCTTTAGTGGAATCCAATAACACAAAATATATAACAATATAATACTTTGAAAGGGACAATTCTGCATCGACTGATACTTTAAGTACATGTTGCTGCCAGTACTTCTGTACATACAAGTATGTATAATTGTGAATAATAGGTTGTTGTTATTTTGTACTGCTCTTAATACATTTCAAGATGTGGGTACAGATATTCATGATTGTGTTTTTGTTTTGTTCTATGAACATATTTTTTGACAGAATGTCCTTTCAACATGGTTATTATACCTCTGTTACAAGGTCACTCTGCCCTATCCATTCATATACTGTAAAACATATTTGTTCTGTGCTTAAAACAGGCAAAACAAAAAGTACTTTTTTTCCGTAAAAGGCATTTTCCATCTGTGACTTCTCACTAGTCTATTAAATGAGATGCCACATAATCACAGTGTCTCCAGTTTTATTCCTTTGTTGGATGATTCGACCTTTGTTGCACGTCGTCCCACTCTTTCTCTGTCTGTGTCTCCTGCCAATGAATGACTATACTAAAAAACTCATTAGCAAAAGTGTTTCCCCCTTCATCTTATCCCTTCGATAGATGTGATGGCCTTCATGGAATTGTTTTGTTGGATTGCTTTCTGTCTCCCAGGGACTCACAACTACTCACATCACTCCCCTTCTACTCTGTTACATCAAAAGTACTGTTATTTTAGCTCAGAAATGTGAAACAATCAAGACACCTTTTGTGGCAGAGAAAAGGCTCATTTGGGCTCAAAACCTTTGACTTGTCTTAATGCGTGTAATGTAATGTGAAGTGATACAGTGTAGCGTGTCTTTGAATGGCAGAAATCACAATGACAGCTTCAGATAAGAAAGACAAGCATGTGTTTTGCACACTGAGGGGCTGATTCACAAAATGATTGTGTGGCTTTTGCCGCGGCTAAACCTGTGCAAACAAGACCAGAATGACAGCGTGTGATCCTCACAGCTACAGAAAAGTGAAAATGTGAAATGTACCCCTAACTACGCTGCCAAGCTAAAAGCATCGCAGACACACGCAGTAACAGTGATTTTTATTAGCTTCTTCAGAGCGTTGGTAGTAGCTGAAGCATATTCATAAAGGGGTGTCCGCTCAAACTCTTTTATTTTTGGGACGCAGAGAACGTTGTGCCATAAAAGTTAAATAAATTAAGCTCCCCTTCATGTCGTTTCTGAAAATACATGAGCAAAAAAAAGAGATTTAAATAATCAACGAAGTAGCTCTGCTGTGTGTGAATCCGCAAAGCTAACCTCTTGATGAGGAGACGCACTTCTGCTTTCTGCTGCGGTGGGATCACTGCAGGTATCTAATGACCTGAAAAAATGTCTCAAGAAACTCTAAAAATAAGTGTCTGTAATTCATATTTTTCTTATTAATGATGTATTCTTTCACCCCCTCTCATGTGTGTTCTGAGGCTCAGATGTGTATATGAGCACAATGGAGGGAGAGAAGTGAAATGAGCCACAGTCCGACCAGAACCGAGCACAGCCTGAATAGACTCAGCATGTCTGGCTGTCAAACGACACATGGGCCTCAAGCACATTTATATCTTTGCCACATGGATCTTCTCAATCAGATGCATAACTTTGTGGGCGAGTCTGATTCACAAATATATAATATTTGTGAATCAGACTTTGAGACGTGGCAGGTAGCAGTTCGCAAATGATCCACAGTTCATGGATGCTTTCAGGGTTGGCTATCCAGTCTTTTATGATGTCATCCCTCAATTCATCGTCTTTAGTGGCTGTGGTGTCTTTACCTGCACATCCATACGAGACATAATTACTTTCAATGTCCAGGCTTGGACTCAAGCATTATTTGTAGTTCTACCACCATGAGTGACAAACATCATACCTCCTTCTCATTTTGCTCGTTTTGGTGTCAAAGATATTACAAGTGACAACACATAGCACACCCACACACTTTGACGAATTGTTGTGTTTAAGTCGTGTGCGATGTTATCTGGTTATTATTATAGTTCATGTTGAAAATGTAAAGAAGAGAATAAAACAAATAAAATCCAAAATCTGATTTGCAAAACACTACAAATCAAACACGATATAATAAGAAAAGAAATATGGTCGGTAATGATGTGAAACTTCTATCACAAACTGGTCTGGTGATGAAATAGAATCACACAAATACCCTTTTTATGATGACGAAAACAGCTTTCTCGCCACGCACAAGCTTTTATTTACAGTAGGTCTACAACCGCCCAAAAATGGCCAAGGCCGGATTGAAGTGAAATCCCAATGTTTCCATTTAACCTTGTTGCTATAAGAGTAGCGTAATGCGTGCATAGGGAGTGATTCAAGGCTAAAAAACCTGTAGAAAAGGATTCTCAAAAGGAGCCCAGGGTGCGATGGGTTCGTAAACAAATAGCTACAAATGTTTGTGCATTTGCGAGGTCAAACATTTGGAAAAGTGTCCGCGACCGGCGTCCGTGTGCGGCAGGGACAGACTGGGAACCGGAGACAGAGTGACACTTACAGAGTATGATGACACTTCCACTCCGCCGCCCACTCCTCTGCACGACCACACTTCCTCTCCGCCTTTGCCGAGTCCCGGGGACATCTTCCATGCACGCTGGGTGTCACAGCAGACGGATGACTGGCTTCAGCAGCACCATGCCATTTCCCCCTCTCACACTAAACTGTCAGACACACACCCTCCCCCCCTCCTCCTCCCCCCCTCCTCCATGCTTTCCTGGGCCTGCCGGGCCTTGCTGCTTCTTGGCCCGGACTGCGATTCTCTCTCACACAATCACACGCACACACAGCAAGGATGAGGCACACAAGTCCATGCCTCAATCTTTCTTGCTGTGATTTACACTCGGTGGGAAACAGCGCGGCCATGTCACATACATCCCACTAACCGGCTCCGGGAGCCTCTTCTTCTCTCCAGGCTAAGTGAGTACCAGATTGCGTTCGCACTGCATTGTTAAAGGTCACTCTAAAATATCTCACCACACAGTCCGTACGGCTCAAAAACCACAGCAGACGTCGGCCGTCACCGCCGGATTGCTAAACAATAATAGAATACTTTACATGAAACGGCATAAGATCCATCAGCTCTGTTTTACAAACGACATCCTTGACCTTATATAACTGTTACAACTCTCTCTGTAGTATGAATGATAGATGATTTGAAGAGCGATGTCTGCTGTGACTGAGTGCAACATTCCGGCCTGCCCGCAGATGCACACACACACACACACACACACACACACACACCCATAAGCTGTTTGCCCAAGCAGCTCCCACCACCAGTAATCATTATTAGGACAGTTGCAACCGCTGCCAGGAAATTATCATAAGCAGCCTACTGCTGTTTTCCTCTGCCTTCCAATGACTGGAGAATAAACTCTGAGAAAAAAATAATAAAACAGAATTGGGCATGAAACAAATGCTAACCCCCAAGACAGCAGACAACAAACAGAATATTCAAGAGAGGAGAAAAACTATGGAGAGAGATGAAAAAAAAAAAAAAAAGAATGTCTCACCCGGAGAATTCAAGATTTGCCAATGTGAAAGCAGCACGCTCTTACAAATCAAAACATTTGCCACCTATTTGCTCCCGTTCAGCGGCTTGTTTGTGTCCCCCACCAGATTCTTCTGAAATGAAGCCTGAGACAAAACACGGGCAGCTACTGTATGGAAAGAGGGGCTCCACCAGCACTGCGGACCGCCATTAATTCTTATCAATACTCATGCATTACAGTTCATTTGCAAAACCGCATTATGGCCTCTGGTACAATCCACCCCTCCTCAGTCGCCCCTCTAAATCTCTCATAAATCTCAGAGCCTCCACCAGTGTCATCGCAGAGAGCCACACTTTTCAATTTCTGGAGTGAGAAAGGGACAGGGGGTAAAAAGCCTCTTCCAGTATTACATCTTTTCTACTTTATTACCAGTCTTCTGGGAAAATGGGGGCAGCTTTGCAGCCCGGCTATCTGTTTACATTTTCTTTACAAGACTATATTGGAATTATAATTGTGTTCTATGGCGCCTTCTTTCGGTGCCTTGCTCTGTTTAAAGGTCCTGTGGACCTGGGGAGATGAAGAAAAATGGACCCCCTTCTGAGGGATTCGATTACTGAGGAAGAGAATGCAGCTGCACACTGGCTCTTTCTTTTTTTTTTTTTTTTTTTCATTTTTCTGGTTTCCTCCAGGTGCCAATCTCTGGAAATGCTCAATATCAGAGCTGGAGTGGTGCCGTAGCAAACACAAAAAACGTTGGGAAATATTTATTTTTGCAAACAGAAAAAAGGAAATATAACGTGATAATAGTTTGATATGATTCATTATGAATTACATCATTATAAATTAGTCTAATATTTTCGCGACCGACCACTGATGCTGGAGTGACATTAATAATGCTTTATTGACTCGTGTTTCTTTTCCTCAAGGTTACCAGAGATCACAGTGTTGAAGTGCTGCATGTTTTTGGTTGCTTTGATGTTGCTTTAGCACTGTGTTGAAAACTGGCCTTAAAGAAATATTTATATATATATATATTTATAAAACAACATAGAATGCTTTTACACAGGTTTTAAATCCAGCCTTTGATTTATAATTCAACATAGTGAATATTGTGTTAAAACAAACTTAACACAGAACATAAAACTTGATGTCCATTTAAATAGAAAGATGTTGAAAAGTCCAGTTTACATTATATTGCTTTGGTAATTTTATCAACTACTGTAAATTTGAAAAAAAAATATTTGAGAAATGAATTTGTTTTGTTCTCCAACTTTTCTGTTTTACCATGTTGAGAACAGAACAAAAGAAAAGCTTTATCTTTGAACAACACAATGTGACATGCAGGTTACACAAACACAGCATAAATATTCCATCACAGTATGGATAATTGCTGATATTCCTGCAGCTCAACTACATTGCGTGGTGCAGTCGAGTGAGACAGTGAATTTGTATCCTTAATAATGTTTGGAATTAATTAAAATGCAAAGCCGCGAGCCCAGAGTGCAACCACAGGTGTCTGTGAAGAGGAGCGCAGTGAGAGCAACTGTGATGAGTGCGAGCCTCCAGAACTCCCATTGTCCATTTAACTGATGATTTCTAATTTCATTATTGCTGCTCTTCTTATTATTTTTGCTGCCATTTGAATGAGATGGGTTTGCCATTTTACACAACAATTTCCTGTGTAATATCATTCTATCAATAAGTAATTACTTGCTTGGCAAATTGCTGTGCAAAATGTTCATCGGAGGGGAGAAGATCCATATCAATTGTTCATTTGCATAATGCAAATGAATCCACGGAGGAGAGAAAAAATACAACAAAAAAAAACAACAACTTTGCTGCCATGGCTGTCAGTTGGATGCCAGCGCTGATGCTGGAAAGGCATAAGAGCAGCACAAAGGTCTGCAGCATTTTGCAGTTAGGAGCAGGACAAGTAAACTGAGTCCAAGCCCCGAACTAATGGAACCATTTTGTTTGTTTTAATAGATACTATTTCAACTGAAAAAAAAGAGAAAAAGCAAACCAATATTTGACAAGTGGAGCAGGGGTTTGTGAGCAGTTGTCCATTTGTTAGAACTCGGCCATTAGCAGAGGATGAGCTCCCCGCCACTCCATTAGGCTTTTCCCCCTGATAGAGCAACACCATTCTAGCCCCCTGTTTACTTAATATGCAGGATCCGGCCCCGTCTATTTGCTTCTAATCAACTGATAAGACGAAAGGCCTTTTCTACGGCCCCTGGAGGATGAAAACCAAACTCCTAATGGTCATTAGTAGCAATTAAGTTCCGTAACTGGCACCCCCCACCCGCCTGCTTTGGCTGCTTAGGCGCATGTGGATCTGACGCGGGACGTGTGGAGGCCCTGAATGCAGCTCCGGAGCATTTCAGGATACTCTTCTCATATGGCTGAGGCTGACCACGGCCGCTATTAGACAACGGACACGTTTCCTGTCTGATCGCCTGCTGCGATTATAATAAGTTGATATTTGGCATACGCGCCGATCGACCCGGTCACGGCTGTTTTCTGTCCTGGCCCCACAGTGGTGGAATGATCTCCCCACTGACGTCAGGACAGCAGAGTCGCTGCCCATCTTTCATCAGGCTGAAAACTCACCTCTTCAAGAAGTACTACCCTGAGCCTTCCACTTAGCACTTACTTAGCACTTATTGTATTCATACTAGTTTGTTGCACTTATTGCATTCGTTTGTTTCTACACTGTACTTTGGCTCTGGGTTATGCTCTTAGATGCTTGTTTGAAAAAGGAGATGCACTTATGACTTTTGGTGACTATTAGTTCTCTTGACAACCGATGTTGAATACACTTATTGTAAGTTGCTTTGGATGAAAGCGTCTGCTAAATGACTGTAATGTAATGTAATGTAATGTGTGTGCGCGTGTGCATGTGTGTGTTTGTGCGCTCAGTTTGAAAGCACGCTCACAGTGTGTCAATTGCTGTGTGACTCAAAACAGCCCTCTACTCTCCACTCTGAAAGCGTCATTAACAACACAGCACTCTGACTTCACTGTAATTGCGGCGTTGTCAAAGGCATCTTGAGGACACTACACGTAGCTACAGTGTGTCCATCCCAGCATGCACCTCTCAATTAGCCAACTCAGCTCCTTTTGCTCGCAGGATTCCGGAGTCTTGTGATTTTTATGCAAAACCGCCCAAGATCAAACGGCCTCTGCCCTAATCCCCCCAGAGTCAAACCTGGGGAGTGTGATCCTTATCGACGAACGCAGAGTAGAATCCCATTACGTATGCACAGAGACCTTCCTGACATGCAGTTTCCCTCCACGCCGGTGATGCAACAAAGGCAGGAATCCCGCCCCTACGTTTGACTCGTAAATGTTTACGCACATGTTTTGTGCATGCAAAGATCCTGATCTGAATATCCGCCTTGATCTGGTGGCGGTATTTGCTGAAGTTACACAGCGCGCTGCTCAGTTAAACCCTCCGCCATATTGCCATCTGCGTGTTACCTCCATATGATCCATTCATGAATCCCCTGAGATGAAAAGCTCCTGCAGATGAATAACTGGATAATAAATGGGATATTATGACTATTGTTGAGTTAAACTGACTTATAAATAGAGGCAACATCACACGCATGTTCTATTGACTTTAGCGGGCGTGCGTGAGCAGCAGCATGTACTGTATGATGAGGACAAGTGTACTGTAGGATTCAGCTGTGCAAATATGACAAAAGGAGAGCCTCACACACGTTCAAACACACACACACACACACAGTACAGCCGTGGTCAGAAAACTAATAAAGAGGCATCGCGTTGCTGCGGTGTAGTAATTACACTTCCCAGGATATCAGCAAGGTATTTATATAAAACACCAAAGAAGAAAAGGTCATCAAGGCAGATATGACATTAGCATTTTGACTGCACACACATGGCGCGGACACACGGGTGCACAGGTACAACAGACACACCAAAAGGATAATGTCATGTTTTCTTATCTGGCCACTCAGTGAGACGCATAGACAATGTGTGTTTGCACGTGCATCTGTGTTTATGTGCCCGCGCGCTACTGCGGGCATGGAGGGACGCTGATAAACATGCCACATCTTGGCAAGTGGTGATTCAAGCGGGCGCCGGCTTCTGTAAACACTGAGAGTGCTTCACAGATTGAGATGGGGGAGGGGGGAACGAAGGGACCTGTGTGACTGCTCCCATCCAGATGGAAGGCTACAATGGTTTTGGGGTTGGCCCAGGTCATTCTCCCCCGATGACAAACCATTCAAAGATCTGTGGAGCCTTTAAAATATTGCCGCCTCACCACAGCTGCTCCCCGTCTTCATCAGCTAACGGCGGCAGCGCGCGGCTTTGTGACGCAGACGAAGCACAGGAAGTAACATGAAAGGGCAGCGTGCCATTTGGCAGAGTGTTCCTCCTCTTCGAGGCGAGGAGTCATCTCATGACACTCGGAGGGGGGGGGGGGGGAGGGTTTCCCTCCAACACACAGCTCCTCGTTTTTTTTTTTATTTCAAAGTATCTTTATGCTTTTTGTGTTCACTGCTTGCTACCTAAAGAGAATTTCCTCAAAGGATAATATTGTTGACAATGTTGTATTTTTGGATATTCAGTTCAATGCATGACTCAAATGGCATTCTTAATCGCACAAGTGGATTACAAATGGAGCTTTTATTTTGTTTCAGCACTATTTTATAAGTATATTGGAAAAAACACCATTCATTATTAATGGCAGCACGGTGATGATACACACAGGTTAACTGGTGAACCGGACATTCTGAATTGCCTGTACGTGTGAATGTGTCAATGTGTGTTGAGCCCTGTGATAGATTGGCAGCCTTTGAGGGTATACCCCTGCCTCATGCCCAGTGCATGCTGGGATTGGTGCCAGCCCTCTGTGACCCAGAGCAGGATAAGCTTAGGAGATGGAAAGCTCTGTTATATTAACAAAGTCATTCATGCATTTACATATAATTATTGAAATACTTTACTAATAATACTTCTTCAATACAGCATGATGTTTATTCATCAAATCATTAATCATTTACTAACACATTATAAATTATCTTATTAATCATCTACAACTCCTTAATAATTGGTTTGTAAAATATATAATACTTAATTTACAAATGGGGAATCCATCATTTATAAAGTATGAAAACACAATAATGAAACACATAATAGACGAGCTTTTTAATCAAGAATAAAACATTTATAACTGTTGTTATGAACTGCATACTAATTAATTATTAATGTAGGAACAATGCTTTATAAATGATGAATTAAGTGTTTACTCATACTTAACTAATGCTTCATAGTGTGGAGTTATTATAAAGTGTTACCGCAATGCAATATAAATATAATCCAGGTAATTGTGAGCCAGGACAAGTGACTTGGTAACAAGTGACAAGTGGGTGGTTGGTTGGGGCTCAAAACCACAGACTCTCACCCAGGAGATCGCTGTCCTTGTCTCGTGTGAAACCAGAAGTCAATGTCACTGTAGTTATTTCAACCTAACCAGGTAGTTTTGTTGCCTAAACACAGCAGGGACTTCGCTCATGTTCCAATTTGTGGGAAAACGTACAAAAAATTACAAAATAACTTCTTCTCGTAGATACCATAAGAACTGTTGTATGAGGATGTTACTGTATGTGTGCTTGTTGAAAACAAGGAGAAAATATCTCTCAACATTTGAAATGAGTGTGACATTCTCCAGTCAGGTAACATTACTCTCTCTAGCCATGCTGCCTCTCAAATCTACTGCTGCCATGGGAGCTTGAGGCTGAGGTTTTCACAAATATGTACAAAAAACAATTTCATCCTCTTCTGAAAAACACAACAAAAATATGCAAAGTAGTTGCAGTATCAACATAGTTTATACACAAAAAGTCAAATTCATAATTCGAAATCTCCAGTTCAACTTCTTTGTTGGTAATTCTTAATAAAAAGCACTCTACGAGGTTTAATCTTGTACGATGCCATCACCGAGTCATACGCAATCAACCTACACAGCCTCACCACATTCAAACACTGTGATAACTTAACTAAATGCTCGCACTCCTCCAACATTACACCAGTCTGGTCTTTCATCAAATTCATCTGCGATGATGTTACACTAATTGGATGTTCTATTATTCATAATAGCAGACGTTTTTCTTGGAACTCTGCCTTTCATTAAAACACAATAGAAGAAGACCGGGTGTTAGCAAAGATTTAGTTCATATTTCATCAGATAGACGATCGGTGCATGTCCGATCCACAAACACAACAACAGGCAGTTGCAGCCAGGATGAAGGCAATTAGCCAGACTTCCATAACAGAAGGCCTCTACCCCCTAAAAGCTTTTCACATATTTCTGGCATCCTCTATTCACTGTCCCTCAACACCTCATTTCGTTGCCATCGAGAGAGACGGAGCAGCTGAGAGGGCCGACATAACACGACGTGTCCCTCTTTGTGCACTCGGCCACTGGCAGACAAACGCACAAACACCAGGATTCTTTGAGAACAAGTGTAACATCCTGCACGCACGGCCATGATTCCCATTAAGCATTCATGATTCATCTGGATTTTATATTATAACATACTGAATTTTTCATGCGTCTGCCCCTCTCCTCCTCTACTTCCCACCCACCCCTTTTCTGATCTGGAAAAAAAGGAGAATTAATCAAACATAGGAGGAAAAACGAAAAAAAAATCCAAAGTGTCACTTTCACACACACACACACACACACACACACACACACACACACACACACACACACACACACACACACACACACACACACACACACACACAAAATGTGTGTTTCCATCACCACCACCTGCTTGTTACATCCAGGGTATATTTTTTTTAAGTCAGTTCATTTTTAAGGCTCAGGCTAGATGTGTCACATGCACCTTGGAGACACAAACACAAGGAAGAGGCATTGTTAGAGGGATACAGGTGTCTTCACAGGTAGAGTGTAAGTCGGGTTGGAGAATAAAGTATCGTGGGGGGGGGGGGGGTACTGCCCTTTTACGTTCCGCCCCCGTTATTTCAGCTCATTTTTTGTTCTTTCTGCAGAAGGGATCATTAAACTGAAATAATTCATTTGTGAGAAAGGTCAAAGCCACAGTCTGGTGGCACCCAGATACCAGAATCAGGAGTGGTTGCATTGAAGGGGAGAAAAGAGCAAAGGATGAGCATTGATTTCTGTGTGTGTGTGTTTTTTTTTATTGTCAACTCCATGATTGAGGTGAGCAACCTTCTGCCATCCACTCAGCAGGGATGATAATCATCATCTTTAATACCTGTTATAGGTGAAGACACCGATCTCCAAGTAAATGTCACATCCACTGTTTACCGCGGCCGCTTTGTTGTTATTATTACGTCCCATGAGGCGGGTGAGCAAGCTGGGGAAGGAACTAGGGAAGGAGTGAGGAGGCGGAGAAGTAAGGAGGCAGAGGTTTGAGGACTGTCATCTTTTATGTGCCAGAAATAGGCACTCACTCCCCCCTGCTGATCCCCCCCCCCCCCCCATTGTCTCCCCGGCCTCCAGCCCACGTGCTCCCAGCAAACCGTGAAGCCAAAATGCACATCCAGTCGCACAATAACAACATCCATTCTTAACAAGATTACTACCGCAGTCCCAGTTTGGCTGATGGGACGTGTATGGGAGCAGAGGCGCAAGGATAAGCTGCCTGCAGCATTTCACATGCGCTGGGCTCCATCCATAGGAGAGGAGCCGCCTGGGGAGCGCAGCCAAACACTGAGCCCACAAGAGTACACTGGCACAAGGAGCGGGGTCTTTAGCTGCTGCCGCCGCCGCCGCCGCTGTGCTCACAACTACCATGTCAGAGGCAAGGGCCAATTAGCAGGTTTCAGATAATCATAATCTTTTGATTTGAATAATCAGATTTGAATAATTGTAACCTCATTTACTGCTACCGACGCTTGGCCGGTGTTTTCACTGGGAAGCACAGCACAGCTTCATAAATAAGCAGAATGTCCAACATCAGGCTCTTTAATGCCGCCTTAATTTAGTCGCCTCTCGCTGCCTGTTTAGAATATGATCATACGCGGGTCGGTGTTCTGTCTAACAAATCAACAACTGCTTAAATGTCAGCACGAGACGAAGGCCGAAGTGGCTTAAACCCATCAGATTGCAAATGCGTCTCTTGATGCTTTGAGGACGATGTAATCCAAACATGGAGACGTTTTGAAAGGGAACCAGGCCAATTTAGCCAAAGCAGCGCACGAGTCAAGCTTTGAGGTGACGTGCTTTAATTCCTATAAATTAGTTAGAGCAAAGTTCAAGGCAGAGTGCCAGATGATTTAGCCTGCTAAGCACTCCACCTCTGCACAGGCCAGGCCCTGTGAGCCGGGGAGTGTGAGGGAGGAAAAGTGAGGAGAGAGGGAGGGAAGGCAGTTAAAAGGGGGCTGGGGTGGGGTGGGGGTTGTTGGACTTAATGAGAGGAGGGGGCTTTTTTTCGGACTTCCACAGGAAGAGTTTGACGCCGTTGAGTGACAAAACACTGACTTGGGAGAGGGTTAATCGTGGCGGCGTCGTCCAAGGTGAAACCATAAAAGGCCCATTTGCTATGAATTAACACACTGACGCAGTGCCCCCCCACGTGAGCTCCTCACTGTACAACATGGATTTAATCACGCTGAGCCACAGATGCGAGTGATAGCGGCGAGCTTGTTATTTTGCTCAGGGACTACGAAAGCCGTGTGAATGGATGTGCTTTCCTGTTAAATTATAATTGCAGCTGATGCATGTACACAGGAGAGCTTCCAGGGATCACGGACGAGACGCGTCGTGTGCCTCCTTACGATACACTCAGCTGAAACATGATTTCAGTTCCCTTATGAAAATAGGCGCGGAAGGAAAATGCAGTACAGTGCGCGATTTAATGCACGGCGGTCGCTAGGTGCATGCATGTGAGAGGAGAGGCGGGACGTTGGGAGCCGTGTGTTTGTGCATACGGGTGTGTTTGGAAAGACATAAAGAAAAAAAATGACAAGTCTGCCAGATTTGAACATACTCTACAGTGCTTCTGTTAAATGATCACTGACAGGCTGATAATATGACTTGGCAATAACATTTAAGATACCACCGAATTCACACTGCAATTTCTGCTCAAAACACATATCGAGCAGTTTAGAGAGGAATCTTTCATGAATATGACTCCGCTGACACTCCAGCAAATGTTTGCAAAGACACACCGGCTACAAAGCTACACGGACACGCTGTATTTACTGGTGCACACATAACCCTCATGTCTAAATATACTCCATCCAAGCCTATCTCACTTTAGTCCATAACACACCAATAAATGAACGGACTACTGTATGACACAAACACACATGCGCGCACATGCACGTACGCAGCTTGTTAATGGGAACCAGGACGACAACACAGAGCCATAGACAACCTGTCAAGCTCTTGGAGGGCAGCACTAATGTGATCCCACAGCTCTATCAGAGCCACCGCTGGGCCCAGTGTTTTATTACAGACCGGGAGGGACAGACAGAGGGAGAGATTGGAAAGCAAGAGGGAGACTGTGACCATGGACCCATTGATATAATGGCCCTGCCGGCATTAGTGATATACTGTACAGGTGAGCCTCGGGGAGAGAGAGGGGAGCCCGGTAACAGAGAGGGAAAGGAGGTAGAAGCAGAGGGCAGAGGGATGTAAGCATGCTTTTTTTTTTTCTTTCTTTCGTAAATTACACAAGAGGAGGGGATGGAGATCTAAGAGCTGAGAGACAGAGGAGCTGCTGCTACACTGCAGCTCAATACGGATCTTTGTGGTGTTGCCTGAAGAGAGATTACAGAGCTGTATTCCAGGAGCTGTTGTGGGTGTGAGAAACCGAATGGCATGAAACGAAGTCCAACAAACATCGGAGCTTTCCATTCCGGGATTTAATGACAGCTTTTTTTTTTTTTTGATTCAACCCGCTCCCACTATGGCACTGGAACCTGTGTCTAATTTGGGCTATATTTCAGAATGTATTATACCCGAGCCAATGCTTGTAATTTATGTGTCATAATGGCTATCAATCACTTGCGATAATTCGGCTAATATTCTCGTTAACTCCCACTCCTCATCCATCAATCAAAGGCAGAGACAGATATCCGCTCAACTGTTGGAGCTGGAGTGAATGCAGATTAAGGTTGGGGATTTTTGCTAATCTGGGGGGGCCACATCGGCGTGACTCAGTCGAGAAGGGGGATCAACCTTTGCTCTGTTGGAAACCAGCATCAGCGGGCCCTCTGGCAGCACCGGGGAGTCTCTGGTGGCTGCATTTAGGACTCAATCCCGCCTTAGCTTTGACTCGCTGCCCCCGCATTTCCGAAGCCAGACACTTGGAGAAGATTTTAACAATATCATTGTACCGCACCCTATTGGCACTGGAGGCAAGCTTACTCGGGCTCAAGAGCCACTCTCTCCATAATCACCCCGTCACACAGAGAGAGGGAAAGAGGTGGAGGTGGGGGACAGAGACAGAGACCGAGAGAGGCAATCCAGCCGAGCAGAAGTAGCTTGCATCAGTATTTATAGACTTATATCCCACATCGTGTACTAGCAGTCCAAAGTGCAGAAAGCAACAAAAGGAACAAAAAGTTCTGAATTGAATTCGGTCTTAGTCGATGTGGTAAACATAGAATAGCAGTGAGCCATGGAAATTCCACTTTATCAGATACACCATTCAGTAAATTAATACATACATATTAAGGGCACTCTGAGCCAACGTCTCCAAGCTGCGGTCTCTTTTCACCTGAATGTACCTCTAAAGGTTACAATATTGTAACCCTAGTTCTATACGCACAAGTTGAGTCCTGAGCATGTTCTCCTGCAATCACAGGCACGCATTCGCCCACAGAAATGTTCCTTAAGTATAACGGGCCAATCAGAATGTACCTACACGAATATGGTTGGACGCCACAGTATAAAGGGCAGCACCACCTGCTGCCTGTTATTCCACATCTTCTTCAGCTACAACGTAGAAGCTGCAGAGCCCCCTCGGTAGAGCGCTCCACCTGTGCTTATAAAACTAGGTTTACAATATCTTCACTGTGGTTCTCCGCCCTCTACTGGACTCTATTGAGCGGAGCCTGACGAAAAGACGCTCTGCCGCTACATAACATTGCCCCAACCACACTGATCGTGACCGGCTCGAGGTTAGTCGCCACAGCCAGCCTACTTCTTATGCTACGCTAATGCACATTGTCAGTGGGCGAATGCGTGCACTTGATAGGAGGAGAGTATTACCCATCCTTTAGAGGGTACAGCCTGTGTGAGTTAGAACAAAAAATAAACCATTTCAGACTAGTCACTACTGGGTGAGGGAGGAGGGAGCACAGCAAACATCACTTACATTACAGAACATCACCTCTGCCTCTAGAAAAACACCTTTTAGACTTCCTTTACTCCACCAATCTGATACTACTGTGGCCCTTCTTGTTGGGAATCCTGTCAAACAGCTTGTTTGGAAGAATGAAGCCTGTGTTTCTTTCCCCCAGCACACATATCCATTTCCTTTGCTGAATCAATAATCAAAGCCTTTTTTCCCCCTTTCTGTATCACTGTCAGTCTTGCAGTTCAGCCTGAATTGATGAATATTAATGGTTGATTATCAATTCTCTTTGTGCAAAACACACATACAATGCCGTGGTGGATAACGGCGTTGGACAATGGGATGAGGGATCAGTCAATTTACCACATCTGCGCTACAATTTGGCAGACTTGAATGCATCATTATCAATCCTCACACGCCATATGCTAAATGATCGCCGGCAAGTAAAGGATCCTTGAAAAGTTACGTCTGAGGCTGTTAGATACGGCGACGCTAACTGCCATCAATCTGCCTCACACTACAATCAAAGGATTCAGATTTTGCTTTGGTGCAAACACAGCAACTTGTTCAGTGTTTGTCTTTTTGTTCAGAGGCAATGTTTTGCCTTTAATGGCCTGGTGTAAATGAGCTGCTTATTTGTAGGTTTGAATAATTGAAACGGCTTTGATTGAAGAGGCAGAAATGGTGCGAAAACATGGTTGACGTTGCAATGAGTTTGAATAGGCCTCGTGCCAAAAAACAAGGAAAGTTCTTGAACAAGACTACAAAAACCTTTTATACTAAAGAACGCTGATTCTATTTTAAAACCCGGGCTACAGTTTTTTATCATGGCTGTGCAATTGTAAATCGAGAGCTGCATTCCCTTAAAGTACCCTCTGCTAGCCTTCTAATGGCCTACATGAGAGTCTTCGCTGAAGTGGCATCTCCCACTCGTCGTCAACAATGGGCCAACGCACGTCGCCTCCCTCAGTCCGCGCCCGCGATATGTTTAATCCTATCTGCCTCCAATATTCCATTTGCCTATTTCTACCCTTAATGACGGGTTATTTCTGAACCGTCCCCTGGCTCACGATGAGTAATCCTAAAATCCCTTCCAACGCCGTGTTCGTTTTAAGCAACAGCCGAGCAACAAGCTTTCCACAGCTGTCTACCCTGCTTCACTTTAACAGGTACTGCATGTCTGCTCCCCCAATGCCAACGGGACTGATGGGGGCTGACGAACACGCCGCTCAGTGAATCACAATGTCAAGAGAAACGACGCGCCGGAGAAGAACAGCGAAAGGGAAGGGTGCTGTCACGCCTTGTGGCCGTCCTCCTCGCTCTTCCACAACCTCCGCCTCCTTTAAATCCTCCTGCCCCCCCCCTGCTTTCCTGCATTTATGCTAATAGCCTCCGCTGAGAGAGAACACCGAGAATGACACACCGTTAAAAATCGATCGCGCAATCTCTCTCTGTCCCTCTCGCAAACACTATCTCTCACTCCGCTCCCCAGCGTCGGGTGTAGTCGAGGGGAGCCACAGTCGCAGGCAGAAGATCGGGGACGCGCGCGCTGTATAATTAAACCTCAGAGTGCACCGGCCATAAAAAACTATGGGATGGAAAGAGTCCAATCGTGGCCTGGACTTCCTTGATAATAGGCCCACAACCACACAGGCAGCGGAAGGATGGGGGGGAAACTCTGCAAAATACACAGGGAGCTGTATGACCAATTTGAATCACACCTTCCCACCCATTTCATTCATTTTTTAATTAAGCGTGAGAAAAGGGGAAGAAAAGGGACTGGAAGGGAGAGAGATTTATGGTTTTAAACCAATACAGTGCCATATTGGTTTAACATAGGACTTATCTCAGCTCTGCCAGGCATAGTCATGAGCACTTAACCTTGCAGTGAACGCAACCTATCATCATCATCATCATCATCATCATCGCCTCGCAAAAGGCAATGCCGAGTTCTTCTTCATCCCCGAGCCTCCCCTCCCCCGTTAACCTGCCTGTGCACGATCCTTGAATGTCCTACGATAGGAAAGATACTCATACCTGTGACTAACCTGTCCTGCAGTCAAGTTTGTTGCGAAGCATTAGCCGAGGCCTTGAGAGGAAGCATCCTTCATGCACACTTGATTTTGTGCCACCAATCCTGACAATCCGAGGAGCATTTCACACTCAGGCCACAGGCACACAGCGTGATAATCAGAGTGTGTGAGCTCGGATTTATGACTCACAACTCCTTCATCCATCTTGTTCTTCTGTGGCTTTTTTATTTTTATTTTTCAAGAAACGTTTTCAGGTAATCTATCCATCAATATATAACCAGGTTGACATGTCAAATCTTTGATGCCGAATATCTGGCAGCTGAGATCTAACCTTTACATTCCAAGCTCTCGTACGTACGGTCACCGCGGCCCCGGTGAGTGCTTGTTTGTTCCAGCGTTCTGATGAGCAGCCCTCGTCGAATCCAGCAGAGGCTGCCTAATTGACTCGCTTGAAAAATTAATGCATCACTTAACAGCATTTTTGTGTTCGTATGGTATTTAGAGAACACAGGTGCAAATCCCACATGGTGGCAAATGTTTAATTGATGCAGCCATATGACAATGCTGGGGATAGAAGAAGTAGAAAGAAAGAAACAACAAGAAAAAAAACAACAAGAGAGAGTGAAATTAAAAGTAAATGGACCGGGTGACTTATTTTTCAAGTGCAACAGCAGCTTTTTGCGTCAGTGCTTTCAGGTGCCATGTCTGAGGGGGTTTGGAAAAAAAGATATAGTACAAAGCACTACAATGGCAATATGTCATGAACAAGAGAGGCCTACCAATTAGGCACCACAACACTGTTTGCAAAAGCTATTACTGAACGAGATCAAATATGCTTGATGGCCTGCATTCCTGCCCATGCCAGAGAGGCTGGGTGATATAGACAGTATATTCTAGGGGAGGGAAGCGAGCGTGGCAGCCAGGCTGACTCTCCCCAGGTGAGTCCCAGCAATGAGCTGTGAACAAGCTGCTTTGGCCACGCTGGCCAGCAGCCTTCCCCTCCTCTGAAAACCTGCCTGACACTTCCACACAGGCCAGGGAGCAGGTGGCTCTTAGCCGCAGGATTACCCCGCAGTTCTATTCATTATAGAGCCGCGATGGTAAAAAACAGCCATAGCTAAAATAAACCTCTTTTATGTTATGCACGACTGAAATGAAACCATGCCCTTACACAGAAAAACATTATCTGGCAGAAAATTGTGGAACGAAGTTAAAGAAAAAGAGCCGGGGACGCATGCATCTGTATTTTGTGTGGAAGATAGAAATTGAGGTTTTTGAAAAAAATTGAAAAAAAAAGAGTTACATTCTGTGTGACTGCTACATCGTTTCTTGCATTTCAAGGACATCCAACACAGCACAAAATGTTGCCACCATTATTTGATGAGAGTTTAATTATTTTCGAGAGCATCCCCCCCCCCCCCCCCTCGGACGCGTCCCTCTCTCTTGTCCCCATATCTCTGCTTCCCCTCGACAACCAAAACCCTCACACTGCCCATGGGGAAGTAAAAAAAAAAAAAACAGAGGGAGCATTCAAATGGCCGAATTAATGTTTCCACATGATAAGCGAGCTTAATATAACGCTGACAATCACAGCACTCACCCTGCCAACCAGAATTGGATCGGGTCCAGAAAATTCCTCCAGCACAAACATTTGATTCCAAACCCATCCTCTCTTGGCACGGCTCAGTAATCTTTGTCCTTCGCCAGGACCGCTCGCCTCCGCTGCGGACCCACCAGTTTGTGTGCTTTTGGACTGGCCTATGATGGGAGTCATAGACACACAAGGAACACAAGTAATCCACACCAGCAGCAAGGACATCCACAGATCCACCAGCATCTCCTCGGACCGCTTTGGCATCCTGTCCTTGTGTGTTTTGTTTGTTTGTTTGTTCGACGAGACTCTTCTCTCTCTCTCTCGGCCTCTGGTTTCCAGCCCCTCTCTTCAGATCAACAGCTCCTTCTTAGATAACAAGGAAAAGGTTACTTGTGTCCTCTTTGAGCGGCGGAGCTTGCATTCATGGTGTGATAAAGGTCACTCGCATGGCTTGGCATGCCTCCATAGCAGTTGGTGAGGGGTTGAGGAGCGCGGTGCAGCATCCCTTTGGTGTTATTCCGAGGGGGAGACCTATAAGGGAGCAATCACAGTCGATTGTTAGCCGTCTTTTAGTCGTGTTGAGGAGTTGTCGGGAGGAGGTGAGGGAGAAAAGGGGAGGTATGAATAAGAGAGTAGAAATATTTGAACAAATCAGATGAGACAGAGAGAATGAGCGAGAGAGAAAATTTGGTATTTTCAAAAACGGAGAAAATTCTCATTTTCGTATAAGAAGTCAAGATGTCACTTCATCATTACAAATGATCTTTCTGTAGCAGACATGACCCTTTATTCCAATCTTGTTGTCATATTTTGCCGCTACAGGCGAACAACAAATGGGTATACCTCTGCTCTGAGGCTATCCATCCCACAACATCAGATTGCCTTGCTTTAATCTGTTGTTCTGGGGATTATCCGAGAACAAGATTTTGAGCAATTACATGTTCCTTATGATTAATGCTTTCACAACACATTTTGTTTGAAATGGTGTTATGGGCTGCAATCAGATTCCTCAAACACTGGCGCATGCACGCAATAGTGTAAGCTCTAGATACAGTGGGTGGCTGCAGGTGAGCGCTACAATGTCAACAGCGCTGCAGCTCACTGATATCATAGTAATCCAGATGAGATCAGTGTGAGGGTATTTAGACGAGGTGTTTAATCGTTGAATCAAATATGTGATATTACAGTGGAACTGACTTTTTTCAAATCAACACTTTTTTTTAACAGAAACAAATTACCACATTAAATACAACAAAGTGACCCAACCATGCAATGATGTAAACTTTGACCTTTTAATCAAAAACTGTTTTAGCTTTAACGTCCATTTAAGCCACTCAGTCGCTTCAGTGTAAAACACACTGGTGCGCATTGTTCACCAGAATGCAAAACCAGAGGAGGAAAAAAAAAAAAAGCACAAGGTTGGCTTTGAGCTGTCCTCGGCTATAACTGGTGCAGGTGGACATGCTATGCTGTGTCAGCCGTGCCGGTGTTAGTTCTGGTAACTTTTACTACACGCACTACGTCGCTGTAGTCACAATGCTGCGTGGTTCCACGGATGCGTTTTCAAGGACAATAAGGTGTAACGTATTCCACCTGAAGCCAACTGCGATATCACAAAGTGTGGAGTGATCCGAGTTACTGTGACATTCTCCAACTATAACCCGGAGACCAAAAGATGCAGGAACGGATTCTTTTTTATTTTATGTATTTAAAAAAAGGAGAATAAGGGGAGATATAATGACAATATCAAGCTGTTAAAATACAAAATTATAAGCCATATGAATTTAACAATTAATAGTGCTTTTCCCTCTCTTTTTGTGCATTTTAAGCCACTGTGGTGCGTGACGAAGCAGACGGTTTCAGCACGACGGGGTGAGGACAGCTCCCCGCCAGAAAGCAGCCGCTCCAGGCGGCTCAGCCGCGAGCTGAGCGCCTGGCAGCGGAGGAGCTGTCCAAGGTGCTCCATTAGAGGAGCAATGCATTTTTGTTTTCCAACGTCTCATTACCCGGCTGAGAATTAAAACCGCAAAGTTTGAACTACTTGCCTTAGACGCCTCTGCGTTAGTCTGTGGCACGTAGGCTACTCCGATCACCCGAATTTGCCCTCTCTCTGAAGTTTTACCCTTTGAGGAGACATCGCTTCCAATCAGCCCGCCTCTTAGTGCCTCAAATGTGGCACTAGAGCGCACAGGCAGTCCCATTAACGGAAAATAAACCACATACAGGCGGCGTATGTGCGACTTCTAAACGCGGCAGACGCGAGGGAAATGTGAATAAAGAAGGAAACCCAAGTTGCGGACCTTCCAGTATACTTGCTCGGTCGCTCCGTATCGGGGGAACAAATGCACTTCATCCCCGCTACGAAGAAGTCCCGTTAAACCCCTCCGACGCAAATCAGTAATACCTGTTAGGTTTGTATAGCCCATCACGGTGGCGGGTGTACTTACCGGTGAGACTTGCATCCTTCCCCGCTGCTGCATCGTTTCGCTGTTCCTTAAAAAATACGCAAAAAAAAGAAAAAAGAAAGTCCAATGCGTTTCATTCGAGGCGGAGGGAAAATGAGTAACAAAAAACAAAAGGAACCCGCGGAGAGGCTAGAAATCCTTCCTGCAGTTTGTCAAGGCGGAGCGACAGTGTTGGGGTTGTGTAGTTGAGAGCTCCGACAGGCTCGCTGGCCGACTGGAAAAGTGAAGAGGAGATGGAGGAGAGACGCGCGGAGGCGAAGAGAGCCTCCCCTCCACGGCGCTCATTGGGTTGATGAGGAGCCGGGTCAACAGGCGCACAAATGAATGCATGCCGCTCTGCCCAGCCACCGACGCGCAAAAAGGTTACCGTCTCAAATTACTATGCTGCAGCTGTAGATGTTACATAGGTGTGTGCAGGTAAAGCCCTCTCATTACTGCGTTCTTCTCCTCTATATTCTTCTAACTCGTCTCTTTGATGAGGCGGTGACGCATTAGTTGGCCGTCAATTCTCTCTGTTATTAGCGGAACGGCACAGGCCATGGCGATTAGTGAAACGAAACCTAGGCTTCTCATTTACACTGTCACTCGATAGGGTTAAGCAATGAACAGATGGACGCGCGCATTGTAGCCCCGTTGGCACAACAGTAACGCAAAACTATAAGTCTTCTGGGGTCCCTGCATTCCCCCAGCACCTTAAAGTGACACTTCTACTGTTGACAGACATGAACGTGTCTGTGGGTGAAAAACTAAATCCCACATCATTAAAAGACAAGGGAGCAGGGAGAGTGTGACACGGGTCTTATTAAGACAGTTAGTGAAAAGGTCATGCTCGTCATTGCGTGGCTGGATGTGAGTGTGAGTGTGTGAGTGACAGCATGAGGGGGGTCCCCACGCTGCCGTCCACGGGAGAGAGCCCTCTAGTGTTTGTCCGGCAACTTGGCAGCAGCCGAGCAGGTATGGGGGGGGGGGGGGGGTACTCTGACCAGAGAGGACTGTCAGAGTACTGCCTGACACACACGGCTTACCCCCCCCCCAGCTATGATACTCTCTTCATGAAACGCATTTCAGCCCCACTGAGTATTAAACACTGCCTCTGCGTGCCTTCGTTCCAATGACGGCACCGCATTCCCACCACCGCTTCAGCGCATGCATGCATATTCAGTGAGTCGAAAGAGTGAAATTTCCGCGAGCGCAACATGTTATTTGTATGAGGTGCCGTGTAGCACCTTTAACACAACAGAGCAGCTCCTCTTAGGCTTCGCCTGGCGGAAGCCCTTTTTGACCCGAGTGCCAGAGAAGCCAATTAGCAAAGACATCAAGTCTACCATTATTTATTTCTGTACCGTTTAATTTTCTTCCCACTCACACTTTGATGTTGCAGCTGCGTTTCAGATGGGAATTCTCCAATCATCTCTTTTTAAAAGCTCCTGCTGCATAATGCATTAGGCTGTAAATGTTGAGCCATGTTTCTCTTGCTCGATATGAGTGAAGATTTCTTTGACGGACACATTGTGTGTGTGTGTGTGTGTGTGGATAGAGTTACATGTATAAAAAACGACTGCTGCAGGGGGCTGGTCATTTAAAATCATATTTGAGTGAATAAAAAGCACAAGAAAACACACATGGGGGTAGCTTAACCTGTTGAGATGTAATTACCTTTATGATGAATCTAGTCTCGCCCTCTTTGTCTCTGTCTCACACACATATGCAGAACCTAACACAACACAGTAAAAGGGTCAAAGCACAAGCCCTAATTGATGCTTAATACAACAATGCAAAACAGAATTCATGTAACTGATGGCATGCTCTTTAAAACGTAGGTTGAAAGCTCTTTACTTGGTAATTACTTTCCCTAATTTTAATCAATTCGTTTTGGTTGCCACATTTAACCAATCCATAAGACAGAAATCACTCATGAATATGTGTATAGCCATAATGGCTTGGCAAGAGACACATTTAGTTCTGACACATGTTTGCACATGTTTGCGATATTTCTGGTCCAGTTATTGAGAGCATTACAAGGTATCCTCACACAAAGGTTCGTAGGATATCTTACAAAAAGTTATTCCTCGTTTTTCATGCTTTGTTCTCCTACAAATGCACATTTCTGCTTGTTACATGTATACAATCTCTTTTTAAATAAACTTCCTTTTTCCTAGGAAACTACTTTGTAAGTTTAGGAAAAGATTGTGCTTAAGGTTAAAATAAGTACGGAATTATTTTGGTGATAAAATTACGTGACAAATAAGTGAATGTTAACCTCTTTCACAGGGGACACTCACTTGCTCTTTATACTTCAACATAAACAATAACACGAATTACATACGTATTGGTATCGTGGGATATATATACGAATTACAGAGCGTAACTTGCCATAGGTATAGCTTTGAACAGCGCTTGAACCGCCTGGGCATTGACACACAGTACTGAAGCTGTCATACATCCAACTCATCTGGTACCATTTCATCGTTAAATAAAATCTTACTCTAAAAGAAGTAGGACCCACTGGGACCGATGCTCATTCACTTCCTCCTCCCAGGATTTCCCTTAAGATCATTTAGAAGCTCCAGTGACATCAGGTGAATCTGAAACTATCATTCAAAATCCTGCAAATGAGACGGTTCCAGCTTCAAATTAGTGATTAATTCCACCGACATGGCCCCTGCCAGTGATCAAAATATCAGATGGCTGTGAAAAAAGGCAAAGTAAGTGGAGGGGAAATGGTCTTTAGAATCCAAGCATCCTCAATCGATCATTAGTCACTGCTTTGTCAGCGGTATTAATCACAGAGCTGTTGCAGTGTGCGCCGCTGACTTCCACATCTGAAACTCCGCACAACGAGTCAGCACCACAGTGGCCGTTACCATATGGAGACGTTGTTTGATTTAGATTTTGTTATGTTTTTGTTTTTTGTTCTGTGACCAATTACTTAGAGCACAAGCTTGTCCACTCGTATGCTTAGTCACACCAAGGTATTCTCAGTTGTAAAGTGTGAGCCTGTTAAAGTATGTAAATGTCGTCAAAGACACATTTTTGTGAATAACCCCGCCACCGTGGCTGGCCAAGTTTCTGACTCAACACCCATCACTCAGTTTGATGAGTCTTCAATGAAACAGCGTCCAGCCGAAGGTTGAGATCACCAGCAATGGCAAACTATGCATTTAGCTTGATGTTCCTTCTTTACTTTGCTTTACTTTTCCTTTAAGGCTCTCTTTAAAAGGACACCCCACCTGTGTCACCACTACCCTCATCTCGACAGCTACGGCTCATCCGTGGCAACTGCCGCAGAATGTTTTTCTCTTCGGAAAGGTGCCTTCAAGGGACAACTGTCATAACGATAAAAACAACAACATTTTTACTTTTATTCTGACCAGTAACCTCTTGTGGTCATGCAAATAATGACTATTCTCAAATACCCAGAGGCCATTTTTGGTTCCCAGTTTAAAAAAAAAAAGTATCTTAGTTATTCAGCCCTGCTATTTTTAATTTCAGAATATTCCAAAGCAAATCTTTCTTACTCCCCATTTGTCAAATACCCATGCTTGATCAGTGCCCCTTGGGATCTGATACTGACTCACAGAGGCACCCTTTACCGTCTGTGTGAAACACACCGGACTTTCTCCAATTCCAATGCAAACACATCTAGGTCATCACTAGACCGTCAACTGATGTAGTATGAAGAGCAAGAAAGTCTATACAGGGTGGCTGGTTGGATGGATCAAACAAACTCAGGACTTTCACCCAGGAGGCCGCTGTTTGTGCCTGGCAACAACATTGTAAACATGAGTTTATGGTCTAAACTGCTAGTTTCAAGTCTTCTTCAAAACAGAATCACATTTAAAGTAATATAGACGATAAAGCAGGGAATGCTTCAGGGCTTGGCTACCTTGTGATTGACAGGTTTCTACCACATTGTTGACCAGTCTGGTAGTTGTCCATGTTTTTGTTTTAGAACTTTAACCCTTTCACAGTGTGTTTTCAGTTCATGTAAGGTAATTGTAACATTTTGGTCGCCGACAAATGTCTTTTTTTCAGCATTCGGTTGTACTTGGCTCCTTCCTCTCGAGTGCATGGTGCTCTCTGTTTTGGCTTGGTAGCTGCTTGGCTAATCCAGGGAGCATTTTAAGAGCAGAACACCAGCGCAAAGTATAACTGTATTTCCTTTTGTTTCAATAAATGAATACAAATATATGACGAGAGTGTTCCTGACTGAACCATTTGTTAACGCCATGATGAATAAAATCGCTCCTTATATACAGTCTATTTTCATAATGTTGATTTATTTTATTGTAGTTTTGTTGCTTAACTAATGCCAGTTACGTTCTTAAACATACTTATTTCAACCCAAACCAAGAATTTCTTTTAAACCAAACCAAGTACTTTTTTTGTAGAAACCTAATCAAGTGCTGTAGTTTGTACTTATAACTAAGTAAACCTATGTCGAAAGTTCATTTTGAAATTACACTATGCTTGTCTATTAGGGGTGTAACGGTTCACTAAATTCTCGGTTCAGTTCAATACGATACAGTGGTGCCACGGTTCGGTACGTTTTCAATACAGCAAAAAAGCAGAAATGCTAAATCCTCTCTGGTGAGACTCTCAAGGGGGCGTGTCTGATTTGATTCTCTGTTTGGGCTTTTGTTTTCTTTTACAAAGCAGGAATTATGGTCTGGAGAAATGAGCTGGTGAAGGAGTTCGTACAGCCTGGTTCATCACTCCAGAGTAGGGATATACCTTTAGCCCTGTTTGAATCAGGAGGGAACAGATACCTAAACGCTGCGGGGAGAGTTTGTAACGAATATTACATGACTATTCACGTACACTGGGCGTGATGGTGCCGGTGTAAACAGGAAGTAGATTGGTTGCTTAGTTTAAAAAAATACGACAGAGTAATAAAGTAGTCTTTAATAATGAAAGGTCGTGTTTGATACTTAAGATCTTCTCTAAAATCTTCCTCTATGAACTCAAACAGACACAGTTCATGGAAAGTTTTAGAAGTTTTATTTTTCAGACTTAGTTACAGCGCTGGGGGTCTTGCTCTATCTCTCTCTCTCATCATATTTACATTAAAATCAACACTTACACACAACGGTTTACTAGATTATGGTCCATAAATGTGGTCAACACACGTCTCTCACTCGTTCCCTCGGTGTCGTTGTCTGTTCTCATCGTAGCTCTGCTGGTGTCTGAAGTATCTGTCCTAGTGGAGAGCAATTCATGTTTTGTTCCTTTATAGTTTATGTGAGTTAACTTGTTGTACATAGTTCTACAGAACAAAATAAACAATAATAAGAAAAGGAAAGTCCTCCGTTTTGTGTCCGTCCTCCCTAAAGCCGCTAACCGTGACTTCAGACAGCCGCTCCGTAGGTCTGATACCTCCGCTGGACACGCCGCTCACTAATCGCTCCAATAACAGCTGCTTCCTCCACAGAAATGCAGACTTTAACTGAACAACAGCTGTCAACAACGCCTGTAATCAGTTGTTCATATTGAATTAACCTGCTAGTCGATCAGTAATCAAGGCTGTTGTTGTTTGTGAACATCCGGGAACGGTCACGTGATAGGAGCGTGGCGAATTAGGGAAGGACAGCACGTTACGTCGGGTGGGTTGCCATGTTTGAGTGCAGTGGCTCCACCAATTTCAGCTATATTTTATTTTTCCAAAACAATTTAATATTATTCAAACGTATTGTTCGGTTCGTAATGCGTACCGAACCGTGAGCCCCGTACCGAACGGTTCAATACGATGTATCGTTACACCCCTAATGTCTATCGAGTGTAAACTGACATGCCGTCCCTGACATGTCCAAAACTGACACTACAGGGATACCTAGAGCGTCATAGTCTGAAGGTTAGGGCCACTGCCAGTATTAAATGATTTGAGAATGAGAATGTGTTGTCCAAATCTACACCCCTTCTCATCCAGCTCAAACAAACCATTGTTTTGCCTCTTCACATCTTGACTATTGTAATGCAGTGTGCTTTTATTTAAGTCTAGAAGCTATAGCACGTCTACAAGTAGTTCAGCTACAAGTCCACAGTTTTCCCACATCACCCTGCAGCTGGTTTCATTAGGCTGGCTTCCCATCTTTAATGTAAGATTAAAGTCAAAATTCTGTTAATTAATTAAGACGTGACCGAAAATTAGAGTCCAGCTGATCACATATACAGTCCGTCCACTCTATTCAAGTATCTGTTCATATGCTTTTTAACTGTGAAGGACTTTGTTACCATTGTTTTTATAAGCACTTATTTGCATTATGGATTAATCTACTAGTTCTTTTTTCAATTAATCATTCACTTTGTCTTAAAATTGTTTAAAAACAGTGACAAATGCAAATTAAGATTTCCCAGAACCCAAGGTGAAAAATTCAAATGTCGTGCTGTGTTTGACCAACAGTCTGAAACCCAAAGTGGACATATAGAAAACAAGGAATGTTTCTGCTAGAAATTATGACTGAAATGAATAATCATTTACCACATTTGTTGCTGATTAGTTTTGACTTAACGATGATCAATGATTCTGACCATGACCACAATTTCTCCTTAACCTTAACCAATTATTTTTTGTTGCCTGAAACAACCGTAAGCCATAAAACACTGATCTTTTTTATAACAACCATGGCTTGTTTGGAGGGCAAAAGACCCATTTTGTTGCTCAGGTTGGAAATATTTTTGGTTTTCAAATCACATCACACAGGATTTGAAACATTCACACTAAAGCTGTGTCATTTTATATCTAACTCGTCTGGTACCATTTTATTGTTAAAAAAATATGTCACAATGCAGCTTTAAAGAAAGTAGGAGCATTGGGACTAATGCTCATTCACTTCCTCCTCTCAGGATTTCCCAGGTGATCAAGAGATTAAAACGACTGTAGTTTCCCCTTTTGGTTGCAAACTTGTCTCGCTAATGTTTTGGGCTTCTGCCACAATTATTGGGGCTAAAGCAAGGTTACAATGATGATATCAGTGAGTTAGAAGGCAGTTCATGTCTTAGTGTGGTTTGGGAGATGGAGGTGGGGGGAATGGCTCTGTGTCTAAACTGACCAAATTATCTTCTTCTTCTTCTTCCTACTCTTCACCTTGTCTGGTATTTATTTGGTCATTAAAACATTACAATATAATATCAGTAAAAGTGCTCAACTCAATAGGCATGCTGCTGGTGGACATGAAAGGCTTGGAAATACTCATTGTTCTTCTTTGTCAAGTGCTGCCCTCTCTATTTGACAGTATAATATTAACAGCACAATTAAGGGGCCCAGACTGTTTCCTTCCATTTGCCTCTTTCAAAACTGCCATAGCTGATTTCAAGCAGCTTTTTAAAATACTATTTTTGGAGCTGTGAATTGTTTAAAATGTCAAAATATGCAGATTATTCCGAACCTCTTTTGAATCATAAAACGCGGAATTAAATCAAACTTTTATTCCAGTCGAGTAAGAGGATAATATGAAGAAATATCACACCTGCTTTAACCCTTTTATCACTAGGCCTTTTTTTGGCTGCTGCTCGAAAATACTATACCCATACTCAAAGGGGGCCTTACTCTCTAACTACAAGGTCCATTTGAATAATTTCAATTTATTAATAACACTCAAGTGGGTGAGCTTTGATGAGAGGTGTACATATTGTGTATATGTTACTGGTTAATACCAAATGAAGATGGAACACAGCTCAAATGGAAAACAAATTTCAGGTTCGCCTGATTGATATTGATTGATTTATTTGAAATAATGCAGATTGAAGCCTAAAATACTCAACAATCATAGCACAACATGTTTGAAGTCTCCACAAAACAGATTTTACTTCGATTGAGTGAAGCAGGCCCACGTTATAAGGCTTCAGTACGGAGAAATCATGCGAGATCAAGCGAGGTCAAGCCAAAATTCTCATTTTGGAACCAGCTGTTGCAGCTGTTCTATTTTAATTTGATATACTATATAACTATATATTTCACTTGTTTATCACTAATATTGTTCAATGACATCGTCATACAGCAGTTTGGCATCATTTTGAGCCATTTTGAGCTCTCTGACGCTCTCATAATTCTCCTTCATGGAATTTTCTCGTCTCTGTGTGTGTGTGTATGTGGGTCTTCCTAAGGCCTGTGATTGGTGGATTTTCGTCATGTGACAACTTTTTCGAACCGGGAGAATGAAACGAATGCACCAGGAAGTTCCTTGAGATGACTCACTGACTTTCTAGCCACTAAAAAGCCAAAGGCGCGCCGAGCCTCCCCCGAGAGTAAAATCATTGGCTCAACAGTAAAAGGCGGACCATCTCGTCATACATGCATTGTAAAAGTCCGCCATTTCGTCACAAACACACTGAAACTTACAGAGACACACACACACACACAGACGAGAGAACATGTCCTAACACGTTTGAAATGGATTACCGGCAGTTTCCAGCGTTTTTCTTCAAGAAAATCATCTCAAGGTACGAAGCGTTTACATTTTGCGGAGCTGTTGTTGAGCCGTTGTTCGTCGGTTTTCTTGCTATAAGTTTTTAATGGTTTCAAGGAGAGGAATATGAAAGATACGAGTGTATTCGCTGTAGAGTCCTCGTGCTTTCTGATCTACGGATCGGCCATGATCGCAGTTAGTTTTGTCTTGGTATCTGAAAACGAAGTGCGTAGCTCGCTGTTTCCTGGCGAAAAAATACGTAAAACTGTAGTAGTACTGTGAGTAAAATGATTCTATGTTTTTTTCGGGCAGAATCTCATCGTTATATAGGTATATGATATGTCATAAAATATAATTTTATTCGTTTAGCAAACGTGATTTGTACTACATGTGCGTACTACATGTGTGTTATATATGGGGCACTCGCGGCAAAAAGGTTTTAACTTAATCCCACCAACTGGGAAAACCAGAGGTATACTTTTTGTCAAATGTCCAGGTGTTTCATTGCCAATTTTTCATGACTTTATCAAACTATTTGTTCCTAATGACTTAATATCATTGTTGTCTGTTTATGTTTTCTAAGTGCTTTTTAAACAATACCTTTAAATACCAATATATTGGGGTCAAAAGCACCCAATTGATCCTTCACTAAGTCCCACTCCTCACGCAGACTGGCCAATCATAGCGTAGCATCATCCAGCTCCCACCAGGGACTAACAACTATATGTCTCTGCTTCATAAACTCTCAGGCAGTGGTTTCACAGTTTCTTCATTTTCAAGTTGGCTTTGTGGATTTGGAGCTAGCCATGCTTAAACGTTGTGTATTAGTAATGTTCGTTACATGGAGAAGTTGGTAGTAAAATGTTACATGGAGCTAGCATCAGCAAAGTACGTCAGCACATAAATAGCGATCGTTGGCACTTCTATGCTACGCTATCTACTGAAGGTATACTGACTATAAACACATGCTGTTTTTGCTTTTTATTGATTGTAACAGTCATACCTGGTTTACAGGAAGTGTTTAATTCATTAAATTCTAGTGCTGGGCAAGTTAACGCGTTATCGTGCGTTAACGCATTTTTTTTATTATTATTTTGAAAGTCAGTTGCTCACTGGCAGCGGTGGAGGAAGTCTTCGTGAGACTACGTTGATGCAGCGTGTGGGAGAAGTAGAGATAAACAAAAGCAAGACAAGCTAACAAATGCCACAGAGGAGTGGATAGCTACAAACTGCAGGCCGATTAGTATTGTGGAAGATGTCGGTCTGAGGAGCGTTCTCAAGGTGTGTTCGCGTCGCGTTTGGTGTGAACGCACCTTTAGGATCGCAACGAATGACGGCACGTATGAGCCTCAAGACCCACCATCACAAGAACAATACACGAGTTGTATGAAAAGGAGAGGACTACAAAAGCGATGGCGTTACAATGTGCACCAGCTGTTGCTCTCACTGGAGACTACTGGACATCGCTGGGTAACAATCATCACCTCGGAGTTACAGCATTATATTGATGAACAGTAGAGCTGCATTCACATGCTCTGATTGTCATGAAAACAGAAGACAGACATTTTGCTGAAACGTGCGCAGAACATTTTATTCATGTTGCACAGCAGTGGAACGTTTCACATAAAGTCAGCACACTGAGCACAGATAGTGCAAGAAACAACTGCTACTGTGTAAAGGGAATACTGCTGTTAAAAAGAACCTGATTTGTTTAAAGTGTTTGCAAACCAAACATTATTGCCCTTTTGTTCACATAGCAGTACTTTTAAAATAAAAGTGCGCAATACACTACTTATGAATTCATTATTGAACTTTGCCATAACAATGCGATTAATTTGCAAAAAAATCATGCGAATAATCGCGATTAAAAATTTGAATCGTTGCCCAGCACTATTAAATTAATTCTCTTCTATCTCGATTGCCAGATGATGTGGTTTTCATTTTCACACTGTTATTTACATTGTTTACACTTTATATTTTTAACCAGTTTTTTCTGCTAAATCAGAAATTCTGGATGTATCCTTCTAATATTGCATATTGTAGACCCTACTGTCTGCTTCTCTCAGAAATCACTTTTTCGTTTTTCAGAGAAACTTTATATCATAACATTTAAAATTATATATATTCAGGGTGTGCAGTTCGTGACCGTGTGGGCTCCATTGTTGCTCTCACAGCTTGACGGAGTTGCAGCTGGGGGCAGAGCTTATCGAAGTTCAAATGCAGCCCATGCAGTTTTAATAGATAGAAAAAGATGGACAGATTAGTTCTAATTTAAAGTAACACACATTATCAAGGCATTTATTACACTAATTCCATAACTAATCATGTTTTGAGAAGAAATAAGTCAGCAGTCCTTGCATGTTAAATATGTTGGTAGAATGAGGGTTAAACACGGCGTATTCCTGCTCGGGTGACGTCTGTGTTTAAGCTGGCCGAGATAAAAGTACAGCATGTGGTACATTAGCATTCCTAAAAGTCACACTGTAATTGGTTGCAGATTAAAGTTAATTGATTTAGCTGATAGTTTTAAAGCTCCTGAAGATAATTAAGTGCAGTGTTGAGAATTCTGATATGTTGACATTTTGAGAATGAACAACCTGTAACGCGAGGGTACAACATAACGTTAACTAACATCTTAATCATGCAAATTAAAAAACACGGCAGATTTAATTATCATCGGTCGAATCATTGGTCCTCATTAATTACATTTGGCTTATTTATTCACTTTCACATATCTATTCCACTTACTTCCCAATTATGCAGGACAGTCCTCAGACCCCCGTTGATATAACAAACAGTGATTCCATTCCTGCTTCATTATGGGATGCATGTAATAAGATGCTCAGGGGATGGAGGGACAAATGAGTATCCAAGGTTGTAGAGCTGCTGCAACACCAATCCAGTGCATCAGAAATGAGCATTAGACTTTCCTAATATGAATATATTTATAAACATGTATATATACAGAGTGTGTAATGTATGCCGAGTGGCCTCAACTTACTCTAGTGAAATAAGTGAACGCACTCAGATTACACACAACCCACCCACAAATGTTCATCTGCTGTTTTAAATATTTGATACCTTCACAGTATGGTTCGGGTCAATTTTGACCCGGACCAAGAATTCCCTCATAGTAAGTGTCTATACCAAATTTTTAACTACAGATCTATTTAGAATGTCTAAATAGCTTATGTCTCATTATTAAATGTATGATTAATCCTTAATAAATGTTTCAGAGAGCAGGGAGAGTGTATTTTTTAAGTTTTACAACATTCGTTTTTGGAGAAAAACCTCTACTATTACACATTATCATGTCCTGTTTTACATGAGACATACAAACATAAAAGCCATAATGACTTAAATATATTGTATTGAATTTGAAAATGGCATGAACATTCTGGAACTGTTGGAATTGGTAATATAACCATGTTTAATCATTGCAACCATTAAATGCTGTCCCCACTGCTATATCATAAGAAATCATAATTATCAATATTAATTCAACATTTACCTCTAAGAACACAAAACATTACATAATAAAATGCTTATTATAAACTACTCAATAATCAGTCAGTAATCAGAGCTTTCTTCCACGTTGTCTTCCTGCTCTGACACATCCTCTCTGAAGAACAGATCAAGGGCCTGTTGCACACTAAATCTTGCTGCCATGATGCCAGTCACTGAAATGGCAGCTCAGGTACCTTTATAATGTTATGACCCCCCCCCCCCCCCCCCCCACACCACCATCCTCCCAACCCAAATTGATTCAAATTTGTTACTTTGTAGATTATTTGATAATATTGCAGGTGCAGGTGCTTGTGCTTGCAGGTGCAGATCTTGTGTCTGTGACAAGGCACCCTCTGACCTCTGGATGACCTCTGTTCCCTTTGTGCACCATGATCACTCCTGTGCTGTTTTACTATTTCACTGTTTCGAGGCTCCCCCGTGCCCCTTCAAAGACCAGCAGGTGTCTGTCTCTGCGGGAACCTGAGCAAATGTTGTGGGAACACAGACAGTTCTCGTGACAGTTTCGAGGTCCCCCTTGAACTCTGTCAACACTGTCCCATAAAAGATACACACAAACATGGCCTGTACAGTTTCAAGTTTCCCTAAAACCACCATTTTCCTTGATTTGACCCACACTGGTAGATCTAAAATCCATCTCAATAGATACGGGTCAAATTTGACCCGAAACAGCCTCAGTGTACAAAAATGTGTAGCACCTGTTCAAAAGCATAACATTTTAAAATATTTTAATTTTTGTGTATTTTTGGTTTTGCACTCTGCGGCTCACATCGGAGAACAGCAGTGGCCTTCAAGTAACGTAAAAAAACACAAAAGTCTTTGCTAGAACCAGTGTTTTGTTTGTCTGTTCTTGGCTACTGTAGAAACCTGGTGGTGCAACACGGTCTCCGTGAAGAGAACCCACTTCACATGTCGCTATTACCCGTTCTCATTCCCTGGTTGTCAAATACCAACACGTTGTCAGTGCCCCTTGGCACCTGATACAGACACGCTGAGGCACCCTTTAGCGTCTGTATGACACGCACCAGGCTTTCAATTACTTCAATCTAAACCCATCCCGTCAGTATAAGGCGGTCAGTAGAAAGGGCGAGATAGTCTGCTCAGGGAGGAGGCCTGGGTGGATGGTTGGGTCAAACAAACACAGACTTTCACCCGGAAGACCACTGTCCATGTCCTGTTGTAAACCAAGTTAACATTGACTTATTGAACCTTTCTTTTCTCATGAAACTTATGTACTTAACTGTGTATGTAAGTTACATTGCAAGTGTAGTTATTTTGACCCAAATCACAGCCTTTTCCAAAGCCCAACAAAGTATTTGGCTACCTAAACCTCAACAAGTAGTTTTGTTAAAAGTTTATTTTGAAAGGACATTATGCATGAAAGAAGCGTAACCTGACACAACATTCCTGACACGTCCAAAACCAAAACCAAAGCTCGAGGGATAGCGTATCATAGTTTTAAGTACAGGGCTAGTGACCAAGCTTCGGTATTTGACGATTTGGGAGTGAAAACGTGTTGCAACACATCTTGATGCAACATAACATTACGTAAGCCAAAGAAAATGGCAAATACACAAAGTACAGATCAAATTTGTCATTAGTTTGTAAGTATTGGAAATTTTCTTAGCTCTCCATCGGTAGTTGAGATATTTCAGTGTAGACCAACTATCAACATTGCCATCCCTAGATCTGCTTGCGTGGCAAGTGATCTAGATAGATATATAGATAGATAGATAGATATATACTTTATTCATCCCCAGGGGGAAATTTGTATGTTACAGCAGCAAGACATACAAAGTAAGCAAAGTAACAGCCTCAGTTTGAAGTTAGTGTGCACTTGTTAGAGGCAATTAGGTGATAACCTACAGAAGACTGTAATGACACACCAAGACAATTAAATACAGTAATGGAAACAGTTTGGCTCACAGTTAAAGTTTTCAAACCTCTATATATCTTCATTGGACGATAACCTTTTTTTCTGATATGGTCAGCCCATAGTACGATTGCCCCCATGTGTGCTCACAATTGCCCAGAATTTGCACCTATGACGGTGAATGTTTGGTTATATTGTTCATTCATTTAACATCAGAATTATAATCCTCAAGTAGCCAACTCAAGTTCTTTAGTAGATATCTAGACAGCATCTGTAGGCTTAATTTGACATACCCATTTGTATATACTGATTTGATTAAAGGTGCGTTCATTCCACTGAACTGCATTGAGCTTTTTAAGGCAGTTCTTTATGGAATTTCACATTTAAGAGAAAGTTACATTGTAACTTTACGTGAAGCAGCTCTATTCATTAACATCTCTCCATCTATGTCAGCCTCTCTGATGGTAGTGTGAGCATTGGGATACAATAGCAAAACTGAATGTGGCAAAAAGGAAGTAATTAGACATTAATCGAGTGTAATGTGAGTGGGAGGTTATAGATGAAGACAAGTGCTGGTGCAAGAGTTCTATGATGAGATGAAGACAGACATCAATAGACATTGATGGTTGTAATGAATAGAGAGAGTGCTGCCATAATGACACTTTACCTTTAATAGTGCTCATTAAGAAGACTAGCCACTTGGTTGACGAGAATGAGAGATGAGCTGTCGTCAGGACATAGACGAAAGAAGCACCTTATGAATTATAAAACCCTAGAAGGGCCCAGACAAGTGCAAACCAGAAGCAGGTCCACACACTGAAAGATATTTATGTATATATAGTATGACATTATAGACAGAATACATTTCAGGGGGTATGATATTAAGGTGGTGTATACACTACAGATCATATATATATATAGTATAGACAGTGGTCTCGATACATTTTAATACTCTATAGGTCAGTATTAGATGTGAGAGTGTGTACATAAGTGTTTGTGCAGTAGTTTAGCAGGGTTGAGTAAGTGTGAGCTAGCAGCCAATATCAATAAATAACCACCATTCGTAACTCCCAACCATAAACAATAAGCAAAAGTGCTTTCCAACCCAGAACGTATTGTTTCATTTATGGTGGGGTATAGGAAAAACGGTCTGGCATGAGAAACTAACCAAGTAAACTCTATGCCAGCTCAGAGAGTGACTGCGACACAAGAGTTACTTTCTCATCTCTACAACTATCAGTGAAGTCGTCCTCTGTGCAACTGAACATTTTAATAAGGTCACATTTGAAAGTTGATGGTACCCTTTAAAATCTTGTATGCAATAAATGTACAATAACAGCTGAATTGCTTTCGCACAAAACCCAAAGCCTCCTTATATCAGCCTGATTCTTGCCATGTTCCTCTTGCAGCCTTTTCTTTTAGCATACTAACTCTCCTGACCCGCAGTGACCTCTGTTCCTGGCGTTCCCTATCACCCGACTGCCCCACTCACCTGATCACATACAACTATACATAGAGCTATGCAACATGAACATGGTTCGTTGATTGACAATAACGCACCTGTGCAATGATTATGAGTGCATGTACACAGCAAAACTGAAAACTATTGATGCAACAGAACAAAATGATGCTGTGTAACCACATGGAATTCTGTTTATTTTTTAATAGAAAATATCCTGAAGTTCTGATGGACGAAAGGATTTGTGTGATTGGCTACTGTTTTATTCCAAAGAGTAAAATAAACTGGTGATGTCTGATGATATAACACATTCTCGTTGCAGTTCGTGAATTAGTGATGAAATGCAATCGATTAGTTTCGTGTTCAGGGACAAAAATTTCCAAATTTTTCGTGTCACTCGGAACAACTTCTTTTTCGTGTAGACATTATGCTACAAAACCAAATTTACTGTAGGTTTATGCAACAAAACCACTTCGTTAGGTTTTGAAAAACCTTCACAAACTTCACCTCACAACAACGCTTTGGGATACGCAGTTTCAAACACCAGTCTCGAGGTTGAAAGTCCTGCATTTGTTGGATCCATCCACCTCGCCACCCGCCCAACATGAATGACTATGGATTATTAAAGTGCTTGTATGTGTGTGTTATCTATGTATGCTTGAGTATTTGCTGTTCTGTAAACTAACCATGTTAATCACATTAAAAGTTGCATTTTGATGGACATTTTAATTTCCTACTAAAAAAAAAGTGTAAAACACTGAAAAAGGCAAAACCCACCAAAGGAAATGTGCTATGTTTGTCAACGGTGCTACAAAATTGTAGCAAAACACAAATATGAAAACACCTTGAATTTAAAGTATACAATCAACATCTTTTTACACACCGTTCTCATTCCAAACTCTTTAAATACAGACGCTTTGTCAGTGGCCCTCAGGGACTGATACAGATGCATCAAGACTTAAACATCAGTATGAGATGCACCAGGCTTTCAACTGACTCCAATGTAAACCCAGTAATAGACAGTCAGAGCAACTGACGTAGTAAAAAGAGCAAGAAAGTTTCTCCCAGGAGATCGCTCTTCAAGTCAATGTCGACTTGTTTTACCTTATTAACGTAACTTGCGTACTAATCTAACATTGTCTACAAAAGTTACATAACAAGTGTATTTATTTAACACAACAAACATACAAACTTATTTGAACCCAAAGCATGATCTGTTCCTAAAACATACCAAGTACTTTGTTGCTTTGACCTAGCAAAGTAAAGCTTTAAACTAACTAAACCTAAGTTTGAAGTTTATTTAGAAAAGACACTGTTTGCATTTAACAAGTGGAAAAGGACTAACAGTTGCTGACACTTCCAAAACTGACGTGAGAGGTATACAAATAGCATCATAGTTTGATGCGTATGAGCTGTCCTACCAGCAACATTGCTTTTTTTCTTCATTCTCACAGCTCTCATAACGTTTTTGGCCGCAGCAAGCGGGTGGTTTCTGCGAAAAATATCTTGAAACTCTCACAGTATCAACATTTAGTTGGATCTTTAGTAGCTAAAGAGCCAGATACATACAACACGAGTTTGTGGAGACCGAAAAAAAGAGCTACAGGGTGAATACTGGACACAGATTAGAAAGGAAACATGATTCCAAATGAATGCTGCATGTGTAAATAATCAACCATTTGCTATCAAGTTCTCCATATCAACATTAAAGGTGAAGATATGTCGATGTTGTGTTCACATCTTGTCTCTACTGCCCCCAAGTCTCTAATAAATACAAAAATCCGCTCTAGCCTAATATGAATATTGATAATAATAATTATTATAATTTTGAATATTAGATATTTTAAATTCTCAAATTTAACTTTAGAATTGGAGAAAACTGAAATACATTTCTAAGTTATTGCAGTATCAAGCAGTTAAACGGCAGGCTAATGTGTAACTACAAACCCAGAACAAATAGCTCATGTAACTGTGTCACTGTGCATATACACACACCATATAATAAGATGTTTTGATTGATCTATCCATACATCTCTTGGATACTTGGCAGTACACCCTGCATTTGAAGATGAACTTAAAATAGCTCGCAGCTTGGCAACTAATGGGACTACCTAATTCCTTTTTTTTCTCTTGCACCAAAACGAGATCTCAGAGGGAATTCCAGTTTCTAATTAATAATTGGTATATGTGGCTGACGCTCTGTGAGATTATTTCAAGTCATTAGACAACACCCCCTTCACTGAACCTTAGGAGAGAAAGAAGGCGACTAGCAGTCCTGCAGGGATTGTACCGCCGCACCAAAAGTGTTTTGTTCATGAAATTTAATTGCGGCATCCACAAACGTGTTCCTATGAGTATTACAAAATAATGACTCTGTTCTAACATGAAATTAAAAGCAAAAATGTTGTTTTTTTTCTCCGGGCTGAAATAATCTTAATGGAAAAATATGAATGTTAACAGCCTAAGTCCTGTTGTTCTCAGTGCCTTACTTCATTGTTTGATGATAAATTGCCACTTGTCCTGACTCTCAATCAAATTCCTTCTGTGTTTGGTTTTCCATATCTTGCAGCTTTCACCGTCCAAAACGGCTTCTCCCTTGGCGCTGCATACAGAAAGTTTCCTTTGTTCTCTAGAAAATTGACCAAAAACAGACAGCCAAGCGTGAACTGCTGTTTGAAGACAAACACTGGGAAATACGGTATCATGACAAATTAGTAGAATACGCAATTTGCAACAGCTTTTAGATCATGCCTGACAAATAGGCCTAAAAATAAGATGTAAAAGAAGAACAAAGGGATACAGATATCATAGTCGACTTGTCGAGGGCAGCAGAAGGGGGAAAAAAAGGTACTTCAGCACGGGAGCGTAAGGAAAGGGCTCGAGGAGAATGGAAAGCACCAGGACAAACACATCTAGGCTATTGATTTATTGGAGGGTATAGTCTTAGAGACGGGTGCAAGATTGATCAAATGGAAGGTTATCCTTACTCACAGAGGCAAGCTGTTTGCCAATATCCATCACTGGAAACTCAAATGGCTCAAAGGATCCTTGACATTCCCCAACACTGCAGTGCAGGTTAGGAGGTTCTCTGTGTGCAGAGGGATTGTTTCAGACTCCACACCCAGCGACATGGCTGTGCAGTAAAAACAAGGTTAGTGTCCTTTTCATATCAATACAATCTACAGCTTCTTTTCTATCTATCCACAAGGGCAGGGTGATCATATTTTATCATTTCATCACTATATATATATATATATATGAGAGAGAGAGAGAGTTGTTTATGACACAGTCAATTATTGTGATATAAATTATTTCTGTTGGGATACATCCTAGTAAGTTTAGAACTTGTAAAATGACCAAGAGTTGTATGAGCTGCAACCGTAATCATCATCATCATAATCAATGAACAATTCATTATAAAATGTTGTGAAATGTTTGCAGCCAGAATTGCATATCTTTGGTCCGTTACATTTATCAGTTTACATTTTCAATCATGCAAATCAATCTGCCTTTTTGCCATCAAAAGAAGCAACACCATACGGTGTATTATGTGTTGCTGGTGATGCACCAGTACTGTGTGTGTGTTTTATCAACCCGTTCTCATCCCAACTCGTCACATACCGACACTCGTGCGTATCCACCATATATCCTGACCCGGCCCGCTCTGGGAAGTTATGGCCTGTTGAGCATCTATTAATTTACATCTGCACTCGTGTTGACAAGAATCACCACCAGGTTTACTGGCCTGATTGTTTCATCTGTCGGGGCATGGGAGTAAAATGAGACAATTAATTCATGTGAACTAAAATCCACCCTGTCCATTAATCTTGTAATTGCAACAGAACACAGAGGAGGCAGCGGTGGCAGCTTGTCAAGTGGGGGATGTGAGGTGAAGGAGATCCCGTCATCATACAGACTGACTGCCAAAGCTTCAACACACCGGTGATCTTTTTAAGGACGTTTTAGTTCATCACTTCTGTTTTATTTCTTTTTTTAAGTTTCATGGAGCTGAATATGACATCAAATATGTGGTCAGGTCAACATGCAGCACGACATGAGCTCAGGTTTGTACACATTCATTCTCCAATTACGATAATAGGCTGCTTACAACTAATTATATTTTTTCATTATCAATAACTCAGTTGATATTGTTGTATCAAAATGAGTCAGTTATTCTGACTGCACAGTTATAAAAACAGAGATTTGTGTATCCTCACAGGGGACAAAATGGAGCCAACAGATGTTTATATTAGCTATGCTTTGGGTTAACTCCCTTATTTAGTATTTATAAAGCTAATTTTCAACAGGTTTTCCCCCCAAAAAAGTAATTCATACTAAAACATTTGATTATTTTTGTCCCATAGAGCACGGCACAAGCTTCTCACAGCTGAATCCATTTAAAATAAAGTGTGAATGGTAGTTGGACAGTTTCAACGAGATATTTGATAACAAATACAAAAATAATAACATTTTTAACAAGACTTTTTACTTTCTCTGTGTGAAGTTTTTAAAGCTACGAGGATTTCGTTGGTCCTTGTGGACAAAAGAAATTGTTTGTTTCCGAACAGCAGATTCCTTTTAGAAAACCTCTCATTTAACTGCAAAGCAGTTCTGACATTCTGATACACGTAATCCTGGTTCTGGTTCCCTGGTTCCCTTTTCCTCCAGCGGGCCCAAAAATAAGGCCTGGCCCTCCAGCAGCGTTGTGTGGGTATAGGCTCCCAGTGGAGACCGGTGGAGCAGCGAGGCGAACCTCTCTTCCTGGCTGGAAGAGGAGTCGCTGCTGCTGAGCTCTCCACCTCCCACCAGAGCCCTGACTGCAGGTCGAAGGCGGAAACAACGCCGGATCTGGGTCTATCCTTGGTGGGCCGGCTGCTGCCGGAGGCCCGACTGGAGTCTGACCTGAAGGTTTCTGGTGAACATGCGTGATTTCATCTGGTTTCACCAGAATCAGACCCGATGGCACTATACAATAAGAGTCACTCTTCTCGTTGATGGTCTTGTTTACTTATGAAGGTCATATAGAGGCATCAGTAGTACATTGAGTCTGTTTCAAAACCAGATAAAAAAGTTCCTTTTTTTAGTAACTTTAATTGTCAGCGTCATTCTGAATTTGCAGTTTCACAACTAACCCATCTCATTTCCTGTCAGTATAAAATACTTAGGTAAGTTGATTAGTACATACTGTATACAGTTAGTATGTCAAATGTGCTATACGTATTAAATGTTTGAAAGGAATGTGAAAGGAACTATTTCATTAGGAAAAAAAGTAGTACCAACTAAAACTGTCGACCGCGTCCTCTGTGGATCACCCAGAGTAACTGGCACATTGTTTCTAGAAGGTTACACTGCTGTTAAGTCGTTCATCGGTGTGTTGAGCACCACAAACAAAACCCCAGTCTCAGACATTGCTTGGTTGGAGGAATAAATCTCAGAGACAAAATCTCAGTGCACGGAACCAAAATGATCTGCATGGGTAGATACATGTGCCACTAAAGGTAGGTGATAAAATCTGCTTGGGTGAAGTGACCCTTAAAAGAGACAGCGCTGTCATGCCACATCCGCACCTTTAAAGTAACATCTTATAAGCAATGATGAGGATTGAGTTAGTCACATTTAATGGTGCCATGTTCAGGAACAACCAATGCTGGAGTCTCATGATTATACTCTGATAGAGTACAGCATGGGCTGCACGGTGGTGTAGTGGCTCACAGCAAGAGGGGCCCGGGTTTGATCCCCTATCCCGGGTGGTCCTTCTGTGTGGAGTTTGCACGTTTCCTCCCACAGTCCAAAGACATGCAGTTTAGGTTATTTGGAGACCGTAGGTGTGAATGTTTGTCTGTCTCTACATGTGATAAACTGGCGACCTGTCCAGGGTGTACCCTGCCTTCGCCCAATGTCAGCTGGGATCGGCTCCAGCGCCCCGCGACCCTGAATAGGATAAGCGGTTTGGATGATGGAATGGAAAAAATTTAATGTTACAGCATACAGTTTACTGTATAAGCTGACATACAGCTGCATGTTTGATTGCTTTGTTATCATCATTATTTTGTATTAATCTTTGAGTTGTTATACTTACAGTGCTTTACCTGCATATGCTGCATTTGATTTAAGTATAATTCCTCTGCACCCTGAATCGTCTCTCAAAGAGAAGCGCCAGGTGTTTCACAGATAGTGTGATCTGTCATCTGGTACGTTGTGTTGGTGTGTAGGCTGCTATATCATAAGAAAAGTCCCACAGTTTCCACTGCAGGCGCTTGTGTCACGCTCATCACGTTTGACAGCTGTTCAAACTTCACCGCATCTGCTTATTTGGAGGAAAAGTCTGCCGCTATCATTAGCACACTCACAACATTGCCATATTGCCCCCTTTTTTGCATCTGTTCTCAGAAGTAAACTGTAACTGATGGTATTATCTAAAGCCGTGATTCAATAATCTGGCTAATCCTTTGGGACTTCTTAGAACTGGGTGTTGTAGGACTGAACACTTGCTGTGCTCTTGGAAAAGTAGGGAGCCTTAGAGTCACAAGTTGAAACCATGGTGTGCGGGATAAAACTATTTTTGGGATTAGGATCATTTCATTTGGAAAATTAATGAACATGCTCTACAGAAGTGGAGAAAAACTGTTATGCTCGCACACAGATGATGAGCACAATATCAAATCTATGGCTGATTAAATTGTTGCTTTTATCAAAATACCCATTTATCACAAACGGCAGCGTTGCCGTGTGACAGCGATTAAAATGCACGCTTGTTTAGGGGTTGAGCATTTGCAATGGTGCTATGTTTAGACTGGAGGAACACTAAGGTCATAAGAAGCTTTGGGGCGAGAAAAAAACCACATACCACCTCCTATCCTCCATCCCTTATTCCTTCACACTTTCCTGCAAACCCTGCCATTTCAGAGATTTATAAATAGTATTAAGCCTGTTCTTGGCTCTCTTGTCGTTATGGGCCGCTCAGTTTGAGTGGCGGTTGTCAGGGACAATTTCAATCATACTTTTATAGAAAAAGGGCTGTTCGCTGAGGAGTAGAAAATTCCCTTTGAGGAGGCAAAGTCTTAGTTGGAAGAAAAGTGAGCACACTAAATGTTGATCCATTTTGGCAAGTAATTGTAAAAGGCATCAGTATTCCAGTGTTGCCAAAAGTCTCTGAAGCTTTCAGGTAACCACTTTGACTTCTAGCGAATGATTTCAAGCGTTAGGGCAACAGAGGAGCACGATAACCCGCAGCCGTTCTAACCTAGTTTGTATTATTTTACATCTCGTGATTCATGCATGGAGGTGGTCCCTCCTAAAAGGACATTTTCCTGGTTTGTCTGAAGTAACCTTTGGCATACCTGCATCATTAGCTGCACGTCGGTTTGAATAAAAAATGTTGTGCTGCATATTCAGAGTGGAATCAAGCCTGACTGTCGTATCAATATCACATCATTTGCCTAATTGTTAGGGAGGTAAAAAATTGGCAAACACAGCTGTAATGTATATTTCAGTGCTCCATTGCGAGGGTTTATGTAGAAACTCAGTGCGCAATCTGACAGGCATCAGGGAATATCAGCCCTAAAGAAAATACTAAATCCTTTTTAGACTGAAAACTGAAAAAAAAAAGAACTGATGTAATTGGCAGAAAAACTGTCTCGGGTCTGCCGCATTGTGTTTTGCAGAAGTTCTCCATTTGTTCTGACTGAGAGAGTATGATTTACACACATACTGCAATAATTACGAAATAGCCCTAACTCTGGGAACGTTGCGTGGAGCGCTGCTCTGTTCTTGAAGCTCTCTGCCCTCAGGTCCATGAGACGCCTGGAGATCTCCCATACACAAGACACCTACTCTGCTCCCATACTTTTCAACTCTTTTTGCCCGCCAGCTCAGTAACAAAACACACATTTCTTTCACTGCTTCGGCATCTCAGACTTATTGTAAATGCTACACGTAGCATTCTTTGACGGGGTCTGACATGAATGCATACGAGATGTTTTTAAGCTGCCCTTTTCTTGTAATTGTATTTAATGAGTTTGAAGCTGATCATGCTGGTTCTGCGCCACAGGCGACTTTTCTTTACCTGCTTCTGGCAGTTTTGAGGAAGCGCCTGGTATTCTCAGAGCTGATCCAACTCGTGATGCGCTCCCAGTAGAGAAGCACCCCATATTGTCATTATTTTTTCTTCTTGTCACATCGTGAGAAAACAGAAGAGGACCCTTCTTCTGATTGTAAGCAAGAGAAACGGTGGGGATTAATGCTTCACCAACAGAAGAGTATGATAAAAAAAGCTGGATTCAGTATTTATGATGCAATGTTTTGCTTTGGACTTTGGATTGTCATTGTGCTTCTATGTCCTTCCTTCCAGCCACAATCCTCACGTCCCTAAGTCCCTGCATCTCTATTAAGCTTCACTGTCATTCTCCGACTGTCCACCAGAAGCCCTCTGACTTTCCTCATCCTGGTCACCTAACTGACATATCCTCCTGCTCACCTTTGTCTCATATCCCAATCACCCTGTCAGTACATATACATACGCCTTTTCTCCACTCTTGCATGTCCTTCCATTCAACCTTTTGGGTTCAAGCTTGATTTTTGTTCTAAGCCATTAGAGTCCTAGCTTAAACAATCTAGTTTTAAGTTGGAACTGGCTACTTGTGAAACAACTCATGCTTTCCATTCAGGCGCAGTACATATACAGTTTAGAGTAATTTTGTAGAACACAGAGTAGCATTATATATACAGTATATATATATATATATATATATATATATTGCAGGGTAGCCACTCCGTCCCAGTACTGTATAATGATACAGTATTACAAATAAAAGTTTAAACAGGATTTTGTTCTGATTACGACAGAAAAAAAACCATACGTGGACAAAACAGAGGCTTGAATTATGCTTGTAATACTTTCAAACAATAAGACTTACGCCTGAATTGGCGTAAATATGTTATCTCCAGAACGACTTAAGCTGCAGTGTAAACAACCCAAATCCAAAATAGAGAAGGGCTGAGCTGCTAACATTACCTTCAACTATGAAATATGATGCCATCCAGGACCAGCGACCACACAGTGGGTGTGTCTTCCCCACAGACTGTATATAAAAAATGGTTATAATCACCGTGACATCACCCAATGGTTCGTGGACTGCCATTTTGAAGCCTTGAGTGCAAGTGACATGAGAGGGGGGAGCTAAGCACAATCGCACCATGATTGAGAGGATGTTACAACTAACTTTCATGAACTGAAAACTCACTGTTAAAGGGTTAAAGTTCCAGGCAAAAAACATGGACAACTCCCAGATCGGACAACGTCGTGGTAGCGACCTGTCAATCACAAGGTAGCGTACCCTGCTTTATGGTCTATTTGACTCTAAATGGACCATGATTAACGAAATGGACATCATGCTGTATTGAAGAAGACTTGAAACTAGAGATTGACACCAAAAGCTCATGTTCAGTGAGAAGTAGGGTCATTTTCTCAAAGTCTTCTTTTTCAAGGCACTTCTGCATTGGCTTCATTTTTCAGACTCGGAGGTAGCCGCTTGGATCGGCCCTTAATATGGATTTTATTTTTTTCACATAACCTCTAACCCTACAAATGAATGTGGATAGCTAATGATGTGGTCCTTGACTTTGGAACTAATGCCTGCTACTCACTATGGGTATTGAGCAAGTAAGCGTGCTAACGTTAGCAGCTCATTTTGGAGATGATGAACACACTGTTCAAGCCATTCCTTCCACTGTTGTTTGTGCATTTTTGGTTTTGGAAAGATGATATAGAAATATAATGGGCCACAGTTTATGGATGCTTTGTCACTGCAGTAAGGGAAAAATAGTGACCTTTTCTCTTAGTTCAGGTATTCAGTGTATATTATGCACCAGATATAACAATGGAGTATCATTTGAGTGCATCAGATTTAAAACTATTCAAATTTTTTTGCCCTTTTGACATAGATGTCCATGTCCATCTGTTGTCAGAAGACCCTCCAAGCTATAGAGCTCAAACCACCCACAACTGACAGACGAATGTGTGCTATGTTCAAAACATACAATGATAAGCATCTACTTTTCATGCAAAGCAGGCTTTAATTGTGGGGAATTTGAATACAGCAATTCAACAGTGACAGGTAAATTTAATTGCCAGTCATGTGAAATATCTAGAACAGGATTTGTCAGCTCTTGACATTTTAGTGTTCTGCTCATGTTGTTAGTGTTCAACAGGCAAATCAATGGCACCACCTCCGAAACTATTTGCAGCCATCTTTGCCCAGGTCTTCTGCCTACTGTGTCAAAACAACAAGACCAGGAAAATACTAAAAATATGTTGACAAGGGCAGACTGCTTACACAGTCTTTGGACCAAAATAAAAAAAAACAGAAGAAGAATACGAAGGAAAAAATGCTTCACCTCACACAAACCCCTTGGAGTTTGACCCCCCTCCCTCCATTTGAGATCACTTGTTCCTTGTTAAAAGGACCCGGCCCTGGACGGAGCGGGGGTGGTGATACCCCTAATGAAGATGAATATTCAGCTGCTTTAGAAAGGCTCCTGGAAAGCTGCCCAGCCTGCACTCGCTGTTCCAGTCAAATTGGCGGCACGGTCTGGGAGGGAGGGGCCCGACACGCTGGTCTGAAGTGGGGAAGTTGGGCAGAGGGGGCCAGTGTCTGACAGGCAGGTGAGGCATGCATGCCTGTGTGCTCCTCTGGCAAATGAGCAGAAAGGGATGCATAATCTGTTTGCATACATAACGTACACACACATGTGGGCACCAGTACAGGCCAAAAGCAGAGGGGTGAGGCAGGAAGCTATAGACCTGTTGTGGAAAATAGTAGAGGATATAAAAGAAAATATACATATTCATTTATATATCTGGAACATTATTTTCAACCTCCACAACATCCAATCTATGAATATTACAACTTGTATGTATTGTACGAGCTAATTTCTGATTAATCCAATGACTAATGAAGTGGGTATAATTTTACATTTTAGGGTGGTAACATGCTTTAAGGATCACAGCACATGGTTTATTTGTTAATTTATTTGATTATTTATATATACGTATATATATATATATATATAACAAAACTGCACTGTCAATTGCTGCATGGATGGCTCAACGCAGGACTGCAGGAGACTGCTGTTTGTGTCCCGCCAGAGATCAAAAGTTGACGTTCAGTCATTTCAATTTCCATAACTTAAATAACGTAACAAACATACTTATTTTATACTATATTATATATTTCATTTTGTTTCAATTTCAAACATTTAAAATCACATTTTTTAAAACTGCCACTGTAATCCAGAAGAAATTACATTTCCTTTCACATCATTTAGAATGCAGTTTAGTTGTATGGGAGCGTAATTTTGTAGGAGACAGGTTTAACTAGGTTAAGTTAGGTTGTTAGGTTAAACAAACTATATCCACGAAACAAAGTGAAAGTATTTGGATTCATCAACGTAAATGGAGGGGACTTTAGTTTCATTGCTAGACAATCACTCATGGCTGAACGAAGTTAAAAGGTTTGCCCAAACTCAAAGAATACAGAAAACGTACAAATATGATGTTAGAACTAATCCGCTTGCTGTGAGCTCAGGTCTGCACTACACAGTGTTGAGTTTTTGAAGTGTGCATTTCGACTATCCTGCGAGGCTTTGCATCCTACAGTTACCCACAACACACTTATGCATAGTTTTGCTGTCCTGAGGCAACACAAATATGAAATCTGTATCAGACAGGACAATCTAATTGATAACATAGCACTTGCAGTGAAAACGCTGTAATTTCATTCTAATATAAAAGTATACTGATTCTGTCAAAAGACTAATTATATTTCAGTGAAAGAATCAGAATGATTTGTTTCTAAATGGATGCCGTGTTCAAAAGCTCAGCGCTGTGCCATGTACAGTCACAGTTCAGGCTACCTTTGGCCGCGGCTGCGAGCACAGTCCTGTTGCCAGGTGGAGAGGGGAGATGGAGCGAGCCGCCGGCCATTAGCGATGTTGGCTATTGGAAGTGAAAAGAGAAGAAAATGTGGGGCAGCTTTGCCACCCGTTTGAAGTAGGGACAGCTTGTTTGTGAAGTGGAGGCCGAGTGCTCGACTTTCATGTCCTGCTCTCATGTGACCTGGGTAGACCTCAACTTCATAAACCATATTGACTATATCGCCTGAAAAAAACAAGAACAAAAACAGACACAATCTATTCCAGCGCTTATGGGGCTCGGAAGCCTGAGGCTTTATGAAGTGAGATGAATGAGAGAGCGCTGGGAGTTTCAAGGCCCTTGACACGACTTACAAACAGGCAAACTAACGTGTCCTTGAGTATCGACTCATTAGTAATAAGTGAGGTTTAATTTCAGGCTGCAGAACAATAGCAACGCTGTGACGTGTGTTTGCGATTCTGTCAACGACACTGTCACTCTCACTCTGTGATCCTGTAAACGATTGTGTGATTTACCGTGAATTAAAAGTGAAGCCATGCAATTGCGAGTCCTCCCACCACCTTCTCTAAAGTTGAAATCTTGTGCTCTTAACGGGAGTTTTTTTTTTTTTGACACAACTGCTGATCCAGCTCTCGGGGATGAGGGCTTGAGAGACTTAGACGTTTTTTTGTCGTCTCTGCATTTCTTGGGAGGGAATTGGCAGATTATTTGGTCAACCTCGATCAGTTCCACCACAGCTTAGGGGGATACATGCTCGCTGACTAATATTGCCCGGAAATCCATCAAAGTCAGAGGGCTTGTCCCCCTTTTAAAACATGTGTGTTCCAATCGAGTTCTCGGCGAGTCAAAGCCATCGCAAACAGGGGCCGTACTCCGCCTGCAACTGACGCTGACGGATCCCGATGGAAATAAATTATGCCGTCTCCGAGCATGAAAGTACCTACTGTAACGACAGTAAACGCTAATCTTCAAAGCCCTCCTATAACTTAATGCAGTTTTCTTTGCTGGTTTAATATCTCCCAAAATAAAATTTAAAATTTAAGTTAAGATGCTTTTTACACCATCAAGAGTTTTGATGGAGGACATTCAAATGTCTTTCTCTGTCATGGGGTCTGATTGTTATACATGATAGTTAGTCGTCAAAGCAGCTGGGTTAAATCCTGTAGAGGTGATTGCAATTAGGAAAAAAAACAGTAACCACGGGGGTCAAAGACCAGAGGAACGGTCAAGTAGGTAGAGGTGACAGGGAACAACGGCTGATAAATACCAGGTGTATCAGCTTATTGCTTACTTGCATTTATCAGGCTGAGGATGTCACAGGCCCACATTGCTTGTAAATGTGTATGAATTATTTCAAACGATGTCTTCTGACCGCATCTAAAGACAAAAGTGTTGATAACTGTCCCTAACGGCCACACTTGAAGGGGGATAATGAGCCCTGCTGTCAAGGCAATATATGCAAACATATAGAAAACAAGTTTGTTTAATGACAAAGTTATATATAAAAATTTGAAATTTTGAATTAAAAGCTGAAATTAATTAAGCGCTGGTAAAAAAACATATTCCAAACTCGAGAAACTTCCAAAACCGATACAATAAATAACTTTTTTTTGTTTTGTTAATTTCCTGACTTTTCCTTTTTCATACTTTTTATACTACAGGAATGCATGATGTTGGACGCCAATCAAACTGCGACTTTGCTGCCGATACAAAGTGTTTCCAGATTGAATGCATATTTTCTTTGTTATATCATTGGTGACACTGTGAGGAACGGATCACAACCTGATACTTGATGAATCTTTAATGAGTTCTTGCTCAATGGCTCAGAATGAACTCTGAGTAACTGTGAACCAGCCGCTGAGTGGCACTAAACTACAACACGTATGTCCTTTTTTCGGAGTAAGTCTACTTGAATACATAGACAACATTTTTCCCTCCCTTGAACAAGCAGAGAAATAAGACGGGATTTAATTTAAAATAGCATGCGCTTAAAAGCAAAGGATCCATCGGTCTTTCTTGATGAATTGTTATTCTTTTATTGTATTTGTTATTCAGAGATAAATGTGTGTTTGCAACAGAAATGATGAGTCAAGGTAAAATACACGGTATTATAGATATTTGCCCTCCTACGCCTCAGATACATTAACTGTTCTCTTCTTACCTCCAGCCATGACAAATGTCAGTGCTCTGCTTTGCTCAGCAGGCCGCCCAACACACAAACGCAGGCAGGGCAACGAAAGCGCACAATTTCACATTCCTTCTGGTTCTCGGCTGCAGCACGTGACAGAAGAAAACCCAGTTATTCAGCACAGGTCCCACGGGTTGGCTGTCTCCTCGTTTGTTAATGACAAGCATTTGGGGTAGCCATCGATTTCCTGTGGCACTAATTAAGAGTAGACTCATTAAAGCGTTTGCAATACATCCTGTGTTAACTTTCAGGTTGTTGTTTTTTCATCCCTCTCTCGCTTTTCATTCTACTTTGATCGTTGTTTGTCTTTTCTCTCGTCGAGGCGAGTGCTCGTCTACGGAGAGACTGATCACAGAGAGTTACAGCCAGACTATGATCCTCCCCTCTCTCCTTCCACCCATCTCCAGTCAGAGACAGACAAGCTCATTTCAACGTGTAGGCAGATACATAAGTGGATTGTCTGTGTTTTAATATGTTTCAATCATTTAGCAAGTGTTCTCACGTTGGCCTTTAGGCTGAGTTTGTTCAATTAATTTGGCATAACGTTAGTAAACAGAGCTAATTTTGTCTGTCTTACCCCAAATATCCGTGCACCTGAGGGGCATCACGGTTAATATGAGGGAGGGAAAAAGACGAAAAAACTGTTGACTCTGATCACAACTAAGCTGGGTAACACTGGGAGGTTTCTGAGCAGACGTTCGCATTCATTTTAGGGAGCAATCTGTTTTAAAAGCCCAGTCCTTCTTATTCCGAGCAGCCGTATTGATCGGTCCAACTGTCCTCCCTGTGTGTGTGTGTGTGTGTGTGTGTGTTTACGTCTGGTGCCAGGTCGGGTATCTGCTCCTGGTGCCTGCTGACGTCCACGTGCTTGCAGCCTGATCACAGTTCACAAGGTAATTTTGTCCTAGTTTGTGCTGTAAAGGGTCGCTTCGCCAGACTCACCCCCTCACTGTCTCCATCGCCCTTTGTGGTATCTAGCTATGCAGTTTTGGTTAGATAGTTTTTGCTTTTATGTCACACAGTTTTGAGATATTCATCCACCTGCGAAATGTCTGCTGTTACCCTAATACAATAAAGGTGAAAGCAATTTAGTTTGTAGTGCTCAAATCTTTGAAAGTTGACATTTGAAAAATTCAACAGCAGTGTCTTTCCAGAAAGAATGTCAGCATTATCCACAGACCTTGCTGCTGACAGATTTCACTGAAAGTGGTTTTTTTTACCAAATAAATAGTCCATGTAGTTCCAGGAAGATGTGTCGATTATCCTTTAAAACCAAGAAATTGTTTTTGGAAAGACATGTTGCTGAAGTTTTAAAATGCAGCTTTTTATTCCTTTAGCTTACATGAACTGCTGTTAATGCTAATATTTCATGTGTAAATGATGTTAGATTGCAATCTGCTACGTGCTCAGAAAAAGTGAAGAAGTAAACACACCATGCTTCACTTTCGAGGCCACATTTCGTTTCCCCTGCTTTTGTGGTTACAAATTCTCATGCTGCATTCATTGCAATGCTGGCAAGATGGAAAGAACAGGACAACCTCCTGTTATTCCATCATGGGAGCGTGGCGTCCATGCATTATTTTATGAAGTATTTTGCCGCTGGAAAGATGAAACAGAGAAAAAGGGGGCTGTGGTGTGAATCCTATTATAACCAGAATGCACTTTGCTTGTTGTTGTCACTGAGTAGGCAAGATCCAATGTTATTTAAGTCATAAAAAGTTATGCTTACACCGGCTGTTTCATGATGACATTTCATAAAAGAATACACTGATGTTATTGCACTTACTCTGTACGCTCAGACGTCCAAATTTGCCCCTCTTGCTTTCTTTTTTGGTTCTTTTAGGGATCCTGAAATACTCCAGCACTCCCCTGTCCACACATGGCCCACAGCTTAGGTGTAATGTTATGCTTGTGCCCCTTCCTCTGTAACATTGGATTCAACAACTTTCCACCAAAAGAAACTAGCTTTAACTGGAAAATGTGCAGCAGCCCAGTGACTCCACTCCACATTCTTTAAAATGCGTAAGTAAAATCTGTAGTTCAAACAGGACGCAACAGAGGCGCAAATTTCGCCGGGTGACTTTTGCTGGTAAATGAGAAGGGGATGCTGGGGATGCTGGCAATATGCTCACATTGTTTTGATACAAAGCTGGTTGAAAACCAAAGGCAATGAATCCCTTTAACAATGGTTAACCCCTTTGCTAGCCTTGTAATATCAGCAGTTGCGGTGTTGCAGTCATATTGCCACCTGTTTGTTGACACACTTTTCTCCAAGTGGGAGATTTTGTAGCCAGAATTTAGAAATAAATTACAACCAGGAGACTGATGTGAACATTTTTACCACTCGGCTGTTCATAAATGTGGTCTATTTATTACATCATATATATCCAGCTATGATGATGTCATTGATATTAGAGACTCAAGAAAATCTGGGGAAATCCGTTCTACCATAGAACTGTAAATACCGATGTACGACCGCAGCGGCTGCTCTTCAGCCAACATTATACTGGTTTGCTTTAAATGTTTCATTATTCTGCCACTTTATTATCACACATAGCTAGTAATGGCTTTTTTTCATGCAGCTTGAAAAGAATATACTTGTTTTGTTTTTAGGTTTTTTAATGTCTCAACCAAACACACCACCTTTATCACAGTGCACATGATGAACGGTTGGCTCAGTTGGCACTTTGCGAACACATTTGTCCCATTATAATGACAATTGTGCTGTGCTAGTGGGCAGCACTTGGAAAAATGTGTGGAATGAACAGCCTGCAACAATATCAAGTGTTAGCAGTCAACTCAACAGAAAGCTAATGAACCGTAGCAAACAGCTTGTTGGGTGTAGCGAGAGAGAGAGAGCAGTTGCATCAAAAGCCCTTCATCGGCGGCTTGAGCATGCTTAAGTGAATAAACTATATCCTGAGGCTGGTGGAAAATAGACATAATCCATTGACATGTATACAACCCAGAGTGGGAAAAGTGGAAGACAGTGCTGCACTAAAGAATAGACGTCACACATAACGAAGATTCCACTCGACTTGACAGTAGAAATCAATCACACGGCGACTTTGCTTTTCATTGCTTTTTCGTAGTAGGCTAAGTAATACGACTTCAGTTGAAAATAAAATGTTGGACAAATCTAACCACTTTGGTCAAGGTCAGGGGAATGATATTGCTTCATTCGTAGTGTAAATCTTTTCTTCAAGCCAAGAAATGAACCTGGGACCTCATCCACCCTGTCAATCAGTGAAACCCCATGAACAGAATCTAAAATAAAAGTATGCAAATAAAAAGTAGCATGTAGTGGTATCTACCACCAATACCTGTGATGTTTTTCTTTTTTCATGTTTAAAATCTGTATTGAAATCATTGAGATCATTTATATGTAAGTTAACATGAGGCTAAAACTACACGTTTCCTGCTCACCGCTAACATGTCTGGTTATTGGTCAGTGTCAGGCGTCCCTGTTATAAACATGAATAAGAACCATGCTGTTGGACTGGCGCTTTAGTGTATTGTTGTTTATTGTGGAGTCGACTCCACATTCACCGCCATGCTGCCGTAAATAAGCACCAAATGTGTATTAATCAGCTGGAGAAAATAGTCCGTGGCAAATGTTCTATTTGCTTCTGTTTGTGTATTGTTTGCTGAAAATGACAGTGCCCATCTGTTTTTAAAAATGACAAAGCCGTTTTTAGAATATGAAAAAAAATATTGTTTCTGACCCATTTTTAAACATCCTCAGTAGGAAGAAATGGAATTTTGGTTGAGTGCCCCAGACAGGAGGGAATTTGCTGTGTACGTTTAAACAGACTGTTGGTTTGCTTTTAGATTTTTTTTATTGTTTGATTTTTTCCTGTAAAAAAATAAAAAATAAAAATAACAACGCCAGACATTAAAAAACAAGCAAAGGGGTGATCACCAAGGTTCTTACACATTTTCTCACTTCTCTACCGTCGCCATAGCAGCATTTAGACAGTGGTATTAATTAAGATTCAGGTCCTGTGACTCCTCACTCTGAAAAGTTCCCCCCCTCCCCGAGTCATCTGCCCCAGCGTTGTGATCCTCAGCTAGTCCTCCTCGCCGCAAATCCTGCCCCTGTTTCCCATGCAGGTGTTGGACTCGCAGCGTGAATGGCAGCATGAATGCTAATAGGTCGTTGTAATAAGGTCTTTGAAGTATGCAATACACTGTTGCAGAATCATAATGTGAAAATCCCTCTTTGAATCGGGAGACTCGGCCCTGCTTGACACTAACGGGGCTTTCTCTCTCTCTCTCTCTCTCGCTTTCTCTCACACCAACCCCTGTCTTTCTCATTGCGCTGCTCCCCCCTTCCCTCACTCCTCCCCAACACTCCCTCCTCCCCATCTCCCCTACATCTTTTAATAATCACTTCTGGCAGGAAGACTTGCCTTGCTCTGATAGGTCTTAGATGACAAGCATGGGTTTCCAAACACCAACATGTGGGATGTAGCGATCCGTGGGAAAAAAAGTGAGGGAGTGGACCCAACAGGGAGGGGGCTGGATTATTGGTTTAGGAGAGAAATAGTGGGGGTTTAGGAGGGGGTGGGATGCGGTGGGGTTGGTCGAAAGAGGGGGACGCTAAGATGTATTATGCCGGTAGTGTTCCAGTTGAGGTTGCAGTGGTTGTACTGTAAGGAGACTATTTTGTTCTGATGATTTCCATTAATAGGAGATTTAGAGAACCTTACTTACAAAGAGTGAAGTCTTTTCTATAATTTCAATGGAGCAGCCAATACAAACATTGAAAGCACACCAACACATTAAAGTGTTTAGTGGGTGTGCTTTCAGGAGCACTGTATTTTCACGGAGTGATCATGAACTGTTTTGAGAGCTTCACTAGAAGGCTGTCCGACGTTGTGCGTGACCTCTAAAGTTTGAATTGCTTTAAGAGTCTAAAATGACGGAGGTCTTTGTTCATTTTGATGAACGGGAGCTCAAAGAAGGAAATCATCATTCCATTTGAAGTCCTGTCTGTGGTTCAGTCAAGACCACTTCAAATTTCAAAAGACAGCTCTGCAAGTAGTTAACATAATTATAATTAACAGTTTTATAGCGTTGGGATTTTATTTCCTCCACTACCCAGTGGAAATATAACACTTTATAACAAATGAAAGTTATTGGAATAAATCCAGACCTTTACGATAGTGCTGGGCGGTATGACCAAAAATGTGTATCACGGTATTTTTTAAGATTCTGGCGGTTTCACTGTATTTTTTTTTCCTTGACTGTGTTTTTATATAGGTTTATAGTGGCTTACTCTACTGTCAGGAGTACATAGAATATAAAAACATGTTAACGTCATCATGTATAACGGCTTTGCTTACTATAGGGTTTGCTCGTTTGTTCGTATAATGTTGGGAGAGCAGTTTGGCTGAAGTATTTTCACCCCGGTAAGACGTACCTTGAATCCAGTGTTTTAATCATTGCTCTGAGCCCGTCTTTATCGACTGTCTGTAGCGGGACCATGTCCTTGCAGAGGTGGATCGTTATTGCGTTCGTAATGTTGCTCCACCGCTTGCTTTTCTTGTCATATGCTGCCTCGAGCAAATGCCTCTTGAAGCGATGTGTGACCCTTTAGCTTCACCGTTTCACTCGCGCTAACGTTACCGGTTGACGGCCTCGAATCCGACGACCGTCATCGCATACACTCTTGGTATTCCAACATGTGTTTTTTGCTGAGGTGATGGAGTAAGTAAAAATTCATATCATACGGGAAATTAAAACCGGTATACCGCCCAGCACTACTTTACGATATCAATGTGCTCTTTATCATAACGCAACATCTGTTTATTTAAGTGCTTGTGCTTATTTTGAGCCCAACCATGATGTTTTTTCTTAAAGCTAACTAAGTAGTTTTGTTGCCTTAACCTATGTTTGTGATTGTTACCGTAGCAACATTAAATGACAAGACAAAAGCTAAATATGTGTATCATGACATGCAGAATGTCCTTAAAAGTGGCGTGCTATTGTATACGCCCTCCCAAGAGATCCTGTTGGTATGTTGTGCTATCACTCCATTTGTCCAAACAGGGGTGATGAATGAAATGTAATAGTCCTGTTTATTTGAAGGGCCAGTGTGTAACATCTGGGCAGATTGGCAGAAATGGAATATAATATCGCTGTGGCTCAGCAGTACAGCGGGTCCTCCTTCAAGCAGAGGATCGGCAGTTCGATACCCGGCTCCGATAGTCCATGTTGATGTGTCAAAATATGAAGCATTTCCATACTTCATATTTTATTCTACTCTGTAACTTGCTGCTGCTGCAAACAAATTTCCCCCTGGGGATGAATAAAGTTTATATCTATCTATCTATCATGGCTAAGACACTTAACCCCCTTGACCCCCTTAGCTCCCATAGGCTGGTGCCTGCGGTGTATGAATAGGTCCTCATCTTGCATGGAAGCTTCTGCCATCAGTGTATGAATGGCTTTGAATGGGTGAACGATGTAGTGTAAAAAGTGCTATACAAGTACAAGTCCATTTATTAGTGTGTTTTCTTTAGTGTAATGCATCCCAAGTTCTTTTCAGGCTAAAGGTCACTAGCTTGTGGGAACAGTCAACAGCTAGCGAGGCTCACAAATTCAACACACACAAAGCAAAATAAAATGAGGGATAACTATGTTAAATAGAAACATGGACTAAAGACAATATTATGCTGCATTATTAGACACTAAAAAACATCCATGTCAGAGGCACAAAACATAAAAGCATGCAGAGTATGTTAAATATATAAATCAGTCAGACACTAAACAACAATAAAAGACATGCTTGCAGGTAGATGAGGGTCGACCGGCAAATTCAAGACAGACAGACAGACAGGTGCCAGCAGACAGATCGAGGACAGTAAGGTGCAGTTACATTCTAGTGCTGAGAGAGCTGGGTACTAGCTAACCATTTCTTTAATTGAGCTTTAAATTAACTGTATGTTTGTAGTTATCTAATGGTCACTGGGATGGAGTTCCATTCTAGCTTGTACAAAAAATGCAGACTGACTGAAAGCACTTTTCCTGAGTGGGATAATGCAATCCCCTCTTGCTGCACCTCTTGTGAGCCGATATCACGTTGTTCTTGGTCTGGATCCGTTAATAACATATTTTTTGGTCACTTTGGGCGGCAGCGGAAACAAGCTGTAAATGAAACATTGGCATATCATTGCCTTGATATGTTAGCCAACAGTTCCCTTATACACATCCAGCAGAAGGCAACATCAGTGTTCATTTGGAGTTCTTCATTGTGATGATTTTATCTCAACCAACCAATCAGGTCCATGATGACATGAAGTCATGTGATCCATTATTTACATATAACTATCGATTAGAGACGCTTTAGATATGATTCAGCAATCCATTTCATATTGAGACATTACTTTTCAAAATGTATTCTTTGAAATATGCCTATGAAGTTTTTTCTAACTTTTCAACTCTGTGCATCAAAATGTTCTGGTCCCAACTATTTCTTCTCCACACAGAGCAACCGGAGGTGCACATAGAGTAAGATGCTTCCCCCAAAAAATAGTGAATCATGCTTCGAATCTGGCATGTCAGATGCAATGAAACTCATATTTAATGACTGTGGAGTGAAGACCTTTCAATTACCCTGAATCTACTGAGGATTCTAGTACATTGTGTCTGTTTACAGTGTAGCAATTTGATTAAAAGAGCAAAATAATTTAAAAAAGATAAGGGAAAGGGTAGCACACTAGAGTGTTCTCTCATTGATCTTCATACTTCCACCTTTTTTACTTAAATTTGGTCGCTCCCTAATCAGATTTTATATCTAATTTGTTTCAATTCTCCCTTTTTGATAAAAAAAAGAGAGCTTTGTGCAACTTATAAACAAAATGAGTTAGTTAATACAAATATGCAATATGTAAACGAGGAGTGAAAACATGTTATATCCACTCTACACTGGAAACAATTACTCTGGGCTAAGTAGTGATACAAAATGTTCCATTTGTTGTACTTCCCCCTCGTCCTTCATTGTCTACATCTACTTCAGTTAGTGGTAATGTACTTTCCCCGGAACTGTGTTCTTGACAAGCTCTGAGAAGAGGGCTTACTGTGCTGTGTGCATGTAGGTGGAGAGAGTGACAACAGCAGCACAGAAGGGTTCACTCAGTCGAGTGAAAAAAGAGACAGAAAAGCACCGCTGTAATGTGCCATTTTCAATTGTTGTAATTACAACAGATAAATATCAGTCTGGTCTATCTGCCTATTTGCCTTCCTTCCCCACTCATCTCTACTTTCCCCTTCCATCCATCTCCATGGCTTCATCACTTATGCCTCTGTCAATCACCGTGCTTATAAAGCGGGCTGCGTTATGAAGTGCTTTTATTTGCCGGGAGCACCATTGAACTCGACCCGTGATAAAGCCTTGACGGAGAACGTGTTAATGATGAAGCCTCGCTGACTGATGTGCCGCAGTCATGACGGGGAGTTGGGAGAGGTTGACCTTTGTCAACCGACTGCATCGCGGGCCTCCACTTCTCCGCTCACATGTTGGCCCGCTGGAGTATCGACCTCATCATCAAAATAATATTCTCCTGTAGTAGCCGGTAGTAGTGGCAGCCTCTGATTCTTCGCTCCTCTCAGCTTCTCTTCTTCCCCACTGGTTCCCCTTCCTGCGTGCTCCTCAGAACAGATGACTCATTCTGCTCCACTCTTCTTTAAAGCCCCCCCCCCCTATTCCTTCTTTTATCTTTCTGAAAACAGGTGAATCTCTGCTTCGCTCTCCTTTTCTGCCTCTCGGCCCGTTCTCATTACAAAAAGGTGATCAACCCATTGAGCTCATCAACCCGGAGTGATCTCCCCTCACCCGCTGACTGATGAGTCCGAGACGGGGGCTGTCGCTGGAGCTGACAGGTCCTTCTGAGGAGAAACATATTAATGGCTCCGCTTTCCAACTAAAATGCTATGTGAGGGGCCTCCCCCCACCACCTCCCTGCCCGATGGCGCGGTGCTCTTCGCTGGTATTTCTTAAATGCCAACGTCAGTCATGAATAGGTCAGGACAACAAGCACTTAAATAAGGATTTGTCACTGATTAATGAGAGGTAGAGAGGACTGGGAAGGCCTCTGACTGCCTCGCGCAGATAAAACAATGAATGTTTTGTAAATAGCCACGGGTGCCTCTCCGTCTCTCGCCCGCCTGCCCGCCCCCCCACCCCCCACCCCATCCCCCATCTCTTTCCTCTCCATCCATCCACCCGGTGGAGAGAAACGCCGCCGTCAAAAAAAAAACCTGACAGCCGCACTGGGGATCGCAGGAACACATGTTGCCAGCCGCAGGAATGGAAGGAAATCCAATCAGATCCCGGCGAGCCTACAGTGGCTCAATTTGCAAAGCCAACAGGCCTTTTACCAGTATTGTGGTAATGGTATTAACAGGTTGGATCCCAGCCAAGGAGCACTATGGCAGTAACATGCTGATGTTATTGACTACTTATCCATAAAAATGCATCCCTTCTCACTGAATTATACTCAAGCGTGGCACAAATCGACTAATCTGAGCAGATTAAAGGCATTTAGAGGAGATTGGAGTTCACCCACGGTTTTATTAAAACGCACAAATCTAATCAGAGACAATGTGTAAATTGCCTGGCTAAAAGGCAAAGATGTTACATGGTGTAAAATGTGATGGGAATAAAAAGGATGTTTATTTTGTTTCATTTTGGCTGCCAATCAGAAGCATTCATGAATAAAACACTGAGGGAATCAAATCACACAGTCAGATTTTGGAGTTTTAATAATTAATTATAAGAATAAAGCATTTCTCTGAACGCAGTGTTGGAGTTTTTTCAACTAATCCATGAACAGCAGCGAACACGGAGCGGTTTGTGTGATCCATCAATCGGTAAGTGTTCCCTGGGTACAGACCTGGCTCTCACGCTCTGCACAGATGCCTCAGAGTTTCAGCCGTGTTCATATTTGTTTTTTTCTTCTTCTTCTTCTTCCAAAGTAATTAACTTGTGGAAATGATTTACCCTTGAATGCTTGTCAGATCAATTTCTCATTGGAGGTCTCTGTAAACCTGCCGTGGTACCCATAGCCTGTCAGATCCCAGCCACAGGGCACATCGCGTCCCCCATGAGTGGTTTCAGAGTGTAACGCAGTACAGTGAGCCTTTAAACAAAGACCAGACTCATATAGGTTGTATTGACAATTTAACAATGACATGAAATATTGTACGTCATGGTGAACGTCTGTCAAAAATTCTGCACTGATGTAACAGATACATTTGAACATAAAGAGTACAAACAAGCTTAATAATATATTGTTCGGCAATTTCTCCAGACATCTAATTCATATTATGAAATATACCTTTCAACTATTGCTATTGCCACTGGCAGCAGGGTATACAGAGGATGTGATGTGAAAATGCTGAACTTTATGGAAATTGAATACAATTAGGTCAGGAGTTACATAACAGACAGCAAGTGACATTTTATTGGTGATGATTATGGGTCTGCTGATTGGATGAATTAAATCAACACAGTCCAGTCTCTGTAAGAGTCATGTCTGTAGTAGAAATTATGCGATTATTGTCGATTGTTGTTCAAAAACATCAGCATGATATATAGCGAAATTTTTACAGCCTGACGAAAAAGAAAATATTTTTACATTACACCTACTGTACGTGTTACCTTGCCAAAGTTCTGACAGTAATCAGATAGTTTTTAATTTTCAAATTTTTGGTTTACTGTCTACTCTTGAATTGCAACCCTATCGCCAGAAAGAATGTTGATATTGGACAAATATGCAAAACCTCAGATTACATTCAGTGAGGTTTTTAACAAACAAAAATGTTTTCGTTACAATCTTTCGTTATCATCATTCTTTCTGTAATATTAGCACATGCAAACTACAGTATAGCTGAGTTTAAGCAACTACAATAATACCAATACTTTTTCATCAAATTATTCCTTCCTACAGTATCCGCTGACTACAGCAAAATTAAGATAAGGAACTGTTAACACTCCGATGGCCCGTGCTAACTGTACATCTGTGTTATGTACACAACTGCTATGTATAGGTAGATACTGGTGCGACATATCTTTAGAAAGCTAAGATTCTTGTGATTCGATTTATGCAAACCATTTCAAGATACAATCACAACAGCAGGTACAATCAACGCCTCTGTCAGACCACCAACCCACAAACACGCAGTTACAAAATCGATGAAGCTTCATAGAAATTCACCCATCGATAATATTCCAACAAAAACGGTCTTGTTACATTGCCAAAGGTCCAGACAATCCAATCCAGTAAAATATTTGGTCTTCACAATATTACGTCCACAAATGCACACGGACTGCTGTTGCATCATTTCAAATTAGCCGGCAGATATGCCTAATTATTTATATATTTTCGAAAGTAACTTCAGTTCCCATGTAAACATTGGGTACATCCCAAGTCTCTTAATTGTTGTTTCCTCGCTCCTCGATCCTCGCTTGAACCGGAAGTTGTTCTGCACCGGCATATTGACGGCCGTCCCAAAGCTCTTATTTAGCTCGGAGGAGCGAGGATCGAGGATGGAGGAGGGATCTCCGAGGAGCCATGAGCGAGGAACCACGAGAACAGACTTCCAGGAAGTGTTTTAACGGCCGACACGCCCCCTCATTGTTCATCAGTTATCTGATTGGACGCTGCAGCCGATCGAACTGATACAATTTTTTTCAACATGTAAACAGTGAAGACGGATCGCAGATTAAACTCTAGAGTTATATTTGATTAGTTTTCTGATTCACCGTCTGGTTTAAATATATGTTCATTGTAGTCTGAACAACAAAAGGACCACAAACAACTTTCTTCATTTATTACAAAGATTTGTGTTTTCATGATCTGATATTTCCCTCAATAACTTTTATTATGGAAACAATTAAAGTCAGAGAGAGCTGGAGAGACAAAACACTTTTTATGTATATATATATATATAAAAAATATATATATATATAGAGCTGGAGAGACGAAACACTTTTTACATCATTCATCATCATTTCATTCAGTCACGTGAGGCGGATCATTCCTGAGTGTCAGGTTTGATGAGTTATATAATTTAAGAGAAACAATAATCATATTCTGGGTTATTTAATAATGACGTCACAGTCACAATTTCAAAACGTACAGATAATAAATAATTCATAAATAAGACAAACGCATTCCGCTGGTAGAAATCGATCCTGATCTTATAAACAGAACACAGGACACAGTTTGTTAACAGACTACAGAGAGACAACACCTCTACACTGATGATAACTGTGTGTCTTTATTAGTTATTAGTATTATTAGTTACTATTATTAAGTACAGTGATCATGTGAACAGACACAAACTTCTCAATAGTCTCTCCAGCTGTTGAAGCCGACTGACAGCTGATCCTCCGTCATCAGAAACAGACGTCGCTTCACGTGACGCAACTGAGGAAAGGACGTCTCATGTCTCTTAAAACATATTTCCTCATTCCTCTCTCCTCGCATGGTTTCCTCCATGCATCCCTGGTGGGAGGGACTAAGACGCAAGGAAAGGACCCAAGTGAGGGAAACGGGGATGCAATTAAGAGACTTGAGAAGTACCCTTGGGATGTACTCTCTGTGTCTCAAAATGGCGGCTGCACTCTGACCTTTCGATTGACACCTCATTTGACCCAATAGGAGCTTCCATGTCCTGTCCACAGCCTATAGCCAACGAGAGTCCGCATTGAAGGAAAGTGCCTGCCCCTCTTCTTTCGTGTAAAGCTCGAGCCAATTGCAACTGATCGTTCTGATGACTGACGCTTCATATAGCCAATGAAATTTCGAAAATAACGATATACAGCTTCAGGGGTTAGATTTAGAGGCAGAACACGGAAGTTACCTGCGTAACCGCGAGTCAGGTGCCTGCGTCCTCCGTAAATAATGGCAAAATAACTTATAGATTACTGTATATCGACATAAATAAGCTTTAGTTTGAATTATGAATACACATTTCTACACAGCCTAGGTATGTTACCATGGTTACCATGGGTCTCCAAATGGGCTTTTTTGGAAAACGCCTAGACATACCCTTAGAAAAACATGTATCAAATATAAATTTTCTGTGGTATTGTTATCAAATTTGAACTTGGACTAGGTGAGGCTTCATGCTGTGGTCCCATTGTGTTTTCCAGCTAATAAGTCCCAGCTATAGTCATCTGCAGGCATCTGTTTGCAAAGAAATATTCAGGCAGAAATAAAAACCTTCTACTTCAGTGTGTTCAAACTTATATTACTCAATGCCAGTAGCACTTACAGTGATTCTTACTGTTGGGGAAAAAACTTCAGAGTGTTACCTTTCAAAAGAGACCAAAACCATGCATGTACTCCAAATGGTTCAAGAACAGCTTTCAATTTACTTTGGGTATGCCTTGGATAGGTGTTTTAGGCTAATTTTACTGGAGGGGTAACAGGTTAAAGATGATGGTTTTGCTAGCCCTTGAGGGGATTCTGTGAATGCTTGTCTTTTGTATAAGTCTGAGGGATTAAATGTCAGTACATTGCACCAATCTCCATACCCCTTGTAGTTCACACATCACTACAGAATGGAGCCAACGTTGCCACTGAATGTTGGCATTGGACCTAACTGGACTTTACTGCTGACATACTTAGAGGCTCCTTGTGCTGAGACAGGTACCTCTGTCTTTAGTGATAAAATATACTTCTAGTGTTGCCTTCCTTTGAGGCAACCACCACTCTGCATATTTTGCAAAAGATTGCTTTTGGTCCGTGGGAGATGATTTGATTGAAATCACTTTGAAACTAATAAAGTCGCTTCTCATATGAAAATCAACTCATGTTCATCAACAAGGTTGGCCCTCTGGCAAGCGTCTTCTCAAAATAAACTTCCTCACAGGAAGTTAAGATTAGGCAACAAAATCACTTAGTCAGAGTAAGGAAATCAGCATGGTTGACATTGACTTTTCTGACGAATGACTCTTGTGACTCAAGTGACAAACAACACTAACGATTCACCTGACTAACGACTGATGTGACAAAATGTCAAAGTTAACTTTTAATTTTGCACGGGACACCACCAAACACCTCCTGGAAGAAGCTCCTGTGTTTGTTTGACCCATCCACCTCCCCTTTCCCCACCTTTGGAGGACTTCCCACTCTTATACATCCGTTGCTCTGAGCGTCTGATAATGACGCGGTTGGGTTTACATTGGAGTTACTTGAAAGCCCAGAGAATCATATACAGATGCTAAAAGGTGCCTTTGTTTCAATATCAAGACACCGATGGCCACTGAGAGCAGACTGCTACATAACAGCATCACCGGACATCCTCCCTTGCTCCCATCGTAATTACTCCCACTACTACAAAATGAGTTCATAATGGCATCTAATTATGATATCTTAAATGTATAACTCTGTTCTGACAATGTATTTTTACTTTTGTATCCATGTTAATACACACAAAATGGACACAAACCAACCCGTGTTTCTTCCCGTTAAGATTGAGCTCGCCAACTCATCCTCCTGCAAATAGCTTGGACCGAGCCAAGGACTCTATTTTCAGACACATGAGCATTTCAGCTGCTTCATTTGAAAAGTCCATACCTGTGGTGTGAAAAGTAATTGGTCATATTTTAGCGAAGGCTTTTTTTCTCTCATTCGCATCAACTCAGTCTCTGCTTCTATATCGAAGGAATACGTGTTTAAAGCTCTTCTCTTCTGAATAAAACCTACTGCCACGGTTAATTACAAGACTGACGCGATCTCGTAACAGCACTAGGCTATTTTCATATGTGCCTTTATTATGACCAGAATGATTTAGTGCGCTACAGCGTTGAGACACCAGGATGATACTTCTTGCCCTCTCGCAGTCTTCCTGGCAGCTTCCCAAGGACGGGCAGCAGAAAGCAATTGCTATTAGTGCACATATATAGTCCCAGCAGATAAATATAGGCTGCTTTTAGCAGATGAGCCACAGCGCCATCAATTAAGATTAGGGCATGTGCTATCACAGTCTCATAAAGAACAACAAGTCGGCATTCCCTCAATGTCAAAGGTAAGATGAACACGCACAAGCCGTTGGGAAAAATCTAAGAAAATCCGATAGCTCATATACATAATGTTCACATTGACAAACAGCTATTGATGTTTCTTCATCAATGAGAGTGACATGGCTCAAACAGCTTGGAGGGGATCCCGATTGAGCACTGAAATGAAATTATGCTGAAATTTGTCGAGGATGAATCTACTTTATTTATTTCAGGCGTCAGGGTTATTTTCTGGACGCGATGGGTGGGAGTATGAAATGTTGGACTTCTTCGTGCATTTTTCGAGTTGAAGTCTGCCTCCATCCTACATTTTGAAAAAAAACAAAAACTTGGATAAACATAGACAAGGCAAACAGAAATTGAGCAGCCGGTCGTGAGTGATAATGAGAAATTGCAGGGATTGAATCCGTCATCACACTTGTTGTCCAATCAAAGTCCACAGCCGCCCTCCTTTTGCACCGACCCTGCTGTTGCCTGGTGTTCTCGTGTCATTCCCCTGTAGTGTCTCTATTTATTTTCTCCTCTGCCCTGGTTGTAGCAAAGAGTATGGCAGCAATCGCCGTGCCTAGCCAGAGGGACGTGGACAATGTGTGTGCCCTGCGACTCTCCAGTGGTTTCCGAGTAAAGGCCATCACTCTCCCTAATTAGCTGGTCTCTTTTGGGCTGTGACTAAAATCACCTCTGTGGCTCCTTCCTCCATCGGATCACACCTAATTTTAATTAGACCCCTCGGAATATTAGCCGGGGTCTTTGTTCCGCTTCCTCTCATTAAGGAGCTAGACAAATGAGTCTTTAAAATCCTTTATACGTTTCCTCTACATTTCTCCATCCATCCACCCCATCCACCCCACCCTCCCCTCCTCCCCACTCAGCCACCCCCCCTTTCCCTCACTATTGTCCTCATCATTTTCTTGTGCATGCTCTTTTATTGTGATATTCTGTATAATCATCCCCCTGCCGAGCTAAAGCCATGCGAGTAGTGATTGCCCATTCTGTCCAAATATCCCGGCAAAGTCACAGTCTGCACAGGCTCCAGATACAGTTTGACATGGACCATTACAAACCTTCAGATTACAGAAAACTGCAAACTTGCAGAGCAGCCGGAAGAGGAAAGAAAGAACAATAGCAAATGACAAACCAAATATTCAGTGACACAGACACAATATGATATTGGCATGCATTTCTTTTTTTGTCATTGTGTTTCTGTACAGAAAAAGAAATAACAAAAAATATTGCATTACAATATAAGCTCTACCATCTAAGTTTAGTATTTTGTACACTGCCAAGCTGGGTTGTTAAAGTCGACATTTCCACCAGTGCAATGTCGAGTGTTTGTGTCCCTGGTTTGACAACACACAAAGGAGCTTACCAATGCGTCAACTTTATTGGGCAGTTATGTCTGAAACGACCTATGCTTTCTTATGAGGACGGTCTACAGTTGTTACAGTCCTGCTTTTCAAACTGTGCCACCTACTAGAAACAAAAGTAGCAGCTGCTGCGGGTTCAAACTTCAGATCTAGACATGCTGGTGTGCAGCATCGACAGGCAATTCTTACCTTTTATAGCCGCTGCTTGTGTTTTTGGTTTTATATGTTACATTTTAAACCTTTAAAAATGTTCTGTAAATTTTATCTTGAGCCAATTTTCTGCTGAATAGTTCACTGGGTGCTACTCTGTGTCCTCTGTCTTTTTGGACTGCCCTTCTGGTTATTTTGTGTGAAAAAATAACTGTCAATCTTTTTCTCAGAGAGCTAAATGGCCGAAACGATACAAGAAAATTAGTTACGTAGATTGCTTTCTGAATTTCGGTTCTATCCGTATTTGAAATCTTAATCTTAAATTGTTCACTGTCGCCAAAGGAGGCAACACAATGGTGATTGAGCCTATGGCCCATAGATGAAAGTATTGCAATATTTATATGTTTGCAGTATTATTCTTCATTGTCAACAGACAAAGAATTGAACCATACACACAATTCTGAAACTCGAAGCTCATGTATCAGGACTCGGGACTGCTAAACTCTAAGCACAACGGTTGATTGACCTCTCAGACAGCCATCCGTGTAAACGTCATCATCCAAAATGGCCTCTGATAAACATTTTGTTTCGTCCCCCACCACAAAGTACTTTACACCGAACAAAGTAAAGAATACAGAGTTGAGTAATCTGAAGATGGATTGTCACAGGTAAATGCAGAACAGCTTGGAATCGCGGATGATCAAAAAACAAAGAATTTCCGAAAGTGATTGTGCTTTAGGCAGCTAAACAATAGCTTCTTCCTTATGTAATTCATTCATTAGCCCTGTTTGGGACTAGCGCTAGGCTATCCATTGCACCCACGTAATTAATTCACTTTTGTCTCATATTGCACATTTTTCTTATAAGACTGTGTTCAAGGATTCTGTCCGTAACATTTTTTATCAGAGGATGCATTAGAAAAACATACCTAAAATACGTACCGTGTGTGCGAAGGCCTTAAACTTAGAAACACACAAAGAAAACAGTACTCGTAAAAAAGCAAAAATGTTCCACCTGCAGGTGGCTCAGATGTTAACATGTTGGTGTTTACAACATCTTTAGAGTTGTACAGGTTCAGTCATTGGTCTGTTGGGTACCTTTCTGAACTCAATACAGCACATATCTAGTTTCTATTGGAGGACCTTCGTCAACTCTTTAACACTTAAACGTTTAACGTCTTGTCTTCAACAGTGGTTGGAGCTAAACGAAGATAAGCTTAGCTCATTTAGAAAATATGGACAGAAAACAAGGCCATGGCGCTGTGCCCGGTTCAAATTACAAAAATTACTTTTGTGGCTACTGGAGAAATGAGCATCTCTTGGGTCTTTCCTTGTATTGACTGTTCAACAGTGATGGCTGGTGAAATGCAGCCTGGCTTGCGGCTTCTTGACACTAACAGCTGACCTTTGACGGTTGATATTATAGAGCAGTGCTTCCAAACCTTTTTTGCCTTGGTTTATTTCCTTTGAAGAATTGTTATATTGTCATATTTCCCCCCTAAAAAAAGCAAAAATCTGAAATGAAGAACAACTTAGATTTACCCCAAGTTAGAAATCACTGTTCTAGTTATTAGGCCTTTGTAGATTTAGTTAAAAATAGCTAAAAACATCTATAAGATGACAAGAATCAAAAACCATTGAACCGCAAAAATTACCTCCTAAATATTAAATACATTGGTAAATCAAAAAGAAGAGGAATGTGGCGCAGCAGAAGAAGGAACACAGACAGCCTCAAGCTTGTAGTGCAGTCCCTCTTTATGGGCAATGCTGTTAACAATGGGCATGTTGCCCCCCGCCAGCTCCAAACAACACAGTCAAGACACATTAGTATCTCCCAGCGGCAACTCACCAGAGTTCAAGTTCATAATCTTTCTCACTCATATTATTAACATCTGCAGCCATTTAGCCCACGTGCATTTCCGGGCTTTGTGTTTGTCTTGTGTATGTGTGTGAGCGCAGTCACACACGCACATGTTTACTATTTGTCTGTGTACAGAAAGTGTGGGGATGCACTCATGGGTGGTTGAGTAATAGATGCTGCTGGTGCTCTGCCAGTGCCGCACGCCCTTGTTCATGAATTATAAAACCAAGAGCAATTATGGCTTTTACACAAATTAACCAAAGCATGCTGGATGCAAACTGTAATTGGGTCAGTGGTTATTTCCTGCAACACACCTGGGCTTGCAGTAAACGCTGGGTATCAATTATGAATGGCTCCTGTCCTTCCCAGGGTGTGTAGCAGACCATGGCTTAACACAGCATATACAAGGGCATTAGCATACACATGATGACTGTAATGATCTCCATGATAAGGCCTTGCTGTATCTGAGTCATATTCTAACAGGGTCTCATTGTGTGGATTCTAAGGTCCAAAGGGGAAGGAATGCATATGATTTTTAATAGCATTTTAAGATACTGTATTAATGTTGAATTGCCTTGTCATTGAATCAAAAGTTGTGTCTTCGCCTCAGGATCAAGACCTATCCAATTGCTACGGTTTGGCAGATTTCAAGTTTAAAGTGTGCCAGTTATGTCTCTGTCCTACCATGCAAGATGTACGTTTTCTTAATCAGTAAAAGGTCAAACCCACAAAGGATACATGTCTGACACCATAAATAAACCAAGCAATGGATTATTAACTCCAAATTAGAAGACAGCTGAGATCAAAACAAACATTCTAACCCTTGGACTTTTATTTCTTTCAGTGATACAATTAAGCAACACAAATCTTTCAATGAAATAAGAAATGCACAGTTCAATTCAGTGTTCAGGAAGCAGCAAAATCCAGTTTTTACCTTTATAGATACATACAAAATAACCAGACAGGCTGTTCTCTTTCACTGTTCTTACTAATACCTACAAATAGTAATGCACTTGTCATTCATATGTAACCCACGTAATTGTAAGCTGCCAAGGAAGTCAGGTGAAACAGTATAGAGAAAGTCCACATCTGGAGAAGGTCGGGGTGGATGGTTGGGTCAAAAGAATTTAGACTTTCACCGAGGAGACTGCTCTTCGTGAACTGAATATTTTGTGTCCTACAAAAGGTTCTGCCCTGCGGGGGCTTGTTCAGCCACACCGGTCGCTCTGGTTGCTGGCTGTAGACGTAGGAGAACACAAGAAAAATTAGGAATAACTTCTAGTAAGATAAACATACTGTAGTATGATGATACATTGAACCAGATGGACATTATTCGCGATTAATAAATACTGAAAAAGTCCCATCAGAAAAGTTACTTATATGGAATGAAACTAAATGGAAACAAGCAGAATGATGTCAAACAAGACAACCAATGACCATATCGAGTAGGTTGAGGTTCATACTAACACATGCTTGCAACACTCAAGTTTGATGTAAATGATGTGGTTGCCCGAGCGTCAACCAAATATTAATCGAAATGTCGAAAGGCATGCTGCTCGTCTGGTTGTTCTTATCTGGGCCATTTACTTCAGTAGCAGTCGTGCGCCAAGAGAAAAAAACTGCCTCCAGTTGTGAGTACTGGCTGTTGAATCACACAGTATTCAGTGGAAATCTGTCCAAAATGTGTGGAGCCATACAGTATCTCAACTGTGCCAGTTAACTACCACATGCAACCTAAAAATACAGTACATGCTATCAGGGAGTGGTGTGTGATAGGAAAAGCATAAACAACATGAACCAATTCATCAACGACTGTCAGGAGTATTTACAGGTTGTGCTTCTGCTTATTTGTGAAGCTGTATGGAGTTAAATTGCACTACACGAATACTGCCAAGCTCCATAACATTGCAGTCATGTTGAATCTACTCAGTGCCAATCTCCCACCAATGGGTAAATAGTTTTTGATCTATATAAGGACGTATGAATGAATGGATTGCTTTGATGTAACGTTATTCCAGCATGTAGCTGCCTGACCTACACACTAAATCTGCTGCATCTTAAACACGAGTATAGGCATTGAGGGATTGCAAAGCCTTTGATAGTTGATGTGAATGTCTTCAGTAATGGCTGCATATCTGCATGTGTAAATACCTGCCTTGGAAATTTAGGATCTGCTCACCAAGCAAGTCAAGACCCTGAGGAAAGTTTCAATATGTAAATGTGTAGGTATTTGTCATTTATTAAAAGAGCTGTTAGACAATTGTAATAACTGGTATCACGAGAAAACACATGCTTACTACAATCATAAATGATATCATTTTTTAGCTTTTAAGTTTGTCATGTCGTTGGATGAGTAGTAATCCTGAGCAATGACGAATGAGATGTCACATTGGCAAAAACAACCTTGGCTGACATGTCTGCTTTTATAGCTATTAAATGCAATCAAGTAAAAGAAAAACAGCCCCACTTTTGGTTTAAAAGAAAATAATGAGCAGACGGCTGCATAAGCTGCACAGCCACGATTTTCTGGATGTTCCAAACAATCGCTTCAATGGTCCTTGTACTTTGTACTAATAGTGTGATTTAACTGGAAGTGAATCAGACTTAAGTATATGTTCTAATGGATAATAAACCGGGAGTCTGTCAGACGTACAGGGATGCAGACATTATTTTAACTAATGTAATTAACAAATATAATATATTGTTCAGTATCAACATTTTGCAATCTGCCAGATATGTTCATTAACATTTGCTCCCTACATTGGTTAAGAACAATTAAAGCTACTAAAAGTGACTTTTATTTTTTTGTTGATTTTGTTAATCCCTGTGGACAAAAGCAGTAGTGTTTCTGAGCACCAGAGTCCCAATAGAAAACCTCTCATTTCACTGCAGCAGGGTCTGACAGTCTGCACTGTGCAGTCTTGGTTCTGGTTCTCCAGTGCCTCCCTTCCCTCCAGCGGGCCCAGCAATATGGCCTGGGTCTCCAGCAGCGTGGTGTCAGTGTTGGCTCCCAGCGAGGGGAGGCTCTGGGCCTGGCCGGAAAAGCAGCCGGATCTGGGTTTTGTCCGCTGCTAGAAGCCGAGCTGGAGGAGTTTCTGGAGAACCTGCATGATTTTGCGCAGCATTCGACCCGTTGGCACAGATGACAAGCATTAAGAATTGAAATAGCCAATCTTTGCAGATGGTCTCGTTTACTTATGTTGGTCATGTAGAGCCATCACTTTTAAATTGAGACTGTTTTATGACCATTTAAAAGATCCTCACAGTTACTTCCATCTGGGCGTCATTTTGCTTCTTATGAAACATGTATGCTGTGGTATAAACTGTAAATGTTTAAGTGAAGACATTCCTAGAAGACAAAGTTAATGTAAGTATATTATTAAAATATTTGAATAAACAGATTTTAACAAAACAATTTGAATCACACACAATATATAACACAAACAAGTGTTAATGGGAAACATTTTGCAGAAACTATCTCACTGCTGGGAGATAGAAGCTACCAGTCAACCGTAGTCTCATTTGTTTACAGCAATTATGCCAAGGTATAACAAGCAGCCTAATTTGACAGTGATACATTGATGTGTTTGGAATGTTACTGAAGAGAAAGTTTTACTGATCCATAGAAATCAGTGAATAATAATGACACTACAGCGTTCGTATTGGCTTAAAAAGAATACTGAAAATTATTAGATGTTACTGTTACGAATTGCTGCGATTTTTTATTCTAATATGACATCATATGAATGTCGACTGTATAATACTTAATAATATAAACTTATAATAATAATGAATTGGCTATTAGTCACATCTTAAAGGAGATAAAACTACAGTGGATTTTGACTTAAGACTCAAGAGTTCTGAACTGGGAAGGAGAAAAGACTTCTAGTTGTATATCAAAGAATGTATCTGTGGTCGGGTTGGTGTACAGGGAGTGAAATGTTTTGCAACAGATAAACTTGGGCCAAGCCCTGTATTGATTTAAAACATGATCATAAAACCTTAAATTCTACTTCAATATAAAAACAACAAACATCAATAACATGCCTGTAAGTTATTGCTTCTCTTCAGAACAGTAAATCCTGGTGATTTTACCATTAAAGATCATTGTAATTCAGTGGTGGGCCGTCAGGGCCTTCAAGGCCTTCTCTGCTGGTCTAAACAGAATCACAAAGTTATAGCTATTTTATAATTTTATATTTTTTCATAAATACACTACATATATTATAATTTATAAAATAATTTTTCCCATTATCTTATTTTCTCATTGCACAGCTACTGTCTTCCTCAGTTGCTCTGCTTCCAGTGCAGCTTGTTTTAAGTAGAGCTTTTATCCAATCAGATTTCACCTCTGTGTCTCTAGGTAAGAAGAGAGGCCCCAGGCCTGCAGACTCACAAGTGAATCCCTTTGCAGTTTAAGTGAATGGGGACGATATTGTTGATTGTCATAGTGTTCAACCAATCAGATCTTTAGTTTGACATGTTGGGCGTATTCTTTGACATGTCAGAGCTTCTAGCTGGCCTAGCCATACGTGATTGGTCAGTGGGCTAGCCTGACATGTCGGGCGGTGACAATCCCAATATCTGCTGCCTCTGTCGAGCGGACATTTTCAGCCCTCAAACGCATTAAAACGTATTCAGGAAATACAACTGGGGAGGCTCGACAGTCTTCACTGGCGTCCATGAATCGAGAAGGACTTCTTACTGGAACTAAAACACACGGATGTACTGAACAACCGTGAGATTAAACTCTTTATTAACAAAGAAAGGAGGATGGACTTTGTCTTTAAATAGTGAACAGCAGCTCTGGTAAGTTAAATGCGTTTGTTTTTACATCTGCAGTAGCTTTAATATGCTTGTTTGTATATTATTATTTGTACAACTTATGAAGATGGATTTTTGTTTGGTTTAATATGTGATAGGAACCATTGTTAGGTCCTATGTTGCTCTGGGGACATATTTAGTCGGTGCCAGTGTTGCCAACTTGCCGACTTTCTCACTAAATCTGGCGACTTTCCAAACCCTCATGGCGACTTTTTTTGTCAAAAGCTACTAGCGACAAATCTAGCGACTTTTTCTGGTGTTATTGGAGACTTTTCTGGTGTTTTGACTCGATAACGTTAAAGCACGTACGTTCTACAGTTACTGCCGTGAACGAGCAGCGGGTGCTGCCGTGAGCCCCTCCACCGCCCAAAAGCACACACAGGCGGGTACTCTCACAGAAGCCTCGCGCAGCAGTCAGAGCAGAGAGGAGACGCAGTCTCGGCGTATTCTCTGCAGTTAGTGTATCTATAGGTGTTGAGCTTAATTTTAACAGGAAACAAATAATAACCGTAGCTGTGTTTCAGCTGCAGGACAGCAGTGAAGGCCCAGGTATAAAATGCACGGCCCGCCACTGTTGTAATTACATAGTCAGAGAAGATTAGAATGTAAATAAAGGTTGTTTTTATATTTTCAGATGTCTCCAGTATTCAGTCCTTTCAGCATCTCATTTTCAGACCTTGTTTCTCGTATTGATCGTGGTCGAAAAAAAACAAACATAATACAGGACCTTTAAAGTGTAAGAGCTGGATTGCATAGTCGCAACTGGATTGTAGCTGTAATGATTTTGCAGCCACAGATCCCTGTTGAGCTGCAGTCTATTCTATCACCAGGTAGTCCCATATGAGGCCTCTGGCACAAAAGCCATTGCGACTTCTCCAAAAAGCCCATCTACTGCTCTGCAGGTGCACGAGAATAAAACTGAGCATTTTTTCAGGTCAAAATGAACCAAATCATTCCTCCCACCAACAGCTTTCTTCCCTTCTGTCTAACATTGGTACTATAACCCAGCTTTTCCACCATTAAAGACTCACTTATGAAACTCCATTAAATATCATACTATTTCTCCTTTGTGATTCCAGCTCAACTGAAATACATGACATTAACTAGACAGGCTATCACAGGGATTTTATTAAAAAGGTTTGGCTTAAAAAACATTGTGACATTTAAGACTCCAACAGTATTACTGGAACCAGTGTGATGTAATATAACAATATAAGATGGGGGGGAAATCAAAGTCAAATCTGAATTGGTCAAAAAAGAAAAGGGCACGGATGCTAAAGATAACCAGTGTTTTTATCCCAGTAATTTGTCTGATGTCCCAGCGCGAGCCGAACTGACATCAAAATTGCTGCAAAAAGACGTGATTGCAAAAAATGTTGCGCTGCAATAAGGCAGCTTTGCAGCTAGATAAAGAGAGCCACTGTCACAGCTGTCATATCAGAATTACTGTAAATAATTTTTTTTTTTTTAAACGGCACATTTCCACAAAAAAAAAAGAAAAATCATGCAGCATTTACATCCCCAGGAATTCATCCTACAATGATAGTGACCTTGTTTGGTTCTCGTACAGAAAGCTCAGACGTCAAATATTTCAACCCAATAAATCTATGAAGTCTATTGTAGTTTTCAAAAAGGACGCACTATCATGCAATATCAGGCTGCCTGTAAAGGCACAGAAAACATCATATTTTACCCTCTGTGTTCTACTACCTATGGGAGCATAAGCCACTTCACATTATTAATAAAAGAAGGACTCTCTGGCATTTCCTCATAAACCTTTTTTTTTTCACTGGATGTGGGTGAATATATGTTGCCCTCATGATATTACGTCTTGTGGATTAACAGAAGTTGATAGTCTTTTATTATGACTAGTTACTTTTGCTTCAGGTTTGTTCTTTTTATGCAAAGGTATTGTGTATTTATGAATGTGGTATTGATGCTAAAAAGCATGGAGCCCCTACATTTTAATAATTCATCAAATTATCCATTACCCAATCCATCGCTGCATTTTTATGTTCTACTCTGAGTATTTATTTGTACAATGTCTTATTTATTTCACATTGCTAAAAGCCTTTATGCACAACAGTACAAAAGGATTTTTTTGTTGTCATTTGTACCTTTGTAAAAGAGAACCAAAATACTCCTCTGACGTGACAAGAGCGTAACAAGCATTTAATATCAGCTTTTAAGTTATTTCGGTAAGCTATAAAAGCATCATGTGCTTCCATGGCTTCATCCATTCCCTGTGAAATCTGACGCCTCAGGGCTTCGTGGACACACGTCAGACTCTTAAGTGGTGCGAGCAGATTTGAAGGACATAGAATGGAACGCTCACTACACTCCTTCCTGCTCTGGGATCAGCAGGGGTTCTCAAGTGGGTCAATCAGCTTAAAGAACATTGGTAGCATCGAATCTGTAAATCATCGCTTTCGCTTCTCCAACCGCCTCATCCCTTCTCAACGAATATCATGTCGACCTGGGCACTGTTGTTTATGTCACTGAGCGTTGCTCACCACCTTCAATTCGTGGATTAGTGAGGCAGAGTGAGTCCAGAAGCGTAGACCTTGAACTGGAGGATGCAGCTATCGGAGACATATGGTAAGCGTGCATATACTTGAGAATGCGCCTCGGCTCTCCACCTCCACAACGCATTGTTTCGCTTGCTCTGTTTTGAGTAGCTCACCTTGAGCTGTTCATTTGTTTCTATGGTGATTCTGCTTTTGAGTTTTCTCCCTTTTTTTCACCATTATGTTTGAAACACTTGAGGCATTTCTTTATTATCTATACTGTGCAGGTGTTTTTTGGGGTACGTGTCAATTAATAAATAATTTTCACTAACTCACTGCTTACCTCCTTTCAACTCACGTGTGACTTGTGTCCTGTTTCTTTACAATGACAAGAACTGTGCACATGCACCATAAAAATGAAAGGTGGACCAACAGATCAATTGTAATCATATAGCAAAATCCAATGCCTGAAATAGCACTTTTCACTTGAAAAAAATATATTCCATGTGGGCTGCATTTATTCAGATTTCTTTCGGCCTCAGGCAGCCTACAAGCAATGTTCCAGAGATGAAGACATGTTAATCAGATGTAAATCACTGGGATGTCCTCTATGAGGAATGCTGTCTTTAGTGTCGTCATCATTCTCCGGATGTCATGTTGGGCTTGCCAGGAGGTCAGTTAAGGTTATGGAGGAGGAATGAAGGCTACATTAATCTCATGCAACGACTCCAAATGATGAATATGTGAAGCTCACGACGAAATAATGGAAAGCAAGACATTCAAAGCTAATTCAGGCTTCAGTGATTAAATTTACTCTGCCAGATAAAAATCTTTTTAAAAAGTGTCCATGTGTATTCCCACTGAAATACCAAACCTTGTTAAGTGCATTAGCATGAACGTAGTTCCGTCAAAGTAATAAGTTTGCGCTTTTTTCCAACAAATGCCCCTGAGCAAGTTAGCAAAGCAAAGTTTGAAGAGAAGAGAGTGACGTGTTTTGTAAAATATTAGGAAGTTGCATATATTTAGAGAGTTCGATGAAAAATATTTTTTCACAGGAAACGAGCAAAACTTCACTAACTAAAGGATAAACACGAGTTAGATGCAATAGAGTTCTGCACAAGCCTATAACGGAGGCCTGAACTTGGTCTGTACCCAAACTTATGACAGGCTATATTTGAGATTCTATACATAACTTAAACCCTGTGGAATTTTTCACCACTAGTAGCACTGGGGAGTAATGTTTTTAATAGTGGGTCTGTGTTTTAGCATCTTGTGCATGAGGTAAACACGATACACGATCCTGCCAATGATTTCACGTTATTCTGCTGAGCGACAGTTACCAGCTCCTGTTGTGTGTTCTTCTAACATAAATCAATATATTTTTGACATTGGTGGTGCAGACTCTTCGGTGGGATGATGCATCTGATCTTATAAATCATTATATATGCTTGATATTTTTAAGTGTGGCGGCTGTTTTTTTCTTAATCTACCTTTTTCTATGTACTTTATTAGATTGTCAATCTAATTATTTAATTTGGAGGTTTTATCATTCTGGGCTCTTTGGATTAGCCCACAGTTGTAATAGAATAAGATGACTTCAGGCTAATATAGCGTCGGGAGGTCAATGACTGTTGAGTCCACATCTTCACAAAGACCTGGCTCCATCGTGGCATCCACCCATCAAGCTGCACTTTATGGGCGGACCACAGGACAGAGCGGGTGACCTCAGTGGGAAGATAGGAGGGGGACTCTGCGTTTACACTCACTCTTCTTGGTGCTCAAGCAAAGTCAAAGATGATGATTATGTTTCCCTAATGTCAAATTTTATGATGTCAAGATACCGGTCATTTGATTTGGTCAAAGAAATGTTTGCATTTCCCCTGATGCAATTTTTGACAAATGCGCTACTATTTTAGTTTTTTCATGTTTTTCTTGTGTCGAAAATGGACTTTGCTGCATTTCTTTGTGCAACCTTGTGTCTCCCAAAATAAATAAATAATCCATGACAGATTGAACCTGCAACCAGCCAAAAATTCATTCTAATCCGCTAAATGCCAATTTACTTCAAAAAAGTACTACTTGGGCGTTTAAGGGTGAAAAGGTCCCCTTGTCCTCAGTGTCCCCTAGAGTATATCACCTGCCCCCCCCCCCCCGCCGCTTATGAAAGTCATTCAGAACAATTTAGCTGCATCGTCCCTGAGCCCCATTGTTCAGTACACTATGAATACGCTGCCACCCAAGATAATGCTAGCGCAGCAGGCCAATCTCCACAGAGACACTTCAAGCGTGAATCAATACGACTGACTTCTATGAGACAAAAGCTAAGACCTTGCCAAGCCCAGAACCACAGTGCCAGGGACATGTACTCATGACTTTCCCATGTATGGCAAAAGCCCAAAGACACGGGATCAACCCACTGCATCAAACAGTGACACATTCTGGCTTACCTCAAATCCACTTTCATCCCAGTCCATTTAGGAAGTTTACATTCAGTAATATGCAAATACTTTTTTCACAAATTGACCATCATTTGTAGAACAAACGCCACTTGTCGCCCTGCTACTTTCTGACTTGTTAGTGTCGTGGCTTAATAGAACACAGGCTTCTACAAAAATAAGACGACACACCCAACAGACACAGGGACAGAGAAGGTGGCAGAGAGAGAGAGGGACACAAGGAAACCCTGCAAAAGTGAGTCATATAACACTGAAATCCCTTCTAGCTCTTTCCTCCCATGGAGAAACAAAAAAACACACAAATTACTGAAAACATTAGAAACAGATGTTTATATGAATTAAGCTGATGGAGGAAGATATCACTTTTTTTCTTTACATTGCTCTGAAGTACAAAGCATGGCAGTGAATTCAGTTTCTCAGGCGGTGACTGCTTGTCACAAGTAGAGAAAAAGTGTGCGGGAGGCAGGATTGTGTGGTCGTGTGGTCGTGTGCGTCGGTCGATGGGGGAGCCACAAATCTGGGGTGCTCTGATGAGTTTGTTTGGAGCCCAGCTGTGTGTTTGCCTGTGACGCCTAAAATCCATTAGAAATCTGGTGGGGGTCAGGGCTCCACTTCGACTGCGATGGCTGTGTGCCTTGGAGAGGCCCGAGTGGTCCACCTCAACCTCATTTTCTCCGCAGAGCGGGGGCTGTGAGGCAATCAGGCTCCACAGGACAGATGCCTGGAGAGCCCTGAAGCATCAAAACATGCTGTCCAACCCTCCCCAGAGAGCCGAACACAGTGTGGCTGGCTTGAAAAAGATCTTTAGGTGAAGACTGATCATATAGTGGTGGGTCCGTGTGATGCATCAATGGCTTTGTGGAATAAAATGTTTGAAGTCTATTTTTTTGCCAACTGAATTTAGTTTTTGAGGGGTTTCTTTTTCATGTCGTGTTTTCAGGTTTAACTGGAAAGATTGTGAGGAAAATGAGCTCTACCCAAAATGCTACAACCATAACTACCATTAATTGTATTAGTTGTATTAGTAGTAGCATTAATGGTAATGGATGTAGTCGTCATAGTAGTAAAAGTAGAAGTAGTAGTAATAGCAGTATTACATGTCCTGTTATTTGTTAGGAATTGTAGAAGATTTTTATTTTACCTTATAGATCAACATGAATGCCAAAGGTTATTCCTCATGGTCTGTGGGTTGTCCTGCTCATGTCCAGTTGAACAAGTCAATTCCACTCGTTACATACATACAAACATCTGTCTTCACAGGAAACAACTTGGTCAGACAAGTTCTCACTCCCAACTCGTCAAATACAGACGGTTGATCAGTGGACCTAATTTCAAACTATTAAGCTCTAGATACCCCTCCTACATCAGTTTTGGACAAGTCAGGGACTGCGTGTCAGCTCTTTTTTCTCACAATCTTCAGTTTTGGACAAGTCAGGGACTGCGTGTCAGTTCCCACTCCTTACATACACAGTGTCTTTTTAAAATAAACTTTCGTCCTCAAAGAAAGTTAGCTTTAGGCAACAAAACCCTTTAGTCAGGTTTAGGAAAAGATCCTTGTTGACTTACTAACGACTCAGGTGACTGATGTGAGAAATAAGTCAATGGTGACATTTGGTTTTACTTTGGACACGAAAAGTGGTCTCCTAGGTGAAAGTCCTGTGTTTGTTTGACTTTTCATCGTTAAACTACAGCAGTGTATGAGAACACCCTTGCTAAAACGTAGTAGGAACATGGTTTCATAGTTTTAAACAAACCACAGGTTAGCTAAACATTTTTAGGAAAAGAAAACAAAAGCTAAATGGTAAAAGTAGTGTCAACACCCTTCACGGTTTACAGCCAAACTTGCTCAACATTAACCTATACTGTACTTAACGAAGCCGTGTGTGCAAAATGTTTTCCTGAGCGGGGTTTTTACCTTCATTTTGGATGAGCTCTGGAACGTTCTGTTTTGCCTTCATAGAAAGTGGTTTCATATAATCTTGCTAAACCCCTTTGAATGCTTGTGTTTCTTGCCCACATCATTGCAGTGATATTGCTATGTTCCCCCTCCCAGCAGTTGCTTTGATAAGTGTAATTTCATCACAACCTATGCTAATGATGCTTTAATTTACAGCTCTGTATTTTCCTAATAATTTCTAAAGTAAGAATCAAATGTGTTAACATCCAGTTGATAGCGTCTCCTTTTCATCCCCACGTTATTGGCAGAGCCGGTGGCTACAGCCAGGTTTCCTTGGGCAGTCCTTGAGCCATCAAGGGGACAAGCAAGTGATACGAGCAGGAGCCAATCGTTGCCACCTGCCGTGAAGACGAGACAGAAAGCATTTTTAGGAGAGGCAGATTTACTAGGGGCCCTCCTGTCTGTGTTGAGAGCTGGTAAAATGACCAGGTCTTGACAAGACTTCAATTCACGGGTCACAAAACATGTCAGAGTAATGGCAGAAAGGTTGAGGAGCACACTTAGCTTGACAGGTTCCTTTTAATGCTAGCTGCCTCCGAGCTGTGATCCACGTGATGCGTCGCACATACAGATTAACTTTCAGCAGACATGGTTTGCATGTCATTTTCCTCTCTAATGTCAATCTGAGGCAGTGGAGGGATCACTGTTTTTTTTGTTTTTTACCTCAACAGCAAGCAAATATCCATGAATCTTTACAACACACTAAACTGCTCTGCATTGAAAAACACTTAATTGTTTACAGAGCCACCAAAACTGTCTTACCGGATGAGATTAAAAGGCTTAAAAAAAATGACTTTTAGATATTACGGTTTCTCATCGTAGCCCGACTAATCAATGGTTATCCGGCATGGCTAGATAGCAAATTATATATCTCTCATTTGTGGCCCTTTCAGAGGTGACTTCATCCTTGGTGCCTGAAAGACACGGTGCCCCTGAGTAACAAATGATTACCTCTGAATGAATCCCCAAAGTCTCGCTGCTAATGCAGAACAATAGGTAGTGAGAATAGGGAGGCTGTGCTTTGCTTCAAGATCTTTTTTTTATTTATTTTTTATTCCCGGCATCATTTTTTGCTTCACTGATCTATCACTAAACAACAGCTGCTGAGCAGGAGCCAGAGAGACGCACTGCAGGGAGGACGAGGCAAAGTGGGAGAGAGGGAGAGACACGGAGACAGCAACAGAGACGGAGAGGAGAAGAGAACAGGCATCTAAAATCGGGAGTCGGATGAGTTTTAAGAGGTGAGGTCACTAGCCTGAAGCTCTTAGGTACGGTGGCCCACTGAGAAGGAGAGTGAGAAGAAGGATCCTGGCAGGTCTGCCTCTCTCATGACGGATAACAAGTCACCTGAAATGGCTTCCTGGGTGGCAGCCATTAGACAGACAATTTGCAATCATCCCTGGCCCAATTTCTCTCACCTTCCCTCCCTCTCTTTCTCTCTCACTTTTTCTCCTATTACCCGGCTTCTCGCTCTGGTGCCCCATAGACCTTGGCAGCTTGAGTGACAGGGACTTAACTAGTCTAGTCACACAAATGTGAGAGGGGAAATGAGGAAAAGAGAGGGGAGAATTTCATTCATCTCACAAATACCAAATAACCTCTGCTCGCCCGGGCCATTTACATATTCTCTTCACATTCTCTGTTGGCCAGGTGCACTATCCTGTTTTCGAGTCACCTCATCTGGAACTCGCCGACGCCATGTGACACCGCAGAGGCATAAGAGGCAAGAGATTTAACTACAGTAGCAGATTCGAGGGCACAAAAGGCCCGGACTTATGTCCACATCATCACAAATATGAGATGCAACATGTAGCGTAGCGGGCTGCTGCATCACATCCACGGCACCGGCAAATACACTATGTGGCCAAAGGTATGTGGACACGAGAATATTACACCCATATTTGATTGTTGAACTTCTCATTTTAAAACCACAGGCATTGATCTGCTGCTACGAGTGCTTCCACCCCCGAAAACTTTCTATTTCTCTGAAACATTCAATATTAGGGCTGCACATTGTTATATGCATCTTTAGAGACTAGATGTATGAAGAACTTTATGGTCTAGTTACCCCATTAGGTAACACTTTATAATAACTACACACTATGAAGCATTAGTTAAGCATGAGTAAACACTTAATTCATCATTTATAAAGCATTGTTCCTACATTAATAATTCATTAGTATGCAGTTCATAACAACAGTTATAAATGTTTTATTCTTGATTAATAAGCTTGTCTATTATGTGTTTCATTATTGTCTTTTCATACTTTATAAATGATGGATTCCCCATTTGTAAATGAAGTACTATATATTTTACAAACCAATTATTAAGGAGTTGTAGATGATTAATAAGATCATTTATAAAGTGTTAGTAAATTATTATTCATGCATTTATATATATAATGATTTAGATATGCACTAATGGTTAGGGACTATGTTAATATATGCTTTATAAACGTGTATTAATACTGCAATTCATGATTAATTAATGATTCATTAAGGTATATACTAGTCCTTATTAAAGTATTTTGTGTGAGCTCATCTAATCTGTTTATAATCTGTTTGTTTGTTTCTTACATGAATGAATGGCTGAGAGGTTTGTATTTAACAGTATATTGTTTGGATCTTGCAATAAATATTGATATGTTCTTGATCACTTTGTGTTGTGTCTATTTGCCTTTTCTGTTAAAAAACTATGGGTTTTGAGGCACTGATGGCCTTTCAATGTCATTTATAAATGCTTTGTAAGGCATAAATAGTCCTCACTTTAGATGAGCTCACACAAAATACTTTACTTTACTAAGGACTAGTAACTACCTTAATAAATCATTAATAAATCATGAATTGCAGTATTAATACGCGTTTATAAAGCATATATTAACATAGTCCCTAACCATTAGTGCATATCTAAATCATTTTATATATAAATGCATGAATAATGTACATCTAAATAAGTTATTAATCATTTACTAACACTTTATAAATGATCTTATTAATCATCTACAACTCCTTAATAATTGGTTTGTAAAATATATAATACTTCATTTAGAAATGGGGAATCCATCATTTATAAACTATGAAAACACAATAATAGAACACATAATAGACAAGCTTATTAATCAAGAATAAAACATTTATAACTGTTGTTATGAACTGCATAATAATGAATTATTAATGTACGAACAATGCTTTATAAATGATGAATTAAGTGTTTACTCATACTTAACTAATGCTTCATAGTGTGTAGTTATTATAAAGTGTTACCAATCATTAACACATTGATGGCGATGACACGGCATAAAAGTCACACCCACATGAGATGAGCTCCGTGTTACAAGTCCAAGGCCCCGGGAAGCGGGTGATGTTGCTCCCGGCCCGAGTCTCGAGTCCCCTTCACCCCAGGCCTTCCAAAGCCAACTTTCCATAGCCAGTTGCAGCGACCATGAAGGAAATGTTGCTTGTGGACATAATTTCTTATAGTGGGAAGCTGATTGTGGAAAAGTACACAAAACAAATGTATACAGTTGTCAAGAACTATGGGAGGACTCTGTTATGAAGTGTTACAGTACTGGTAGAGCCAGAGTGATGAGGCACAAAAAAGCCTATTGCCTTCTTTCAGCCTGGCTGTCGCTAGACAGCAAGTCAGAAATACATTCCATCCATGACAATATACAGTCTTGTTACAAAGACCACTCTCAAAATGAACAAAGGATGGACTTAGTGGACAAGAAGCTGAGACATGTTTGGGACTGAAAAGGCAGGACTAACTTTTTTTTATATAGCCAGAGCTCTGTGAGGTGAGCAAAATCTTTCTCTGACTGAAAGCGGTGAGCCAGATGTTGTCCTGTTGTCCAGTATGTGGCAGCACTCCGCCGCGCCGACGCCGTTTCATCTTGTCATAGCGAAAGTAGCGTGTGGCGTGATTATGTTGGTGGTCTTGTGTTGTAGCAGCACCATGCTACAATAACAACAGGCATGTTAGCAATGTGCGCTGAGCTGATAAATCTCACTTAAAAACGGAAAACTCACTGGCAGCCTGGGCCCTGATTCGGTCTGTAGTAATGAAGATGTTTTTTCGACAATGACACTGAATGTGTGATAGGAGTAAGGCCCAGCAGTCTTAGATAAGGCCGCAGCCTGGTGCATTACATCACCCTCACTACAAACTGGGACATTTTATGTTTAATAAAGACAGACTGATTGCTCACACGCTTCACTCGAAAGAACAAGATCCAGCTGTTCGAGGGCTTCTCTCATTTTGAAATGTCAGATTGCCCTGAGATGAGAATCAGTGGAGGAGCAGCTATCAGGCCCGATGTAGTCTTTCTCCAAAGGTTCAGCCGTCTGTTTCTGCCTGCTGTTGCATCGCATCCCCCCCCCGCACACACACATACACACCACACCTACATGTCCCAGAACTCCTATCTCCACACAGCAGACATGCACACATGCTTGCTCACAGTGATGCTAATTTCCAGAGAACAGCAACCAAATGTTGGGCAATGAATTAACACATCATTAACACCTGACCCACCAGACAGACAGCGGATTTGAGGCCAATAATAGAAAAGACATATACACATTATTTTTGTTCTCTTCTCTGACTTTTGGGAGGTCTGGAACGCATCGCACTGCAGACTCATCATACTCGTCATACTCACCTCCCTCTTTCAAAACATTTCTGAGCGCTTTATAAAGGAGCATGTCGCACTCTGAGTGTTTATTAATAGCACTTATGCTGTGCATAAGAGAGGCGTAAGAATGTTTAAATAAACTTGGATTATGACAGTGGGTTCTATACTCCAAACAAGAACAGTGACTTGTGAAATACCACATGTACTGTATATGGATATATAGCTCTGATCTGTTTAGGTGTTGGTAACACGCATATAAAGACATTTCTCACCCAGTTCTTGAAGAGTAATAAGCGGAGCATCGATCTATCTTTGCTCCAAATGGCAGTTACAGCTCGACCTGCCTGTCTAAATATTTTCCATGTAAACTCAGAAATCCCATAAATCCAGTCCCAGCTCCGCTAATGAGTACAAGGATGATCTTCTCTGTTGAATATGCAAGAAAGAAATGCATTTTTCTCACAGTGAAATTGGACAAAGAGAAGTTTATCTGGTTTATCCAGCCTTTAACCATAGAGTGTATGTAAGAAGTGGATGTAGTTACCATGACATCACCCATTGGTCCGTGGACGACAGTTCTGAAGCCTGGAGTTTGGCATTGTGGCCGTCACCAGCTTGTTATTTTCAACCAGAAGTCACTCGAATGGGTGGAGCTAAGAACAATCGCATACTGAATAAGACGTTTTTAGGCAACCATAATGTTAAAGGTTAAAGTTATAAGACGACATCGTGGTAGCGTCCTGTCAATCACTAGGTAGCCCCGCCCTAAGGCATACCCTGCTTTGTGTTCTATTTGACTCTAAATGGACCATAATTTACTAAATGAACATCATGCTGTATTGAAGAAGACTTGAAACAAGAGATTGAGACCATAAACTCATGTTTACAATGTTTACTGAGGTAATAAATCAAGTGAGAAGTAGAGTCATTTTCTCTAAGACTTCTGTACAATCGGACTTATTTTTGCAGTTGTCCCCACACACACACGCGCTTTGAGTGGTCGGAAAGACTAGAAAAGCGCTATACAAGTACAGTCCATTTACCATATCTAACTCTGCTAGGTTTTATATCTTAGTGTAACTAGTCAAATACCGTCACTCGGGCATTGTCCCTCAGCGTCTGATCCGACTGATGGAGGCACCCTTTTGCGTCTGCATGCTATGCACCGTGCTTTCATCCAACTCTAATGTAAACCCATCAGCATCACTATTAGATGGTCATAGCAACTGAAGTGGTATAAAGTGTGCAATAGTTTGCTTAGGGAAAATGGGAGTTGTGGAGGTTGGGTCAAACAAATACAGGACTTTCACCCAGGAGGCCGCTGTTTGTGTCCCGTGCAAAACTAAAAGTCAGCGTTGATTTCTTTTTCACATCAGTTGTTAGTCACGTGACTCGTACTCATCTACTTTACTGCGGTGAAAAGGCTCTGAAACATCCACTGTACGCTACCTGTCCACTACAGTCTTCTTCTGATCTTTTATTGGCACATTTCGTCCTTTGACTGAGTAAATGTGACTGTTGGTGGTAACACATTTTTTATAATGACTCTAACAAAGAAATTTAATTCGTCACACCATGGCAGATCGACTTAATGAGGTCAGTATCGGCGCCAATACCAAGCATATTGGATAGATAGATACAGTAGATAGATAGATACCTTATTCATCCCGCAAGGGGAAATTTGTTTGTTACAGCAGCAAAAACTATACTCAAGCAATTAAAGTAACAGAGTAAAACATTTAAATATTAAGTATAAAGTATAAAAATGCACAATATCTACAATAAAAATAACTGAGTAAAATAATAAGTATAAAAATGCACAGTATATACAATGAAATAGTATGGTACTATTTCCATAGTATGGATCAATGCATCCTTAGATAGAAATGTGTATCTTATCAGTCTGTAAATGTTCAACCTTATGGCAAGAACGAGGGGATACAAATATGACATCTTGCATATCAAATCATTGTTTCGCTCCCCCCCCACGAGTGGTCCAACACCCCACAGGGTACCTTAATGTACTTTAAAGTTTGGTTTAGAGTGATGTTACAGTGTTTGTCAGTAATTGGCCCGAAGTGTACTGTAGCCTACCATTTGTGGTATATGACATGTTAATTGTTGCCTGCTACCTAAAAATGTCATGTTGATGGCTCAGATGAAATTTAAATTAAAGGAGAGACTTAATTGAATGATGTTTGGCCATTTCATAAATAAGTCTTTTTTATTGTCTAACTTATGTCATGACAGAGTCGTTGGCATTGACAGGGCTGGCCACAATCCACATTGTTCTCGCAAAGCAGCCATGGCCAAAAGATGACTTGATGCACAGCTACTGCACCTGTCTCAGTTCAATTAGCATTCAGCGTCTTATTTGGAGACCACCCACTGCAGTGCAGGCAGGGGGGCTGCTACCCAAGAATGTTTAGTGAGCATCTGGCACTCCCTGATGTCACTGTACTATTTAGCCGTCTTTCAAGGACTTAAACTTACACCCATAATGCTTTTAATACCACCTTAATTAAAGTAAACAGTGCACTCTGATGCTCTACTACAGGGGTATTCAATTACATTTCCAAAAGGTCCAGATTGAGAAAATCTCCTTGTGCAAAGGTCCGGAACATTACAATAATATCTAACTTGCACTATGTAGTGCGATATATATATATATATATATATATATATATATATATATATATATATATATATATATATATATATATATATATATATATATATATATATAAGAAGCCTAGTAGTAGTAATGTCTCTGTGTAGTCAACAACTGTCAAATCAAATAAAGAAAGTACACATCAATTATATTTTTCAAATTTAACTGTATGGATTATAAATAATACATAAATAAATGTTCTTCTCATTTCAAGTAAAATGAGGGCTGGATTAAAGAATAACTGACAGAAAGCTTTTGAAAAATGTGCATCTTAAAATAAAGTACTTCATTTTAGAAAAAATAATTTCACTGAATTGTCCTGCAGCTTTAAATTCAGTTCATTCAGGTGTGAAGTGATGTCAATCAAAAAAGCCACAATATTATATTTTTCTCATCTTCTAATAAGATAAACTAGTGTGCATGGACTATATCTGTGCTTATTAAACCACTTGTTTCAGCTCTATTCCTCTCTTTTCACATCATTGTTGGACAGTGAATTAAAGTGTTATGATTCTGATCATACTGGGCTCTTTAGGTTTTCTGTGAATTCATTTCAGATGTGAGTGGGTACTCCGTGGGAAGATTTCACCTAAAAGAGTCTGTCCATTCTTAATTAAAGACTGGTCTCTCAGAACACTTCTGTCTTTTTGGAGCTCGTCTTGTGAGATGACATCTCCGACTCACGTAACAATGCCCCTGCTCTGCGCTATATTTCCTCGTCTCAGCCCCGTGTGTCACATTGCGGTATCTTGTTATTTCCCGATTAATGTCTTCTATCTATCTACCTACCTATCTATCCATCCATCCATCTATCTATCCCATCCTTTTATACTGTTTTTCCATTGGTCTTCTCACCTATCTTAGATAACAGAGGTATGTCCTTATTGTCTTAAGTAGACAACGTCCAATGGAGCTTTTTTAACCCTCATCCTACCAACATATTTAATTTACAAGGACTACCGACTAAACAAAGTACTGTGAAAAACAACCATCATAGCCACATGTTAATCTAATTCTTCTCAAAAGTGTATTAGTTATGTAATCTGATTATTAACAATTATCATTGCTTTTGGAAAGTTAAAGTTGATCACAATGATGGACAGAGTGTTCGTACCCCCCTGATAGTGTGTCTAACTTCAAAGGAGTTGTATTTAACATTCTGAACATTACTATGATAGCAGCAAACAACTATTTGCACTGTAAAGATTAAAGATTTAGTGGGGTAATGTCTACCTGAGCAGAGAAAGTCACTCTCCCACTTTTAGTGCTTGTTAGTGCATGTGAGCGTGACTCACTGGCTCGCTCACAGCCGCTGCTCTGCACTGCTCTCATACAGCGGTTACAGCCGTTAAAGCAATTTGATGCTTTTTACTGGGGTCCCCCAGGACCACAATACATTGCATTTTAAATTATTATTTAAAAAAACTTTAAAACAGGTACAGAAAAATTATATGAAGTCATTAGGAACTAATTGACAAAGTCATGAAAAATTGGAATGATAGAGCTGTGAGATATGACAAAAAGTATACCTCTGGGATCTGTGGGGATCCCAGTTGTTGAGGGTCATGATAGTTCACTTTTTAGGATTACTAATTCATGTTAATTATACTTTAAACACATTAATGCTTTTAAAATCGTACCCAATTTTTCATCCATACTAAGGTCTGTTTCTGAAGTCATGAGGGAGCTACGCCACACCCAAAGACAAACAGCGAGGGTTCCACCACATGGTGAATTTAGAAAATTCCTCCAGTATGATCTACAAGGAGGTCTTCATAAGGAAGTGTTCAGTCCAAAAACGAAACAGACTGCAGACGTCATACCTACAAGCTCCATCCCTGCCAAACCACAACACAACGTCCTTGGTTGGTCCTGTAATCTTTACATTTAATCTTTTGTAAACACAAAAATACATGGAAAGTTAAATTCTATACTGGCTCTTGTCATTTTGTTTTAAGTCATTTGTTTGGCTGCAGCTCCAGTGACTGTTCCAAAGTGTTTATTCACTTGGTGGTTTTTTCTCACCCCTATGGTGCAACATGATTGTCTAATCCAGGGGTCTTCAATGTTTTTCAGGCCAAGGACCCACAAACTGATAGAGAGATGGAGCAGGGACCCCCGACTATATATATTGTATAAAATTGTGTTTTATATTAAACTGGGCCTAGCGCCATGTATAAACATACCTCTTTATTGTGCATTCAATACTAAGCTATTCAAATAATACACAGGTTTATATATTCATGTTTTTATTTTAAACATGTCTAAGGTACAGTGAGTAGGGTGGTCGTGCCACTGCCATTTATAAACATACCTTGTCAGCTGATACCAATGCCAATATCAACATTGTCTGTCAACTGCATGATAATCATGCATACAAGCTATTCAAATTGATGTTTTTATTTTAAACATAAATGTGGAAACGAAGAATGAGTGATGGCCTGTTAGTGCCAGTGCCATGCATAAACATACCTGTTATCTTGCATACAATACTGAACTATTAAAATAATGGACAGATTCATGTTTGGAAAAAAATAAAAAAATAGTTTAATCATCCAAAAATTTTGCGGACCCCCTGCAGTACCTCCGCGGACCCCCTAGGGGTCGCGGACCTTCTGTTGAAGACCTCTGGTCTAATCCCTATCAGCTGTGTGACTGGGGGGTGGCGTATATAACAAATCAGTGCCCGTGTCTTATTATTGCTGATCTTGAAAAAGGCTTGAGGGCCGAAAAGTTGCCAGAATAAAAAGAATGCATATGGAGCCAGAGAGTGTGACACTTTTTTTCCTACTTTCAAGCATTGGCCAACCAACAACATTCCCCGGAGTTTCAAATGGCTGTTCAAATATAACCCAATCAACTAACCTCAATGATAGACCAAAAGTCTGCTTCAGGGGCACCTGAAAATTACAGCATCTAGCAAATTCTAACCTAGATTGTATATGTTCAACAGAGGCATGGCTTAAAAAAAAAAACTCCCCATCCTCTGATCCTCTGCACTATCTTTCCCTGGCTATAATGCCTTCAGGAAACATAAAGCTGAAGGAAGAAGGGGGCGGGGGGGGGTCTTGTTGTTTCATACCAAAGACCATATATCATGTAAAGAGATCCAATCTTCGGTTAAAAATGACCTAGAATTCTTTTTTAGAAAGAGTCACACTGTTGGAGGATAAAATGTCTTTTATCCTCATTGGATGAAACCCATTGGAACCCATTGGAGTGTATAGACCACCCTCTGCAAAATTTGTATTGTTCGACAAATTAAATGCTATGCTTAAAGAATGCAGCTCGGGGAAGGGAATAATTATGGTGGCTGATTTCAATATCAACTGGGAAGAATAGTTGGAAGGCACTGAAACAAATCAGAAATACATTTGATCTCACACATCTAGTAAAGGGACGTACAAGGATAACTTCATCATCTAACATTGAATTGATATGATATATATATATATATTAGGGGTGCAACGGATCACAAACCTCACGGTTCGGTTCGGATCACGGTTCTTGAGTCACGGTTCGGATCATTTTTCGGATCAACAAAGAAAAGGGGAGGAGACAAATATAACTTTGCTTTCCATTTATTAATTAAAGAACTTCAAGAACACTTAAAGCAAAGAACTGTGGGCTATAGTCTTACATGAAAACTAAAATATTGAAGATGTCCAATTTGAAGTTGTCCAAGTTGATGCCCTCGTCCTTTGATCAATATTGAAAGAATATGTGAGCTAGCTTCCACTGTTTCAACTGAACTGAACTGCTCTGCAACAACTTGGGTCTGTGTTTACTTCCTGTCAGGTTATGTCATTCAAATACACAATAATGTTTACCATTACTGTGACATTATTTTCAAAAAGATGAGAATATCTCCATTGTCTGGGGAGAGGGTCGACCTTTCTGTAGTGACTGTTACTATTGGGCCTGTCTAGCTTCACTCTGATGCTTCTGTCAGCACCTGCACCAGGTGTGTGTCTGTGTGACTCTCTCAGAGGGGGCGTGTCTACAGCACCTGTCTGTGTGACTCTCACAGAGGGGGCGTGTCTGCAGCACCGGACTATGAATCACTCCGCCGTGGTGAAAGCGGTCACAGTCTTTTCCTTGTCGTATGTCTTTATTTTTAAATAAAGCCTACATACCGTAACAGTTTTGTCCACCACCCTTATCCATCATTATACTTTACAGGGAAGACAAAATTATCCCAAACTTGCGACTTAAATGACGCCGGGAGCTTCTCTAGTTCCTCCGCTCGCCGTGACTTTCGCCGTTAAATGCTTTTAACCTGCTCCGTTGACGTGAACACACTACTGCTTTATATCTGTTCACTGACACTTTGCATTGATATTCGGGGACTTGTTACTTGAAAAGGAACAGCAGTAGTAAAACTTTATTACACACTATGAGGATTACACTGTAAAAAAAAAAAAAAAAAAAGAATACTCAATTGATCCGCGGTTCACGAGTGATCCGAACCGTGAGGGGTGATCCGAACGGATCACGGATCGACCCGTGATCCGTTACACCACTAATATATATATATAAAGTTAATCCTCTTAGCCAGAAAGTTCACTAAAAACATTGCTATTTGTATTTTGTTTCTATCCACAATTCAAAATAGAACAGAACAATTTCTGAAGGAAATATTAACTGTATTAATTGTGATATAGAGAGTAAAATGGGAGAGACCTTGCTCTGCGACCATTTCATAAATTATTGACTGACATATTTTTCACATTTTCACTAGTAAAAGGGTAACAAAAGACATCCGAGTAGCCAAACTGTGTTAGTCTGATAGGTGAAGCTAAGACAAATCACAAACAAATGTGGGACAATTTAATAAGGAAATTGGCATCGTAATACAACAAAGCAGTTGGATCTAGACCCCAGAGGGTTAAAGACCACAGACCTCATTCATGATTATTTTCGTATTCTTATCTTAACCTTCTCTCAGTGTTTTCGTACGGTGGCTCGTATGACGTGTACCACGTCAGATTCAGCAAACGCTCCTCACTTCAGATAATTGTGTAGATTACCAGCGTAAAGACAATGAATGCCATCTGTGCGTAAAAGAGAAAAGGAATTGTAAAGTAGCATAATCAGCGCCCCATATGTTCAATACTGAAGTCCTGCTTTTGGAGATCCATACAGGAAAGTATGGTCCTGCTAAAGCCAAGGAGTGGGAAAACATAACTGTTTATGCCGTGTCACCTGAGGGTCGTACTGTCACTGAAATAAAAAAGAAATGGTTCCCAATATAAAACGTCTCGCCTCAGCAAGGCAATCTATGACTGCAATGGAATTGAGTCAAAGTCGTTTTGCAGTTTGAGATGTTAATATTGATATTATAGTGTTATACAATAGCATCAATAGCCAATTTATATGAATGCTGATATCTTTAGGCTATGGGAATAAATACAGAATTATATTAGTCGAATTTCAGAGTCCAACAGGGTAAATTCAACATGACTCTGAATTGTAATTCATATAGGGTTTTAAAACGCAAAATGTATTCAAAATTATGCAATATACTTTCCACTAGTGAAAAAATGTAGGCTTGGATAAGAGCACAAGACTCGAAAGGTCCGGACCACTCGTGAATTGTGTTTGTACCTGAGATATGTCAAATCCCGAGAAAATCTGCAAATGCGGCAGATTCTCCTAAATCACTTGTAAAAGCCACTTTTTTTTTGCATGAGGCCTAATAGGTGCCTGATTAAAGGGGCTGTAGAAACTGCAACTCTCCACTACCCCTACTTTATGAATTACATTAGGGTGACTTGGTCTCAGAACCTCCAAACAATCTCTCTTAAAAACTCTAGAGAAAAATTACGTACTTAGAGTGAATCCATTCCCTTTTTAACAAAAGGCATACAAATTAATTTGTTGAACCGATTACAAAGAGAATTCGGAAGTCAGCCACAGTTGTGTCTGATGTGAGCAATTATCAGCCTATTAGCATCTTACCAGTTGTCTCCAAAATTGCAGAGAAATGTGTTGCGGAAACATCTGACCACCAACCTCATCAGTGGCCCTCACACACTGCACCCAATGCTATTTGGTTTTTAGAGCCAGTTCTCACGTCAGTGAGAGCATGTTAATGTAGGCTCGTTACATGCATAGTCACTTTTTAAAATACACTTCAGTCTTCACGGGAAGTTAGGTCTAGGCAACAAAACCACTTAGATAGGTTTAGGAAAAGATTGTGGTTGACGTTATCTTAATCTTGTGACTACCGTTTGACTAACGGGTCACATGACTGGTGACTCACTTGAGTCACGTGACTAATGACACTAAATACTAACAACTGACATGACGAAATGCCAACTTAACTTTTAATTTTGCACGGGTCAATAACAGCGGCCTCCTGGACGAAAGTCCTGTGTTTGCTGCCTTACTGGTTTTAAAACATCTCGCTAAGGAATCTGCAGTTGAAACACTGGCAAGTTTTTAGAAGTGTTAATTAAAATGCGTGGGCCTTATAAATGAATGAAATGAAATTCGTAATGAAGAGTCCCACACTAAAAGTGCATCCATCCACGGTGCTCTAAAGCACTTTCCATAAGCACCTCCAGTCAGATGACAGACATAAATATATGAGAAAATGTGAATGTGTGATTACCAGGTGATATGTGCTTATGATCAGCTGGTTGATGGCTTACGGCCCCTTTCAACACATTATTAATCATATCTAACGACTTCAGATACTGCACTAAACAGTTTGCCCTACAGGATTTCCCCACCGCTGCAGCCAGCGCTCAATATGCCGCCCGAGGCCTGACTGTCAAACACATGATGAGATGTGGGTGTATGTGTGCTTGCATAGGAGGGAAAAAAAAGATGGTGAGGAAGAGAGAGAGAGAGAGGGGGGGGGGCTGCCTGATCTCAAGCGGCAAATTAGGGCCTCTCTGAAATCGATAACAGGGGAGCCATGCACAGATTTCATTAGTTGGCAGACGTGTGCGGCTAAAGGGATGCAAACGGATATTGATGTTTGAGATTGATTGATCTCTTCTTTTCTCAAAAATGTACACACTGAGTTGAAATGCAGAGTTTGTTTTGGGTTTGTTTGCTCTCTGAGTGCACATTCAATCTTAAATACCAGTTTGACCTTTTTCCTAGAAAAACAAACTCACTTTTTTTATTCAACAGATAGTCATCTGTTGAAAGACTGTGGCGAAGTGGATAGCAGGGCCGTACTTCAATCAGAAGGTCGGTGGTTTGATCCCCGGCTAAGGCTCCACTAGTCGCATGTCAATGTGGCCTTGAGCAAGACACTTAACCCAAAAACATTGCTCCTGTAGCTGTGCCTACGGTGTGTGAATTGTAAGTCGCTTTGGATAAAAGTGTCTGCTAAATGACTGTAATGAAAGTTGATTCCACAGATATATAAAATGGACTTGCGGGGTCAAATGACAGGCCCACCCGGCAATGCCCTGTCCCGCCCCTATTCTCCACTACCAGCCACAAAATATTTCTTCTACCAGAAAAAAAATCAATAAACAAAAGTGACATTCAGGCCTTTTGCATCTTAAGCAAGTCCACCTTGTCACAGAGGTGGCATTAGAAAATGCATCTCATGCACCCTCTCAAGTAAATGTAACAGATAGGCCTGCATGGCAGATCAAATTCTATTTGCTATTACATTTAGCTTAATTAGGTCCAGGATGGGTGTGGTATGCCACAAAAAAAAAAAAAAAATATATATAGAGGGCTAGAAAGGTTAGGCAATCACAGGAAAGTCAATGTGTAATAACATTAAGTGATGGACTACTTCCTTTATATTATCTGAATTTCTTAGATGTACTAAAGTCCACTCATGTTGTAGTTAGAGCAGGTTAAACCAATGCAAAATGAAAGAATGCATGAATGAGTCAACATGCTGACAGATCAGGGCAATGTCCAAGGCAAAATGTACGGTAAAAAAGGATTCATACAGGCCACTTTATTAGGTACACCTGTTCAACTGCTTGTTAACAGTCTAATCGGCTAATCATATGTGAGCAACCAATGCGTTTAGGCATGCAGACATGGACCAGACGATCTGTGTGAGTTCAAACCAAGCATCAGAATGGTGAAGACAGGTGATGTAAGTGACCGTAAACGTGGCATGGTTGTTGGTGTTAGATTGGCTTGGTTGAGTATTTCAGAAAGCTGCTGATCTACTGGGATTTTCATGCACAACTTTTTTCTACGGTTTACAGATAATGGTCTGAAAAAGAGAAAATATATTAGCGTCAGTTCTCCGGGCCAAAATGCCTTGTTGATGGCAGAGGTCAGAGGAGAATGGCCAGACTGGTTCGAGATGATTGAAAGGCAACAGTAACTCAAATAACCACTTGATACAACCGAGGTATGCAGAAGAGCATCTCTGAACGCACAACACGTTAAACCTTGAAGCAGCTGGGCTGCAGAAGACCACACCGGGTGCCACTCCTGTTAGCTAATAACAGGGAACCAAAGTTATAAAATTGGCATGGGCTGGATTGGAAAAATGTTTCCTGATCTAATGAGTCTCATTTTCTGCTGCAACATTCAGATTGTAGGGTCAGAATTTTGCGTAAACAACATGAAAGCATGGATTTCTTCTAGCCTTGGATTAACGGTTCAGGCTGGTGGTGGTGGTGTAATGGTGTGGGGGATATTTTCTTTGCACACTTTGGGCCCCTTAGCACCAATTGAGCATTGTGTAAATGCCACAGACTACCTGAGTATTGTTGCTGGCCATGTCCATCCCCTAATGACCACAGTGGACCCATCTTCTAATGGCTACTTCCAGCAGGATAACGCTCCATAAAACATAGCTCAAATCGTTTTAAAACTGGTTTATTGAACATGAAAATGAGTTCACTGCACTCAAATGGTCTCCACAGTCAGCAGATCTCAATCCAATAGAGCACCTTTTGGATGAGGTGGAACGGGAGATTCGCATCATGGATGTGCAGCCGACAAATCTGCAACAATTATCCTATCATGTCAATATGGACCAAAATCTCTCAGGAATGTTTCGAGCACCTTGTTGAATCTATGCAAAGAAGAATTAAGACTGTTCTAAATGCAAAAGGGGATGCAACCCGGTACCAGCATGGTGAACCTAACTTTGGCCGCTGAGTGTATATAGCTATACATACTGTATATTATGGGTGTCACAAATTGGATTCTAAATCAAAAATCGGTCGAAACGAGCTTTAGATTTTGAAAAGCGTATTTTTTCCATCCCCAGCTTGCATGCATCCGAAGAAAAACAACAACACAACACTTTAAAGACGACACAGCGTAGCTTGCCTCTAGCCTGCAGCTGCACTTTTCGAGACACCATGTCCACTGCCGGGGTCGTCCAACCCAATTGTTCCCAATTGACTGGTTAAAAAACTAAGCTAATATAATAAAGTATGTACATTTGACCGTATGGCCTTAGTGCCGTACTTTCCCAAAATATATGCTGGTTATATTACATACCAAGTAGCATGTACCATGTTCATAGAAGAATTTGAAAATGTAAATGTCAGGGCTTAAAACCAGTGATCTGTTGATCTTCAGACACTGAACGGGACCTTGTTCCTATTCAAATCTGCAACCGTTTTGATGCCAAGCTTCTAGTTTCTTTTACCAATGACTAGTGATTTCTTTGACGGTTATCCAAACTGTTGCTCAAAAGTATCTTTGTCTCTTTCCGTCTGATTGAACCATTGTAAAGCACTTTGCTCTCAAGGTACAAAATAAGACTTCTTTTGCAAACCCTTCATACAATATAACATCTATTTGTAAAGAGGACTTTCTACAATCTAAAAGCATTAAAGACAACTAAAAATATAGAGTAGTCCTTTCAAACACCTGACTTTAATGAATCAAGCTTTTATGGCAAGGGATCCCAAACTTTGGCAGTATATATATATATATATATATATATATTACCAGAATTACTATTTTTGTCATTCTTGGTAACTTTCCATAGAGTCATTGCTTTTAAATAAAAATTCCCTGTCCTTGTCTCAGGAGCATTTCCATCACTTTATATTGTAGATGCTCAGTCGTTCAGATCTATTGGACTTGGCCGGGTGCCGCAGCAATGTGATATTCTACCATCTTAATTTTTCATCACTCCTTTGATTTCCTGCAGTCATCTGATAAAAGTGATGTTGTGATAGTCGTTAATGATTAATTGAGCTTGAATATGTGCTTTTAAATTTCCATTCATTACAGCGCGTCACATTTTATCTGCCGCACATTTAATCACTCTCCATATGCATATTAATGATCACAGTGGTACCTGTGTAATGAGAATGAGTCACTTGATGTAAGTGTCTGCTCCTGTACAGTCACACTACCCACAGCGCTGTCTGTGTGACACATATTCCCTCTGCTTCACTGTGTGAGTTTATAAAGTTAGTGAGATGACTTATAGCTTTCTCACCTCGTTAGCGTAGGTGGCCATAATGTACACTTCACCGACAACAGATGCTGACAAAAAATGCAACATTTGTATTCATATAAGTGGCATCCTGCAATGTGAAATCTTGGAAATGATACCAAGAGACCGAGCAATGTTGTGTGTATTTGGCTGAGTTTTTATTTTTATTTTTGTAAGCTTAAGATGACAGAATGAGCCAAGTATTGAATCACTGTCTGTGTTGGTTCTGGTGCCACCTGCTCAATTTTAAACAGCCTCCCTCTACTTAATGTCCTGCATCCTGGTCCAGACTAGTTGAATTAACGGAGGCATGGCGCCGCAATTAAATATCAGTACATTTTCAAAATCAAATAGATATTACCTTTCATAAAAAGTGATGGGAATCGGTTTCCTCATTAGAAAAGGGTTTCATGGTGGCAGATCTTTTGATTTCCTTTTTTTTAAAGAAAGAGGTGAGAGGTCAGGTGATCAGTACGTCCCCTTAATTGAAACGTGAATATACAAAGAGAGATTTTGCTTGTCAAGCAGATGATGAAATGTCTCCCGTCTGATCTTATACTTAGGAGAGCTAATCTGTTATGGTGAGATGTAGCATAAGTATTTTTCTGCTAGTTTCGGTTTTCCACCTCCGTTGAAGAGCAGCTCACAGACGCTATCCTCAACTTTGTCTCATCCAGAGAGTCAAAACTGTTCTTTGTCTGTCAGACGGTCTGAAGGGAACATTACCATATCAGCAGAGTAATAACGTAATACACAGCAGACTACAGGTCAAAATAATATTTCGACTTAGAGAACACAGATTTGTGGGATATGTTTTGAGAGTCCAGAAAGTTTTGAACAAGAGACAAAACCTTGCTGAAACCCATTATTTAAGTCCAGGGGTTTATAAATTAATTAAAATGAATGAATGTATCATTGAGGTGAACCGGAGTCACATGCATATTTAAAGAAGTTACTTTCCCAAACAAAAGACAGAGGAGGGAGGAGTAAATAATGCCTACATGTCTGTTGACTCAGCAAGGATAAAGCAATACAGAGAGCCTTCCAGCATTATATCCCTTTTTTATATCTACAACAGCACCAGAAGTACTGAAACGTATACTGCATTATATTTTAAATTGTAAACTGGTGCCTGAATTGTGTGTTTACCTTGACATAAATAAAGAAATATCCACAGTAAATGTGTGCATACAAATTGAACAGAATGCAGGAAATATAGTGTTTGACGCTCATATGCTCTGCTTGATGTGTCCCATCACACACACTCACACACACACTCACACCCCCATTGTTGAAATTAAACCAACATCTTCAAAGTGGCTTTCTGATTGGCTGCTGCTTATGATCAATAACGAGACTTGATTAAAGTTCAAATGTCAAAAGTCCCTTTTTCTTTCCTTTTTGACCCTCATAATAATGGCATTCTAACTGTCCAGTTTAATCAAATCGGTTATTTGGCATACAATCACATGCTTTTTTAAATATTAACATTCAGAGCAAAAGAAAAGCCTACATTTAATTGATGGGGGCATTAAGAGACCTTGATAACGGAATAGGGGTGTGTGCTGGGGGGGTGCTGGCCCAAAAAAGGTTGAGAAGTACTGTGTTAGGACATGAATAATGAAACATTATCTTATTCCAACTCATCACATTCTTTCACTGAACGTCTGATAATGACACAGATGGGTTTACATAGTAGTTATTTGTGAGCCCGGTGCTTCTCATGCAGACACTAAAGGGTGCCTCGTTCGTCAGTATGAAACGCCAAGCGGAGCGACACAGCATCAATATTTGACGCCCTGGGAATGAGAATGGGCTGGATATTCAGACAGAAACAAAAACAAAAATTCTGTAGGAGGACAGATATTTATTGCTGACTCGGCATTTTAAAAGATACAGTTTCAGCTAAAATGGTATAATTTTTGACGGACCTCGTGCAGGATGCAAGAGTGATCACAAGCTCTCTCCTCATCTCCTCAAGGTCTTCACAGTCTCATAGAGACATTGTTCCATTGTTTCATATTTCGAAACCGCAACTGTTAGAAAACTAAAACACATCATAATTTTTTCAACTTTGCATCTGATCATGTCGTAAAACAGCAACGTCATAAGCTTCATAAATAAAAGTTTCACTCTGAATGTTTTTAGACTTGAAGAATATGAGACCCTGCTCGTTCAAATTTGCACCCGAGACAGGTTTTCCTCAATGAATCATCCCTGATGGAATCACAGTTTACACACATGTAGGCCCTTTTCTTCAGTATTCTCAGCATACACTGTTTTGTTGAATACAAAATGATTGTTAACTGTATAGTTGTGTGTTTTGGATGAGTGAATATACAAACGGTATGCAACATTCCTGAGTCATGCACTAAAACTGTTTCTAGACATCACAATTATAAACATGCTCACACATCTTTTGGATTGTAATTGTTCACTGTATTTATGGCTTTTTCACAGTGATATTTGGCACTAGAGACCAAACGTTTTCATAATACACCCACCTATTTCAAAGTAGAAGGGGAAACCATCTTGAAAATTGGACAATACAAGAATTGAAAAAAGTGACACATTAAGTTTCTTTTTACCTCTGACACATTTTATTAAAGACACAAAGCCCAAGCCCTTTTCCTGCAGTCCTTTTTTTAGATTGGAGTGTCTTTTGCATGTCTGACTGTGTGTTCAGTCTCTCGCAACTGAGATTTTTCTTATTTCTGGAGAGGAAGAGGAAAATAATTGATTGTGACATGAAAAACGGTAGGTGGGAATAGAGAGCGGAGGGGTCGGTGGTGGGGTGTGGGATAGAGGGGATGAATACCTAAGTATTTAGCCTGAGTCGGAACCAAGCTCCCACCCCCACTCAGAAGCAGAAGAATTTTCTCTGTGGGACATCAATCCCATTTCTTCATGCCTCCTGCTGCGCACAGGTCAATTATATCTTTATTAAAGTAAAATGCAGATCATTTTTCTGCACAATGTAGGCGCGGAAAGACTGATGATGGGGGAAGGTTGCAGCATCTCTCATTTCCAGGATATGTGCTGCTTATACAGTAGGCATGTTGTGAACGGGGAGTTCACGGTCATAAACAAAGGCAGGATTTCACTAATCTAATCGTGACCTACTCTGAAACCCAGCCATAACCTTAAACCACATTAGTGTGGATGCAGCTTGACACTTTGAAGCATCAGCACCTTTGCTTGTGTGAGGAAAAGGTGTTGTTTTTGGCACCCCACATCATAGGATTGATGCCAGCGCTGGATAGCTAAAGGTTTCTGGGTGGTGCTTTTAATTCATTTCACGCAATATCTAAAATTCAAGGGTTGGGGAGAACAATATGGAAACGGGTCTTTGCAAACAACGTCAACCAGGTTTTATAATAACGTGAGCCCTAAATTAGCCATCTATGGGAAATCTGGTAGATTCAGCCATTTTTAATGATGACATATTCTTCAAACTGTCATGTTGTCCATCATTCCCACAGTCCTGGGAATCCTGGAAATTTCCTTGGGAAAAACATTGAAAAGGTCACACCGATGCGCTCATAATCTATCTTTTTTTTGTCAGCTGTGGAAAGTGTTTAATGTCAAGCTTGTCTTTTGTTAGATTTAATTAGTCTTGAAGGAATAACAACCCTTAAACATGTTTCTGTTTACAAAATGAGGCACCGAAGCCTGAAACATTCAGATCAGCTCGATGAAAACAAATATCGGTAATGGAAATGACTCTACATGTCAGGTAGTGCTTATGAAAAAGTCAATTACTTTCAATAGCCACTCTGTGCAGCTTGTTTAGTTTTTTTTCACAGTGGCCTTATTGGACCGGCGGGTCATACAACTACAGGCCTCTTGATTTTTACCGGCCCCATTATCCATCCATCCATTTCCTACACCTACGCCCCACTGTCATTTTAGGGTCGAGAGGGGTGAAGCCTTTCCCAGCATGCATTGGGCAGGAGGCAGAGTAAAACCCCGGACGTGCCTCCCATGGACAGAAAAACACTCACATTCACACCTACAGTCAATTAAGAGTTTCCAGTTCATCTATCCCACAAAGAGAAGCTGTGTGTTGGGCGAGTTACAAGACAATCGAATCAATTACTCATTACGTTTTGCTGAATAAAAAAAGTAATTACTTTACTTTACTAATTACTCATCAGCAAATGTAATTAGCTATCTTACTCATTATATTACTTTCAGTGCTCAGCACAGGTTCCTCAAAACTGCGTTTAAACAACTAAAATCCTCCAGGTCCAAACGTTACATCACCTCTGTTTAAACAGTGTAGAAATAGAAAAAGATATACCCGGGTTTAACAAGAAGTCGCCCTACGTTTTGGAGGTATTCTCTGATCAACAACTAGCTTAATGTCAGCCTCGGTGCCTGCATACAGAGATACCATTCTCACAGTAAAGTTGCAGGTTCACACATCCTCCATCTGTGAACAAAACCAGGGAGTTTCTGAATGTAGGCGTACCAGAACACAAACAACTCCAAATTTCTTAAAGTAAAGTGTGAATATTTTTAACACTTGTAATGAGAATGGGCTGCGTTTCTCATCTTGAGTAGAGGACGAAGACCTCCCCCACAGATCCATACAGCTGTACCAGACCAGACAGTCCACTGTTAGATTGGATACAATGGCACGTTACTACGATTAACTATGAGTTTCAAACTGTAATCCATTACACTACACGCAGGTGTATATATTCAAAGGTCATGCATCAATTGTCGGAGGAGTTCTTTTGTTTTTTTAGATACATATTTTTTTTTATTTGCTTTAGGATAACTGACAGTGAACTCTCAAGTGTATTGTCCTGTTGTGACTTTCCTAGACCAGCAGGGGTTCTGTATCCAGCTGGTGTGTCAAAGTGACTAGATTACTGTAAATATTAAACTGCACTAAAGTGTCATTTTGTTCTTCAATTTAAAAAGGAAATAGCTATATTTTCTCTCGGTGTGTATTCATACTTTTATAGTGAATGCTTTTAAACTGATCTATATAACACAGTTTGGACCTAGCAATTATTTCAAATTAGATAATACAGTCTTACTTACCGTGTAAAACATTTTATCAATATTCCTTTCCTATCTAGTATATACATTTTTCAAGTTCACATTGCTGATGCGGTAAAATTAATACTGTTAATCATCTAAATAAAATCCCTTCTCCATTTTAACCCTGTCTGCCTCTTGGTAGCCAGTAGAGGCCATATTTGAGAGCTTTCTAACTGTAAGAAATAAGACTCTTCATGGAAAATTTGTGGTGATTTATGATTAAACTTTCTTAAATGTACAGATTTTTTTAAATATCAGTTTCTATTTTCTAAATGGAACATCAAATGTTGGTGTATGTGTGTGTGTGTGTGTGTGTGTGTGTGTGTGTGTGTGTGTGTGTGTGTGTGTGTGTGTGTGTGTGTGCGTGAGTGTATGCATGCTTGCCTGATTATTATAAAAAAAATGTGAGTACAGTACAACTTTCAGAAAAGGTGGTACCCAGAATGCATGTTCTTGTCCAGTGTCCTTACAATGCCACAAAGGCAAGGATGGGTGTGGGTGTGGGTGTGAATATGTGTGACTCCTAGAATACATCAGGAATGTGTTGTCTTTGTTCACTAGCACATTAAATTAATCCGAGCTGGTGACCCACAATTCCATGTTTCCTGGGTGCTGCTGTTGCTCCCTCCTTGTCGTTGTTGTGCCAGATGCCTCGCGCGCTACAGATGTTCGCCGAGCTCGTGCGTCAGCCTCCCCACAGCGATTTGAGCCGGTACGAGGATATATGGGAGACGAGGAGAAGGAAGCCTGCCTCCCTCTCCTGCGCAAGGTTAATCTTGTCCTCAGCCGCAACTAGCATGTCACCCTAATGAAGCCCCAGCAGACGAACACTTAATAAGAGTTAAGAGTAAATTAACCTTGAAGTCTTTGCACGCATCTCTCTTGTTTTCATACACTTTATGCATCCATTTCCCACGATCAAGGACGAGCTTTCATTTAGCTGGAGGAGGTCAGAACAAAAAACATTTCCCTTGACGGTTGCAAATTTCTCTCTGACATCTCTGTTCCAGACGGAGCAGCGAGGAGAGGATGAGCCTCTGTTTCCCTCTTTAATGTTGTCTGAGGCAGATAAAAAGCTACAAGCTGCTCCCCCACCCACTCGCTGTTTTTTTTTCTTCTTCTTCTCCCTGCCGCTGATCAATGCTCTTAATGACGGTAATCAATCAAGAAAATGAAAGATTTACTCTCCAATATTAATTTTGCTTAGCATCGATTGAGGAGCGAAGAGTATTACTGCCATTAATGCCTTTTGAGGTGCTGTATTGAGTTGCTCGCCTCTAAAAACAAGTCATTCATCTTTCATTTCAACAGTTTTATTACACCTTTAAACATAATTACAAACAGATAACAGTCACCTACGGTGATATTTAGTAAACTCTTTGATTATCTTTTTTTTCACTTTCTTTTTGTTTTAAGATAATTGTGTTAAAATCGTATCTAAAGTGTAAATGTTCTGCTACAATTCATTTGTTTATCTGACTGAAATCCCTTTTTACTGTTTTGTGTAGAGACAGACTGGACTGCTGTCATGTAGGAACTTTTTTTTATCTCCTACATGTCAGCTTTTCACAAACGACGAAGCAAAAGCCTGGTTTCTAGCTTGAAGGCCACGCATCTTTACACACAAGGTTTCTACTCAAGGTACAATTTACTCATTCTGCCTCTCGTCCAACCTTAATAATTTTCTGTCGTCACCGAGCAATAATGCACATGTAGAAACGCAACGATCTCGGGCTGCCTCGCCGACTGGAGGTATAGTGATGACAGCCGGCGCTAATGATACGCCACTCAGCGAACCACCAGGGGCAGACAACATGCCAAACCGACGAAAGGATTCATGCCACGAGCCGATTCCGCCTGCGATATGGTGTCATGTTATCGTATCAGCTGATCAAAGGCTGATAGGAGACTTGAAAGCTCCGCGCTACTTTTATTGGCACTCAAACAAATCTTTTTTAACCTGTCTTGTAGTTTGAGCGCCGTGGCCCAACAACGCTGCTTTCAGTCAGTTGCTGCAGAGGCGTCTTAAAGCCACGAGGCACGGAAGCCTGCACCAAAGCAGGAGAAAAGCTTTGTTTCATCACTGTATGTTTGATTTAGTCAAAAATCAAGTCATTTTTTTGTGGAATAATGTGCAGATAATGATCCCTGTTCTGGTCACTTTCTTGTTATCTTTAAACAGATAGAGTGCCTTTCCACTGTTATTCACTAGTATAACACAGCATAATACTTTTAAGCCCGGTTGCCGGAGCGTCTTCTTTATCCCTGACTTTCCATTCTTTTGTCAGTAGTATACATACTCCTCAGCCAGAGTGAGAAAAGTGGAGCAGGTTTTGTTGATGACTTAAGGGATGGAAAGCACACCGGGGCTTCTAATGCACCTAGTATTTAAATAATCCCCGGGTCTCCTCCATCCTTTTGATGCCTTTGTTCACTTTGAAAAGTTATCACCATACAGCCTGTACTGTTGGCTTGGGGATGAGGAGAGAGAGAGAGAGAGAGAGGTTGAATCGCGGCACCATACCTTTTCTTCTGCATCCAGTTCCCAGAGCGTGAAAGAACATCTGAATACACATTTGAAATCTTATCTCACTCCAGCTGTACTGCTGAATTCTTCCTTTTTTCCGGGCCACTCTAGAAAAGCAAGGCAAAAAAGGGAACCCAGAAATAATCAGCCATGCTTATCTTTCTGCAGTACTGAGGGGAGCTATAATGAGACTCACTCATCCATAGTGGAGAGCTTAATAATTCATTGTGGTGGCTTTGCAGGTGAACCCTATCACATTACAATTTAAAAGCTCTAAAGCTAGTATTGCTGAAGGGGAGAGCAGCGGGGATGAATGCTCGGCTCAAAAGCCCTTGTGCATACAGGTACATGGACGCCTCACACACACACACACACACACACACACACTCTTAATGAGCTCCAATTTTCTCCAAATAGACTTGTATAGCAGCGCGCAGGCCCCCTCACAAGACCATCAACACTATAAGCGACAACCAAGTGGTACTTTAAAGTGGTAAACACAAACAGCGTTTATTGTGAAGTGGCCCTCCTTTTCTTCCTAATTTGAAAAGCGCTCATCATATTAGCGAGCGTAAATGACTCCTCCCCCGGGAACCAAAGTTAACATTCTGTAGGCGGCCGAGCCGAGAGAGAAAAACAACATAAAACAAAACTTGTTTTTTTTCCTCTCAAGGGCAAAAGAGTTACTGTCCGGTCTTTTTACAATGCCACCTGTCTACCCACGTCTCACCCCCACCCGCCGCCACCGACCACCACCCCCCTGGCTGGCAAGATGCCATAAAATATCTCGCGAGGAGGGGGAACATTAGTATTTCTCCGCCTCGACACCCTTGTTTTCATGCGGACCTTTGCTCTGATTAAGGATCTAGAACAGTCGGCTGGCTTTTTCTTGTTTTTTATTCCCTGCTAAAACTCATTTTCTCGCAGGGAACCTTCAGACATTCTACAAAGATGGGGTCGGCTTTGTCAGTGACCTCTGGCACCGACTGTCTGTGGAGCGCATCCCAGATGGGTTGGACCGTGGCCCGCACTTCTTCCAGCTCCCTCTCTCTCTCTCTTTGGGTGTCTTTCTCTATCTCTCTATCTGTTGCTCTCTCTGTCCCCCCCCCCCCTCCCCAACCTCCTCCTCCTTCCACCCTATAGGACAGACCAGAGAGCCTGGGTCGCTTGGCACAAGGACTGCATACTGGAGTGACCTTGCAGGGCTCTCTAATGGAGAACTTGGCTTTGTTCCACAGTTTCTCAGCCAGCAGACATGCACCCCCCGCCCTCACTGCCACCACCCTCCTCTTTGTCCATAGATCCGGGCTATACTCACCTCTAACCCATTCTCCGCCCAACCCCACATCCCCGCCCGAGAGCTGGAACACATCACATCGCTAATTGTCACCAGTGACGGCAGCTGATACAATCTCCCTGCCCCGTTTCACCGCAGGGATACTGCCGAGTCACGCGGGAATTCAGTCTGCTCCGGGAACCTATACAATAAGATGAGAGAGTAAGCACTGTTGTGTGTGTGTGTGTGTTTGTGTACTTAACATGACAAGTGTGTTTGCACATGCGATGATGAGAAACATCAAAACATGTTGGAATCACGTTAGCCCACTGTAACCCTCAGGAAATGAGTGTGATGGGATTAACCGATAAGTATATAATTCACATCTAAGAGTATTATCTCAGGATAAAACTGTTCTTTAGTCAACTCATATGATACACCACGACAGCACACTCCCCACAGTGAACCAACAATAATCTAATGATGTAGCTTCTGTGCAGATGAATTCCCAAAGCCAGAATATTTAATAAGCTAATTAATAGAAAAGAACCATAACATAGAAATATTGCTTAAACATGAGCACATTAAGTACCACCAGAATCTTATGGGGGAATTCCAAAAATTTAAATCAACTGATGAAATCCTCAACTACTCTCCTGGTGCAGTCTTATGAAGGCATATTATATCAAAAGAGCACAATGAGGAATTTACTTATAAATTGTTTTTCCAGGAAATATTTAAATGTACTGTAGATCCAGTAGAATCTATTACATGTGGAAGATTGCCGGTTGCCTTTTCAACAAAATCTAGTCCTGGTTTGGAATACAGCTAGACTGACTCAGATTTGTATTAAATATAGTAGTATTTAATTTTATAACAACGCAAGAAATTATGGATTGAATCATGGCCAGCTTGGTGTAATAGTAACAGTACTGTGTGTGATAGTGCTTTCAGACGCAGTCAGCCCATTCTCACTCCCAAGTCGTCACGACGAATCCTCATACAGTTGTTTGTATGATATCCTACGAAGAGTTACTCCTCATTTTTCATGTGTTTTTCTACAAAATCCAGCAACACGTGTCAATTTCCGCTGTTACATGCATACGGTCTTTTCAAAATAAACTTCCGTCTTCACAGAAAACTCAGTTAGGTTCAGGCAACTGAACTACTTGGTAAGGTTTGCGTAAAGATCGTCATTTCGATTAAAATAACTACTAAGGTTCAGTTATTGAACTACGTGACAAAAATACAAAAGTTGGTCTCCTGGCTGAAAGATCGCTATTTCTTCCGTCCCGTCCAGATTTAGCACACATCTCAGCTTTTGTGAATACAATGAGTTTGATTTTGCTGCGATGACGAAGGTGTTAGAGAGCACAAAGATGAAATCAGCCACCATATTTATAGAAGGAGGGCTTTATTTCCACTTGTCCAGAAGGAGACCTCTTGTTAAAAGGCAGTCACAGCATCTGCCTGGCCTCCGGAGAAATTCTCACTGATAGATTTTGACCTTAGTACACGTGTAGAAAAAGGTTTCAACACCCTTAGCCCAGAATTGAATCGATATTGGACAAGACCAAAATGAAGGTTGATGATCATTACAATAGAGGATTCAAATCTCATCTGAGATCCTCTCACCAAAGTCATCATCCAGTTTGCTTTAACACGGTCCAAGGAGGGCAAGGCAACAGGCTGAAAAACATGATCAATCTGAGATATATAGTTATAGGATATAACTCCTACGACAGGGTAGATAGGATAGTCATAAATATATCCCTCCTGCTAATTGGTAAGAGTTTGAGAAAGGAATGCAGAAGATGTGTTTTATCCTTTTTAATTTGAAGGTAAAACATCACATTATTGGAGTAAAAAACATGGCACTTGTATCTTTGAAGAAGAACTTTGCTGTGACCTTTTCTGGACCAACATCAAAGGTGTAAATATTGATAACAGAATGCTTTTCTTTAGGGCAAGAAACCTGTAATAACAAGGTTTTCCTGCAGCCTTCAAGTCAATAGATAATGAAACACAATTATGCTAATAACGATCATAAATGTGCAAGGCCGTCCAGACTGGTGCCCACACTGGATTCAGTGGATCAAGTCAAATACGAACGCCAGACAACCTGCTTTTACACTCCTCGCATACTGTAGTTTATGGAAAATGAAAATGTATTCTTTTCAATCAAGACCTTGGAACAACCAAAAGGTTCCAGCCCGAGGAGCTCAACCTGCACTCCGGCATGCACAGGACTTCAAGGATTGTGATATAGCCACGGGACATAGCCAGCTGAGCCATGAAAGTAGAATCTTAAAAAATCAATTCTGAAACTCACAGGTAGCTGCAGCAGAGATCATTTCTACTTCAGGCATTTCTGCAGCATTTTGGAGGAGTTGTAAAGGGGGGAAGAAACACTTTTCAGAAATTGCAGAGAGGAACAGAGTGAGTCACAGTAATCCAAATGAGAAAAAAAAAAACATGGAGGACTTTCTCCAGGTGTCCCTGGGATAAAAAAGGCCTCAGTTTAGATACAGTTTTACTGTCAGCGGGTGGTTCACTTGGATGTGCAGGTCAGCCAGGTAGATAAGATACAGCTTGTTCCCTACTGCCACACTGGAGCGGTGGGGACACTGCAGCGATATGAATACATAGGAATGAATACAGGAAAGGGTAAATGAGCCAAATATTTGACACCTAACATCTGATATAGTAGCACTTTTCTTGTGATTTGAAAGTTGATTGGTGGGGAAAAGAGAGATTACAGCTTGCATCTTTCCCTATAGATCGAAGAGCAAGGTGAGGTAAGGTAAGAGCAAAGAGCAAAGAAAGTACAAGGTGATGAGAAATGGTGCATCCTTCCAGAGAAAAATTCACTCATTACAGTTATTCTTTTGTCTGGCAGCAAAAGTGATGATGTCCAATTCATGTTCCCTGCATCAACTGTCGGCTGAATATTGTTCAGTCGACATGGCATGAGCTGCTCTCATTTATTTTTTTGGGACACTCAAAATGCCTCACACCTCAAGCGTGTGTTCACTCAAACCTGTTGAGTGAACTCTAAAATATGCTCCCAGTCATAGCAGGTTAACTGAAAGTTACATGATGCTGCTCTTGTCAGATTTTAAAAATATATCCAGTATAGATCTCACTATGAAGCAAGAAATCTCTGTCTGTATCTCGAGAACCGTTCTTTAGATCTACTTCACACCTGGCGGGTGTACCGCTGGTGACCCAAGGAGGTTCACTGACGAAATTGGTGTCATGTGGAAATGTTCAATATTAATAAAATGTGAAAAGAACTGCTGTATGCATACAGCAGCGGGGGCGGGAGCATGCTGTCCACATGCATTGATTTCTATTGTAAGCACACGGTAAGTGGGAGCTATGTGTATTTGTGGATTGTTTGTGTTTAAGCAGAATTGAGAGCTTAAGTGTCTAAACATATCGCAGCTAACGTTAAGTTGCACATGTACGGTGGAATACAAAGGTTGTTATAGAGATCAGTCACCTGAAGTGGCTGATTTAACCTATTTTTAACTGTGTGTATATAATGACTGCCAGAATGACTTCTGAGAGCCACGTCTTTCAAATCGAGCTTTAACTTTGAAACACAGAGCAGCAGAGAGAAAAAAAGGTAAAAGAAGGTTGCATTAACATAAAGTCACACTAAGCAGTGACGATCAGCAGGTGTGTGAGTGAGTGTGTGTGGAGGGAGTTGTTATCATTACCAGATGTAAAAACTTGTATTAGACATGTAGGAATGCATGATTTATTCATTATCATGGCTGGGTATTTCAGTCTGGGTATACCATATGTGAGGAGGCTCTGGGTGTCTGGAGGTTAAGGAGATACACTTATACACAAATACATTGTTTTTCATGCAGTGGTTAATTTTGAGATTTTGGGCTTCCATATCTTCTTCAGGACTTGTGGAAAGAAAACATCCAAAGCACACATTTAGCTAAAAAAGAATTGTCTTAATTTAGGTAATCAACTGGGGGAGTTTCAGTTAATTAATTGAACTCTGATCCCCTGTCATGTCTACAAAGTAGATGGAAATTTACAACACAGATATTCAAGCAGTTTTGTTTTTTTAAATGAAAACCCAGATATCTCCACTTCAGTAGCACTTACACACACCAACGTTTCATTCCTATCTATATTCTGGAGGTTTTTACATATATCATTCATAGAATGATTTGTAAAACATTTCATGCCATAAAAACATGTAAAAAAATATTTGTTTATCGCTGTTTACATTATTTCTGATTAATTGAGTGATATGAAGAGATATCCCTCTGAAAAAAACATTGACTCTAATATGTCTACAAACTAAAACAATAATTTGTAACCTGGCTATATTTATGCAAATGATCACATAAGTAAGATAAGGTAAGAGTATGCATCATTTGCATATTTAAACATACATTTTTAGAAACTTGTTATAAAAAAAAGTAATCAACTGGGGAAGTTAAATGGTGATTTACATTTTCATATCCACGAAATGGTAAATGGACTGCATTTATAGTCTACAGACCACTTAAAGTACTTTACAACCCATCAAACACCAGCATTCACCCATTCACACACACATTCATACACTGATGGCAGAGGCTGCCATGCAAGGTGTCACCTGCACATCAGGAGTGTGAGGTTCAGAGACACTTTGACACGCTCTCTCTCTGGAGGAGCCGGGAATCGATCACTCTAACTCCTGAGCCATGCCGCCTCTGTAATAAACACATATGCTTTCTACATCAGATACATTATCTACAGCAGATAATTGTATATAATACCTAAACATGTCAGGACTGGTCTCTTAGTCACTGTTGCTATTATAAAAGATACTTCTTTGAATATGCTCTTGTTCTCAGTTGTGATCTCTGCCTCTCACATCGGCTCTCGGTCATTGAAAATATCCCAGAAATGCTAAATTAAATTCTTTCTGGGAACCTTGAGATGAAATTTGCTACAGCTGTAATACAGTAAATCATAATTCTGCTGCCACTGTTTTACTGTAGCAGCTTTACATAGATGCTGTTTGACAGTTGGTGGTCAGTCTTGGCAGAAACTGTTTCTTTTTTTGTTTAAGTCTTGGCCAACTGAGGGAGGAGAGAGATGATGGAAAGAAGGAATGCAGATATTTTGTACACCAGAATGTCGTTTGCTGTAAAGCAGAGGTCCGCCACGGACCGGTTTGATGTAAGACAATATTTTCACGGACCGGCCTTCAAGGTGTGGCGGATAAACACGACAAAATAAAATGATACGATCGGCATGAAAACAAATTTTTGTGGCGATCTCAGGATATTCAGCCTTGATTTTAATCCAAAACACCAGCAGAGTTGTTGTCTCAAACATACTTTTAAGGCCACCGTCATTTACAATCTCTAGCAGCTGATCTTCCTCTGTCGCCACATATTCTGCAGAGCGGGCTTGACGCGTGAGAATTACTCCTGATATTTAATTAGACTCCTGATATTGTCTGTTAAATGAAGATTTATTTTTCTTTTAGTTGTAGACTCTTCTTCTGTCTCCTTAGTGGCCTTTCCCCCTTTGCAAAGAAGCTCTCCAAAAGTTTTTACAAATTTTCGCTAGTTTGTGGGCTTAATTTTTGAGATAACATATCACGTGACCGAGACAAGCGTCTTGACATGTAAGAGCCACAGGCGGATGAAATTGGGAGAGAATCCGGTCATTTTCAGACTCTGATAATCAATAAAATGGAAATAATATAATATTTATTCTTTCTGTGCGGCCCGGTACCAAATGACCCACGGCCCGGTACCGGTCCGCGGCCCGGTGGTTGGGGACCACTGCTGTAAAGGGTCCGTCTGTGTCAGGAGCAGAGGAGCACTGAACAAGCTGTGATTATTTGACTCATTGGGAGTGAGAAGGTGTTGAGCCTACACGCTGGAGCATTTAGCAGCTAAAGAGACAGTCGTTTCCTTCTGGAGTTCCACAAAAACTGTGCTGAAAGGGGGGGGGGGGATATTGGATTTAGATTATTCAGGTGGCCAGAAACTTGACACAGGGTAAATGCTAATTGCTTAACTGTTTGCTAGCACAATCGTCGTATCAACTCCAAAAGGTGATGATGTGTCAATCTTATGGTTGTGCTGCCCCCAAGTGTCCCATCAACTAATGCGATTGGTTGGTTGACGTTTACTAGAATTGTTAGTCCGACTGATTTCCTCCCCTCTAACAGACAGCCAACCATGACAAGCCATTTGGCTGCTGCACTGCCAATTTCAATCAGTGCACAAAACACACACACACACACACACACACACTGGGAACAGAAACCAAACATACGGAAGCATCTGTTGAGTGCTCCTCTTAAAGATGACTTTGCCACGAGGGGGATTTGTGGTTGAAAGTTGAAACTTTTTAAGATCAGTAATGTCAGGGACTGTCAATAACGTCTTGCTTACACGTATCGATATGCTGACAACCCAAAGAATGGCTTGTTTGTGCAGAGGCTTTCTACAAATCAATACACTCGTTTAAGTTCACTGGCATTATGTTCACTGGCCATCACGGGACTTAATGATGTGTCACCGCACGGCCATATCAAAATGCATTTCCTCTCTGGCATTAGCTGTTAGCGATGTGACCGTGGTTAGACCAGACCGATACAGTCATTCTTGCAGCACCTGTGTTTTAGGGCAGATTAATTTTCAGTCTTCAAATTAAATCAGTCCGCTGGCTAATCTGACATAAACCTGCTGTGGGAGCTAGATGACTTCTGATGGAAGCACAAAACCCCTTACCTGGGAATGGTTACAAAATCTATACGTACCGGATGTCCCTGATGAAAGCCCTGGTTTTATTTTTCTCTGCAGCCATTTTTCTTCAGATTTCCTTAACACAAATTTAGAATGAAATATTGATCAGGGAATTTGTTTCCACACACCAATTGATCTCAGTGGTAAAGACTGAGAATTCTCTAAGACTGTTTTCTAAGAGCGTAAATCTCTACCCAAGTTTCCTTAAGCAGCACTTAAGAGCGGGTCCACACACATCACTGGGATCATTGCTGTCTTGAGGACGGCAGCTTTACAGTACACGGCAGGAGGACAACAAAAACTGGAAGATGCTATTCATTTGTTTGTGAAATTAGTTTTAGTTAAGGCACCAACAGGTATTTTACATTAAAGGTAGCTCAACTTTAAGATGCAATTAAATGTTCAAAGAACAAAAACAAATTCAATGAAACATTTAGTTTGCTGTTCCTCCTGCAGGCTCCAGAGCTTCTTAAACCCCACCTCAGCCTGCTTTTGCTTTACTACTTGGTTTAAAGGCTGTCTACCAATGAATCCTGTCCTGAGATTGACAGGACACTGAGCTCAGTAGGTCGAACATTCAATGACGGATAATAGATGACAGACAAAAACCAAATGGCATTTGACTTCATTATAATAGGCCTCCGTGCAGGAACTACTGTGCTTCTGTCTGCTTCTCCAAACCAGGAGCATGCCGACCACCATTTAAGTTACTGTAGTTCTTAAAACGACCATGGATAACAATATGTATATATATATATATATATATATATGGTCGATGTACAACGTCATCATACAGAGACCTACGTCAGGTCACAAAAAGTTTAAGAAGGGATTGTGAAAATAGCATTTTGCCGCTAAAACCAACGTACTTCGACCAAAATTTGAACGTTCGGATTTGAATACATAAGGAAGACCACATAATGAAAACCCAAAATATTGGACCCACTTTTTAAAGGACATGCAACCTTTTATCTCTTATGAATCCATATATCAAAGATTCAGTCACTCAGATCAATTTTTTCTTTAAGTCCCTATAACATAAACAAGATCAGTAAGTGACGGTCAAACACCACAGATACTGGCTTAAAAATTCTGTAGATTATTAAGAAAAGATTTTAGGAATACGTGGCCGCTTATTTGACCAAGATTAAGCAAGCAAGCATGCATTAATTTAGTCTGACAGAATATACCTTTTGTATTAGGCGGCATCTTCCTATGTGTGGATATGTGAGGAAAAACTACATATAATAGGATTTCCCACACATTTGATATGTTTAAGATGACGTAAATATTGCAAAAGACAATTATGTGTCCAGCAATCTCATTTCTGCAAGAGAAATATATGTTCAATTTCAGCGTGGACAGCAGAGATGCATTTTAATGTCAGCTGTGAGTGAAATCAGACTAAATCACATCAAGGCAGAGTCTGGTGCACGCAAATGTCCCATGTAAAAGGTGACATTGATTTGACTTTTTTGATAATATTCAGCAGGTCACAATAGCAGTGCAAGCTTTGTTTAATCTGTGAGTCCCTATCCCAATGCATTCCACTCCTCTCACATATCCCAGGTGGTGTTTTATCTTGATCTAAACACACGCTAGGATTAGCCGAAAGTGTCACGGACAGACATGATTCCCTGTCACATGATTGTTCCCCAAGGTTTCGCGGCGAGCTTTGCCAGACTTAATTATACAACTATGAACTTCCATGTGAGAAAAGCTCAACACCATGTTGGTTTCAAAAACTCATCCACCATCGTGGCAGAAAGGCTCAAAGAGCATTGGAACAACAAGAAGGAAAGGAAGGAAGCAGAGAGGATGAAAGAAAGGAGGAAGAGAGGGAGAGAATGAAAAGGAGGTGGCTCTCCACGGATGGCTTGTCATCTGAGGTGAGACTGAACAGAACAGAGGTAAACAATGGATGTTTGGTAAAAGGCAGAAGTAGTCAGTCAGTCAGGCAGTAATAAAAAAAAAAGAGGGAACAAATAAAAAACAGCCTCAAGTCTTTCTGAAGGGAAGCTGCCAGATTCCATTTGTCAGAGCATGCAGCACACTCTGTCACCTGCCATAACTACCCATCAACCCACCGGATTCTTTCAGCTCCAACAATCCTCTATAGTTATGTGGAGTTCTGTGCGTATGTGCAAGCGCCACATGTGTGTGTGTGTGTGTGTGTATGTATCCGTGCGTACGTGTGCGTCCGTACGCGCTTGTCACATGGTCCATGCTGGTGTGTGGGGGCTTCTTTTGAAGTGTGTGAGAGATGCAGGTACTGATACCACATGACAGTCCTGACTGTGCTGTAGCGCCCTGAGTGTTGACCTGTTAAGATGGCTGTGCCAACGCAGGGCTTCTGTCTGGGCTTATCTAGACCTTCGCTTCCATCTCGCTCCGAGACAGGGGACGTTTGCGTTTTCCTTCCTGTGAAGATCACAGGAAGTGAGCGCTGTACACAAAAGTAAAATAATAAGTCGCTGTTAGGATCACCACCACGGTGTCAATCCATCATTTAGTGAAAGGAGCATGAGCAATTTAACAGCCAGAGTACATTTTTATTGACATAATGAGGAAGCGTACATATACAATACATGCAAACTGTGTCACTTTCACTGTCAACATATTTCATTTGTTTTTTCTTCTGATATCCAGTACTGGAAGCTAAAGCATTATTAACGTTTTTAAGGTTGTGTTCCTGCAGCTCAAAGCTCAAAGTACAACTCCGATACGGTGTAAACAGTGTGGAAGTAAACAGTGAGACTTCCAAACAGCAACCCTGGACTGCATGCTGTGTAGTTTTCCTGCATTTTGTGCATGTGAAGGCAATTTAAGACGTAATCTCATCGCTACTAGATGTATTTTGTGACGCCAGGAGCAGCCTTTTGCGTAGTATCTTTAAGCTGAATGTTTGCGGTTAGCTTTAGGCAGTGGTGGGCCGTCAGGGCCAGCAAAGCCTTCTCTGCTGGCCTAAACAGAATCACAAAGTTATAGCTATTTTATAATTTAATAATGTTTCATAAATACACTACATGTATTCTAATTATTTTTCCCATTAGCTTATTTTCTCATTGCACAGCTACTGTCTTCCTCTGTTGCTCTGCTTCCAGCCTGCAGCGCTGCTTCCAGTGCAGCTTGTTTTAAGGAGAGCTTTTATCCAATCAGATTTCACCTCTGTCTCCAGGTAAGAAGAGATGCCTGAGGCCCTCTAGAAAGACTTTGCAGTTTAAGTAAATGGGGACGATATTGTTGATTGTCATAGTCTTTAACCAATCAGATTTTTAGTTTGACATGTTGGGCGTATTCTTTGACATGTCAGAGCAGTCTAGGTGGCCTACAAGTACGTCAGCATTAACGTGCAGCTCAGCATTAACGTGTGCCGTGATTGGTCAGTGGGCTAGCGTAACTGTTGTGAAGCTGAAGCTAGCTAGCAGAACTTAGTAGTAGTAACAGTTCAAGTTGAAAGATATGTAAGAAGTTATGACATTGACATGACATTTTTAGCGTTTTGCTTGGTGTAGCTTTGTTTTTTAACACTCAATGGCTGAAGGAGGACAATAAACGGATTTGGGAGTTACTGGCAACGCCTTTCTGGAGAAGGACATTTCAAGAAAAGCTGGACATCGTAAGAAAGGGTCGGCCAACCCCACAGCTAGCAGCCCTGACCAGCCAGGAAAAGGATTTGTACCAATGGTATTCCTGGCTGATAGCGTCGGAGAAGCGTTGCACATTTTATGGCTGGGAATGCGTTTTATTTGGGACTGAGCGTGTTTTCGTGTTTTAGCGCTGCAGTTTTGCTGGATTGATTTGTCAGGCTTTGTTGTCATATAAATATATGTGACTGGTTCTTGTGAGTTTGTTCTTGTTGTAGCAGAAGGGAGCTTTTATCGCTCGCTGGGCCTCGGTGTCCCTTTAATTACAAGGCCATCACTAGCCAATCACGGTGGGCGGGCATCATATAAATGCGAAGGGGATTCCCTTAGCTCCCCCCTGACGTCAAACGCGTGTCCCGCTTCCGGTCTGCCGGACTTCCGCCGCTGTTGCAGGTATGCAAGAATGCTGCCGCATTGTTTCTGTCAGTCGTGCTGTTCTGGTATTATATTGGCTTTCTGTGATTTCGTAGACGATCTCTGGGGCTCCCCTCGTCCTGTACATGTGACCCACCTGCGGATCTGTGTTGGTAAGTCTCGATTAGGTCCTGATTTTATTGTATTATGGTGTCATGTTAGTAACCGCGTCTTGCTTATAGAGCCACCGGTAGCAGCGCTACATGCCCTCCTCCCCCCTTCTGGAGCAGACGAATATTGCCTGATCGGTAGATGATTTTATTTTGCTAGTTTATACACTTTGGTGTTAATTATTATTATTCTATTAATTTGATGTCATCCTGTAACACAGGGGACTTTCGGCTACAGCTAACCCTGCTCACGTTTAAGGACCCTGCTGTTTTGCCTACGGCTGTTTTGGGTAGCTGATCATCCCCCTAGCTGATCAGTTAACCTGAGTTATTTTGGTTGTTTTGTCTTTTCTTATTTTTTCCTTTCTGAGAACCAGAGCCTTTTGTAATTGTGTTCCTTGTCCCTGTAGGAGCTGGTAAGCCAAGGTGGTGGGGTTGGTGCCTCCGGGTGTTGGTGTCTTCCTTCGTGTGCTGTGTGGTTTGGTGTACCCCTGGTTCGGAACCCTCACGTCTGGTTGTGTGTGTGAGTGTTGTGTACACGTGTGCTCGGGGTGCCTCCTCTTTTGGGATCCTCACCTGTACTAGTCCACCTCGCCACTGGTAAGCCTCAGCCCTACACCTCTCTTAAATAAATGTATAAGGCTCTTTTATTAGTATTTCGTGTTTAACATTATCTGTGAACCACTGTTTGTGTAATAATAAAGATTGTTTTGTAGTGGAACCACGTCTCCTGATAAATCTGTATAATGAACCTGAGTGTCCTCTGAATCCTCAATACTGTGTGGGCAAAACTTAATCTTTAGGTGAAATTCCTAAGGTGGCGTTGTTGTGCTCTGACTATTGGTTAATGTCCACGTAAACTTTAAACCACATCCCACCTTCCTCTCGTCACATTGTCATTGTGTTAATTACGTTGATTTTGACTATATGCATTGTCCGTTAATGACGAAGCATTCCATCATGCGCGTATTCATGTATCTGTTTTCTTTAACAAAGCAAGAATTATGGTCTGGAGAAATGGGGATTGTGTGGTGATTTCTTTAGCCCTGTTTGAATCAGTAGGGAACAGCTAAACGCTGCGGGGAGAGTTTGTAGCGTGTGTGCTGTTGGTTTCCCGGATAAGCTAGTTTAGCATAGCATCCCTCACCAGAGTACAATGTTTTTCTTCCGTGGTGGGCGTGTCAGACAGCGTTGGGTGGGTTGCCAGGTTGAGCGAAAGTGGCACCACCAAAAGAACATTATATTTCCCACAATTTAAGCTTCTGCATTTTCCAAATGCACTAGTATTATTCAAAAGTATTATTCGGTTCATAAGCTTCGTACCGAACGGTTGAATACGAATACTTGTATTGTTACACCCCTAGAAACAAATAATAACCGTAGCTGTGGTGTCATAATGAGGTTATTAGGAGGTGGTTCAACTGTAGTAGGACATCACTGAAGGCCCAGGTATAATATCCACAGCCCGCCACTGGGTTTAGGTAACTATATCACTTAGTTAGGGTTAAAAAAAACATCACAATTTCACGCAACGTCCCTGTCATAATCCAAGCCTTTGTCCTTTCTGCCCCTGTTTTGCACCACACCTGTGTTTCATTGGTTGATTAGCCTCTCGTGCATTTAGTGTTTCCCTGTTTCAGTGTCAGGTCTTCTGCCTTTATTGCTGGTGACTTTGTTCCTTGCATTCTTAGTTTTTTTAGACTGGCTCCTGTTACCTGCCTGTTTTGGTGGACTTCCTTAAGTTAAGTTTAGTTACTTTCTCCATTAAATTATTGCAGTGGCGGGCCGTGGATTTTATACCTGGGCCTTCAGTGCTGTCCTACTACAGTTGAATTACCTCCTAATAACCTCATTATGACACATCAATTCAGCAAACCTGCAGCAGATCCACGCATTCCACCGCACAAGAGCACGAGCCATTCAAATATTATTCATAAAAGTGACACGATACACAAACGAACGTTACTATGTAAACAAACACACGCAGTTTGTCACTTACCGAAACTTAAAGAGTTTAATCCCAGTACATCGTTTCAGTTCCAGTAAGAAGTCCTTCTCGAGTTATGGGCGCCAGTGAGCGGGGCCGGGTTCCCTCCTCCGCCGGGGTACCGGGCGGCGCAGACCGCGGTTGTGGAGCTGTTTCCCTGCGAACGTGTTCGCTGAGTTGTAGATCCACTCGAGTCTCTCCAAAAGTTTTCAAAAGCACCATAGCTTGTGTCCTGCCGTGCTATGGTGTCCTCAGGTTGAACACTAGGAGCTCAGTTAAAATGAAACACATTCCCAGCCATAAAATGTGCAACGCTTCTCCACCGCTGTCAGCCAGAAATACTGTTCATACAAATCCTTTTCCTGGCTGAGTCAGGGCTGCCAGCTGTGGGGTTGACTGACGATGACGATTCTTACGATGTCCAACTTTTCCTGAAATGTCCTTTCTTGAGAAAGGCGTAACTCCACCACTAAATCTGTTTCTCCTCCTTCAGAAAAAAGCTAGGTAAAAAATAAATAAACTACACCAAGCAAAACCCTACAAATGTTATAATTTCTTCCAAATCCTTCCACTTGAACTCTGACTGCTACAAGCTAAGTTCTGCTAGCAAGCATAAGTTTCACTTTAGTCACGTGCTCGCCCACTGACCAATCACAGCACACCCTGCACTTTGCGGCAGAGCAGCACCTGGACGTATGATGACGTAGGTGTAGGCCGGCTAGTCTGGGGGTAGCGGCTGCTGACACTCAAATAATACGCCCAACATGTCAAACTAAAGATCGTAAAAATATTTTTATAAATTATGATACATAAAAAAATATATCTATTTTTTTATATTTTTTGTGATTCTGTTTAGGCCAGCAGAGAAGGCTTTGCAGGCCCTGATGGCCCGCCACTTAATTATTGTACTCTAGCTACTGCCACCTCAACTCTTCACAATTAATGAAAACTACTATGGTACATACAAACTTAAATATTAAAAGTACATACAATGATTAGTATGAAATAAACAGTGTCAAAAACTGGGACTGATTTCATATTATCTTGTAAGTTTTATAATTGTAGGTTAAGGAAAAGAATTTGGTTTATATTCAAAAGTCAACAAGATGGGACATGATGAATTGGAAGAAGGTATCAGTAAAAGTAACACAGGCAGCAATATTTCATCCAAAATCTATTTGATGAAGCAAATTAGCAGAATTTAAACATATTTTGTAGAAGACAGGGTTGCAGAAAACACACACTGCTATGTGTGCCTCATGTGTCCTTTACACAATGCCAATAATGTATACAAAGCAGAGCCAGTATATTCAGACCAGTGTTTTGTGCTGGTCGGCACAATTTCCAGATTTTAAATAAGCAGTAGGCTTCGACAAAAACCCTTCACTATAACTCTGACATCTTTCCTGTAGTTCCACCGTCACTCAGCTACCTCTCACCTTTGGAGAGGCTGACAATGTGTAGAAGTTAAAGCTGACAATGTGCAAAAGTTAAATATTTCAGCTTCAGATAACTTACGTCTTACCTGTCGCAAAATGTCTTGTCAGGCGTTGGGAAATTAATTTACTGTAAGCTGACAGTCATAGAAATGTGCAGATACACTTACAGACTGCAATTTGGGTCTAGACGTCTCCACCCGATTCTTCAAGGATTTAAAAAAAGAGATTTCTGGACACCAGCCTTCAAATAGCACATCTCATGCTGCTCATAATCTTAGCCGTTGTGTAGCGTTCGCCCACCTGGTCCGTTCCTGTGAAGGGCAGCAATTCCAGGTGCGGCGAGGAGCGATGCAAATCAATCATTTTATTCTGAGAGAGATAATTTATGATGTGCTCGGAGGGTTACGGATTCAATCTCCACCATGTTCCCACTGTCATGTCCCATGTTTGGGGCTGTCATCAGTCTTCATCAGGCGCCCCGCTCCACTCCTGCCACCTCCATCTCCAGAGTCACGATTTATCCCACAAATAATTGATTATGACAGGTTGCATGCAAACAGAGAGGGAGCGAAATGTGATTAATCACTTTGTTCGATTAATTACAGCTGATTATGCGTTTTAAGCGCCAATCTCACAGCAGATGATCGCTGGAGAGGCGCCCATATATTCATTAGGGCTTCACCATGGGATTGACCATTCTGTAGATGGAAAAAACATCACACAGCATGGACCATGTGGCAAAGGCTTTGCATACTCTTTCAGGGGAAAAATAGTCTATTTTTCTCCAATTTCAGTAAGTTGATTTCTTTTGAAAAAAGTTAACACGTTAAATGCTAATTTTTGAAAAGAACAATTTAACTTGTCTTTTTTTGACAATTATAATCCTTGAATCCTTTGAACTATGCTTCGTGCCATTAAAAGTCCAAGAGCAAATTGTGGTGAGCGTGTTGCCCTGTCTGACTTTCCTTGATATTCAAAGTAATACAATACCATTCCCACTGAAAATTGCAAATCAGATCGCATAAGCAGGTTCACAAAAAAGCAATTAAGATTCAGTGAAACATGTAATTTAATCAGACAAAAAAAAATATATATATATATATATTAAGGTTAAGAGTGAAGATTCAGCCCCCATTTTTTTCCTTGCCTATTATTCAAATGAAGTCACCATGCAAATGGTGTGTTTGACGAGCACGCAGCTGTCCGGAGTGACGGACAGCGCCGACTGACTGTGAACACGAGAAAACGACTGAGGCCGAGCGCGTCTCGTTCCCCGTGTCTCCAATAACACGACCAAGAAGAGGAGCTCCTCTACCGAGGGAGGTTGTCAAGCACTCACTCGTTCCATCGCCCTTTTTTTTCATCGAGAATTCTGCTGCAACGCTCAGCATCAATTAAGCTTGCCTCGCAACAATCCATATCGGCAGAACGTGTTCTTGTCGGACGAGGCATTAAGTCGATCCCTTCCAAATTACAACAAATTAAAGGAAAATAGACAACAGCTGCCGATATGTAAGGAATAGCTTCACTAACTTCTAATTGTAACAATAGACTACAGAGGACGGTTAATTTGATGAGCGTCAATTGTTTGGGGGGGGGGGGGGGATTTACATCCTGTCCGCCTCCTCTGATTGCTGTTTCTCATTCCTCTTAAGAGAAAACACAAAGTGGTAGCTGCAGAGGATAATAAAATGGATTTACAATTCATAAGTGCTTTGAGGGAATATCAAGTGTTGTGTACTGTATACAGCTTAAAACGCCCACGCGGAAGACAGAGACAGTCTCTTGCCATCAACTTTGATGTGTATATTGAGACACTGTAACTTCTCTCTGCTTTTTTTTTAATGCTGCTGTTCAGTTTTTCTGTAATCCCTTTAACATCTCCTCATCGTATCACCACTATCAGCCAGAGCACCAGGAGTTCATGGCATGGACGGACAGGAAGAGCAGCAGCAAAACCCCTCAGAAGGGGAAGCCCTGGACTATAAATTAAGAGGTTGTTGAGAGGATAAGGGAAAAGCTGAGCCGCCCCCGTCGTCTCTCGTGAATGCGCCAGACTGCTGATCCAGTGAAGTCTGTGAAGTCGAGTCCTATTCCTCAGAGTCTGTCACAAGGAGCCAATACTTAGTCCCATCACAATGATAGATGGAGGTATAATCACGCACTGACACTCTCCGACTGAGGATCGCGCTCGTAAAAACGCTTGAGTCAGCTTGATTGATCACACGTTTTTTGGAGGCTGGATACTTGAGAGAACTTAGTTTGTGACAGTTTTCCTTTGTGAGGTCAGGCTAACGGCCGCTTCATCACGACCGTGACCCGTCTTGTAGGCAGCTGGCTGTATGATAAGAACAAGTTGAGGTTAAAAGGATTTTGTTAGATTGACCTTCTGTCCTACAGTTGCATGCGTCTTGACAATTCTAGACAGATATAGATTTGGATTGAAAAACCGAATGGTGGGATGACCGAAGTCTTACAGTGTAAAATATTACAGCTTGAACCGAACAATTCAAAAGATTATAGTGATCAAGATGGCTGTAGTAAATCATTCCTGTTTGACAAGTTTTTATTGAAACATCAGTCAGGCTTTTGCTATGAACCCCTTTTGTGCAACAATGCAATCCAACCGCAATGAAAAATCGAAAAGAATTCAAGCACAATCGGTGTGATCTTTTACTACGGAAGCCACTTTCTGCCATACAAAATGACAAAATGTTAGCAATGATTAAAACATTTTTAAACAACACAGGCAATAGCTAATGATGAAGCAAAAAATGGAAACCCCCTGCATGTAATACAATAACTAGGTTTTACTATATTGAAATTGTAAAAACTTTAATATTAACTTCATATCGTTCTACTTCTTCGTTTTACTTGCTAATTTAATGTCCTCATTTCTGACTTAAAGATGCTGTATTTATTTTCATATTAACAATGGATCAACTGACTATACTGTATATGTGAAAGGAAATAATAAAGAAATAATTACCACCATAGGCTTCATTTTCCCTCTCTACTGAGGCATCAAATACGTATTCATATTCATTGCTTTGGTTTTCCAGTGCACAACTTAACTGCTTTGTTTTACTCTCACCAATCTCAGCAGTGTTGTTTCTACAAGCAGCAGGCAGCTGTTTTTAACGCTAAACCAGACGTCAACCTCCGGGTCTGAAAAGTGAAAACAATGCAGGAGTGCCTCAAACCTGCATTCTTACTAATGGCCAAGAGGGGTGACAAAAGAGTTGCAAAAAGAAGTCTGATTGTATAGAAGTCTATGAGAAAATGACTCTACTTCTCTCTTGATTTATTACCTCAGTAAACATTGTAAACATGAATTTATGGTCTCAATCTCTAGTTTCAAGTCTTCTTCAATACAGCATGATGTTCATTTAGTAAATTATGGTCCCATATGAAGTCAAAAAGAACATAAAGCAGAGTAGGCTTTAAGGCGGGGCAACCTTGTGATTGACAGGTTGTTTGTGGTTGTTGTGCTGCCTTAATGTTGTATCATTGCTGATGTTATTGTTGTATAGAGACTATGGTTTAATTGTGTTTTCATACTACACTGTTAATTTCCCAACAAAGATAGTTATTCTCTGTTCCCTACCCAGGGACTACAGAAGTAAATTAGCTTATAGCTAACTGGTACAGATAAGCTGTGCACCTCCGTGTTTTCCGGTCTTGGAGTTATATTTTTGTTTTAAAACTTCCATAGAGTGTTTTCAGATCATGAAAGTTAATTGTTACATTTTGGTTCACAAAAAAACAAACAAGATTGTGAAAAAAAACAAGAGCCGAGGCTTCACAACGGCGGCATATATACATCAGAAATGAGCATTAGACTTAATACAAATATATATATAGTTCACACCACCTTGAGCAAATATGCAGCCACACATAAACCCAGTTATTTTGTTAAGACCTCTTGCTCAGCCAAAGGGCATGTCTTAAGATCACACAGGCGTCAGGAAATGCAAAGGAATCTCTCATAGCAAAGATCATTAAATCACAATCTGTGCTAGATCTCAAGAGAGGAGATCTTATAATGTATCTGTAGTAGATTACAAGCTCAGTGTAAATGAAAGGCTGGTATACACAATGTGAGATCTTATCTCAGCACAATGCAGGTAATGTACGATTGTGTACAAAAGCCTTTGTGTATTTGCATATGGTTTGTATCAAATGTCCTGTGCGTGACTATAATCTCTTTATTTTATGATTGTGAGATTCGTATTACATATATCATCCAGAAGTCCTCATATATTCAAATGTTTTACTAAGTCTGAAAAAGTCAAAACTCGTGTTTTGGCTTGTGGCCTTCATCAGGGTGACCATAAATAACATTACAAACAACATTCAAATATCGATGTATGAAGTAAAAACAAAATCCAAAGGTAAAAAAAATATGAAAGACAAACATCAACCAATGCCACACCTGCAAAAGGAGGGTTGGGAACTCTTTTGACTCTGTATGTTTCTTGTAGAGGCTTCATCATACAGCATTAAAATGTCAACGTGACCCTTAACTTCTGATTAGAGGCATCTCATAACGCTGCTATCTACTAATGACGAAGGGGAAAAAAGTCTTGCAGTTGCACAGGACCATTTTTATCCTCAATTAGAAACCAGAGTGCATTTGCAAAATGAAAGCAGGCATTTATTCAAGAGCATAAGAAGTCAGATCAAAGGCAAGTAAGAAAGCAACGCAACATGATAAACACAACAACTAGTCAACCTTGTGATCCCGGAGAGATCTTTGAAAATACAATTAAACACCGGGAACAAACCAACATGTCAATCAAAGCCTCGCGTCTTTGTAATCCAGAGAAAAAGAGAAAAAAAAGAACCCTTGCTGTGTTGGAAATGTGCTTTGTAACAACTCACCGAAGACAGAACAGAACCAGCATATTTATAAATGTGCTTTGGTTATACTTGATAACCCCTGTTTTTATTAAAAAAGAGCTACCGTTCCAGTGTTTGTTTTCTTTGTAACAGAGCTTCTTTTTATTCCTGTGCCAAGCTTGACGCACCGTTTATGATTTTCTCGTTTACTCACTATCCCTAAGATCTACCTAATCCAAGTCAAGGGCGAAACAAGTCGGTGAAAACAGCCACTTAAGATAAATTACATATCACCAGGACTCACGACATGAGCATCTGACTCATTGGATTATTAAAATCATTAAACTGCATAAAAGCCCTTGCCATTCAACTCGGGTCCCCACAGTGTTTCACCTTGTCCGCTTGGCAGCGAGGGGCCCTCTGTCTTGTTGAGAAATGAGAAGGGGTTAGTCTCGGCTCTCGAAGCCCTCGTCGGGCCCCCTCCGCCGGCCGCCACGTCCGCCGTGCTTAACGCCATTGATTACGTGATGCAAGCCAAAGCCAAGTTTGCCTCTCTGATCATTAATCCTGCTGCAGCCTAACTCTTGAACGACACCACCACCACTTCTTTCCACCCTTCTCCCCATATCTGGCATTTATTGAGGGGGCTTGCGCAAAACGAGGCATGAGTGAGGCCAGAGCAAGAAACTCTCACTGTGCTCAATATTTCACTGCAGGGGAGCATCCTAACTGTTTTGAACAGATATCAGAAAGATGTTCAGATCTTCATTTTACAAGTGAAGGGGATGCTGAAACAGACAGGAGCGGGCCAGTATTTATCAAACCTCTAAGAATTACACTCAAGAATGCATCAAGAAGACATTTCTTCCTTATGAGTCTGTAAACAAAGACACATTTATCAAGCAACTTACTTCTACTTAAAGGGCCAGTGTGTAGCATTCAGGGGGATCTATTGGCAGAAATTAAATCGAAGATTAGTACGTTTTCTTTCTAATCACCTGAAAATAAGAATCCGTTAATAAGGACCGTTCACATTTTTGCATTGGAGGTATAATCACCGTTGGAGAAGTTTCAGTTGGTTGCAATTTCCAACCTCACCGCTAGATGTCGCCAAATCCTACACACTGGCCCTTTAAGGCAATGTGTTGGAGCAACGCTTAAGAGCAACTTTCAAGAGATCATATTCTCCGTGAAGCAAAAGAGACAACCAAAGACAAGAATTTGCAGATCTGCCATATTAGAAATTCTTCAAAATAAAAATTCCTTTTCTGCTAAAAAAAGATAATATTGTGTGAAATCCTTAATATCTCCTGAAGCAATGGTAATTTATGAACATAATAACCAAGAAGGGCACTCGGAGTGCACAGACCTCTGCTACACATACCCTCCTTGGCGGAAGTAATAATTCATAGAATCTCAGCTGAAATGTAAACAAAAGGAAAAAACAACCCTGAACAGCAAAGACATTCTGCATCTGTAGACGCGGCACATCAGAGAAATTATTGTATGCAAAAGGGAGAATTTAGTTCTACGCTGACACATGCACACATGAAAGTTGCATGGAAAGTGATTGCAAACAAAATCAATGCCAGCATTATTCTTGTTACACACCTGCTAAAAACAAATAAAGAAAAATAAGTTGTTTATTGTACATTCTAGTAGCCTCTTCTGGATGACACATAGTCCTTTCACTGACATAATATTCATTACGATCAATAATATCCCGTACAATAACTCCGAAACATCAGTTTCAGTTTATGTACTGTAGTCATGGATCTACTTTTAACTAACTTAAGAGCGCTCTGGAGTATTTTAAATTATTACGGTTTTGAGTTTTCTTTCTTTCACTGAAGTCCACCATTTCACTTCAGTACTTGGATACTTCAGACTTCAGCAAACTTTCATTTTGGTGTTACGGATATTTTTAAAAACACAAGCATAGTGTTTCAACATCTATTCAAAGTCAAAGCATGGGCTCTTACCTGTTGTGTTTTTAAAAGAAAGGAAATCCAAAAGGAAAACCATTATTTTTAGAATTGCTCCTTTTACCCCTGGGAGAGCCCCCCCAACCCAAGCGTCAAACACAATAGCCCCGTCACAGCCCAGTTCTCCAACACCCACAACCATGTGGCGTAGACTGTGAGGAAATTTCACACCAGGTAATTATCTACTGCTTTTCTTTGCATTTGGGGGGGGAAGGTGGGCGAGGCCGGCTTGGGGGGGGGGGGGGAGGGGTCTCCCTCTCACACCCTCAGATGTTAGGGTGAAAATTACACAGCCTCTCCACAGGCTTGGAAAGCCACCAGACCTCATCAAGCAGCAGGTGAGTGCTTTTTTTGCATCTCTCCCTCAATATAGCCCCGTCCAGTATAAATAGAACAGTATGGCGGCACAAGTCACATCTCATTTGGTGGTGTTGTGTTTTTAAGAGCGCCTCCGCTTAGAGGCCGGGCACCGAGGGTAGCCGGGAGAAAGAAGAGCCTTCACTAATGGACAGGAGCCAGGCTCGGAATTTTAGTGTCCCCGCCGAGAAACCCATTCTTCGGGTCCTTGAGTCGCACCCTGGTGCGTACAAAACACACGCTGAGCGACGTTCTGGGCTTTTTTTTCCATTTTCCCTTTGTGTTTGTGGAGTGTTGGCGCTATCTAATGATTTTTTTCCGCGCCTGCTTGCAGAGAAATACTGCATGTTAGTGTTAGTTTGATGTAAAATGTCAACATTGGTCTTTTATTAAAAACCAGACAGTGGCAATTTGACTCAACTGCTTATTCAGTCTGTGAAATCAGACAGCATACTGTTAGATTGCCCTCCGTGGTGTTTTTATTAATGCAAAATCAACTCTTTTTGATCCCAGAGGACCCTTAATCATGAAATATGTGATCGAAATGTTAATGATCTCTCATTAATGCATCCAACGTGGGGCCAAATGTACAGTGAGCCGGCCCTCTGAAACGGTTTGATTCTCTTGTTCCATCTCTAGCGAATCTTTTCCGCATTGTGCTTTTTGGAGGCATCCCTGCGGAATGTAGAAGGAAACATGCCCGGCTCCGCTTTGATCAGCTGGGGTCAGATCTGACAGTATAGATTATAGATTATAGTATAGATAGAGTATAGATTTCTCATTATCCTTCCATCCTTCTTTGCTGATCATCTTGGTCGGCTGTGAGCCTTTCTTTCTAGCTACGACCTTAGTCGGCTTTCGTGATTATGAGACTTTCGGGGTCCTTCTGTAAAACCAACAAACTCTGCCACAACCTGTTCTCACTCCCAACTCGTCAAATGCTTGGTCAGTGGCCCTCAGTGTCTGGTCCCGAGGCACCCTTTAGCTTTCAACTAACTCCATTGGAAACCCATCCACGTCAGTATTAGATGGTCGGAGCAAAATACGTGATTCAAAATGCGAGAAACTTTGCAGGACTTTCACCCAGGAGACCGCGGTTTGTGTCCTGTGTGAAACCAAATCAACATTGACTTATTTTACCTCACTTTTGTTACATAACAGGTAACAGACGTGGGTAGGGCATGGAAGGAGACGACTCAAAAGATATTTTATAGCCCGACCACTTCGCTCTGCTGCCCCGTTGCTCAGAGGTCCCTGTGGCCGTTCGACCCGGTCACGGCTGTTTTCCGTCCTGGCTCCACAGTGGTGGAATGAACTCCCCACTGACGTCAGGACAGCGGAGTCGCTGCCCATCTTTCGTCGCAGGCTGAAAACTCACCTCTTCAAGAAGTACTACCCTGAGCCTTCCACTTAGCACTTATTGTATTCGTATTAGTTTGTTGCACTTATTGTATTAGTTTGTTTCTGTACTTTTGCTCTGGTTTATGCTCTTAGATGCTTGTTTAGAAAAGGAGATGTACTTATGACTTCTGGTGACTAGTAGTTCTCTTGAATACCTATGTTGAATACACTTACTGTAAGTCGCTTTGGATAAAAGCGTCTGCTAAATGACTGTAATGTAATGTAATGTCATTTTTCTACTATGTATTTGCTCCTGCAGAAGACAATATACCACAGATAAATTGCCTTCTGGCCTCTCTCTTTCTCTCTCTCTCTCTATCTCTGCGCATCTGCTTCCTCAGCAATGCAAAACAACATTGTGCAAAGACTTCCTTAATTTCCTTAATTTCCTTAATGCGGAAAATACAGTGTTTACTAAGTTTACTAATATCTAATATTAGTCTAGAGCTTATAACTTTGACAGGAATACATTAATACAAAATTCTAACAAGAATTATTTTCAAAACCATGAAGAGTAATATACAATAGGAAAAACAGCGACACTGGGTGGACAAAATAAACATGAGCGTGGGGTGGAGTGACTAAACAGAAGCAGAGAAAATCATAACATTAAACAAAGGAAAACACATACCTGCAGAAGACAATATAACACATGTATTGCATTCTGGTCTCTTTCTCTCGCTGCACATCTGCTCCTAAACATGCGAAATATCAGAATTTACTCAAGGAAATGAAAGCCGAAATCTCTGCGGCACTACGTTTGTTTAAATTTTATATGACAGGGTGGCCTGAGGCAAATGGCGCTTAAAAAGTTAAATGAAACAGCTACAAAAACAGTAAAAATGACACGTAACCGCTGGATAACATGATCGTATTAGCAGTCATTAAAGTGTGCAACATAAACGGTTACATTTTCGAAGAATATAACGAAATAGTGCGACAGCATTTTTCCACACAACTTACACTCAGCCATGTAAAACACCATTGTGAGCAAAAGACGAGGCTACGGAATCTTAAGAGGTGCAGAAGAAGTGAGACGTCATTTCCACAGGAAAAAATAACGCTAAATAAAAATAACTCATTGAGATCAAATTCACACACACTCAACAGGATCTTTAAATGATCAACTAAATATTACAATATTACAAATTGAAAATAGGAAATAAAGTACATTTTTAACCCTGTTCCACATACATACTTAACTAACACTGTATACACAAGTTAGGCTACAAGAGTACTTATTTTACCCTACAAAGATATTAATTTTAACCTGACCCAAGTACTTTTGTTGCCTAAGCCTAACAAATTAAACTAAGTAAACCTACATTGGAAGTTTATTGTGAAAAGGCAAAATGCATGTAATGAGCGTAACTGTCACAACATCTTTGACTCTTTGAAACTCGAAACTTGTGTCGGTATTTGACGAGTTGGGAGTGAGAAAGTGATTTGATGAAGACCTATTTGTAATAGCTGAGAATGCAGATATTAAGCGATAGATTGCTACTAAAAGAGAAAATGCTTTATTGCTATGAAAATATCCTGAGACTATTTTCACATTTGACCGATTGGTCAGTATCCACTTGGATCGTACCATTTTCATTTTTACCATCATATAGTGCTACATCACCCTACCTCCAGGTCATTGAATATGCTGCTGTGTACATAGACGCAGGGAAAAATGTAAACATCATGAATCAAAACCAAAAATTAAACCTGCATGAACTGATTTTTCTTTTATGTGGCCACTTGGATGGCGACCTTGTTAGCAAACATATCCAACAGCTAGGGAACAATATTAGCATTCATGTAGAGTCGTGATTGTGTCAACATAATGAATGTTAGTCCAGTAGTCACTCGCCTTTTAGCTCTGTTTTGGTCACCACCTACTACTGAGGTAAATATCAGGCTCTCCAGCTGCTAATGGCTCCACCATGTTCGCCAGCTGGGCACTAACCTTGTCTTTCTCATGTGTGTTGCTGGGCAGGTAGTGTACTGTGGGTTTTACAGCTGCTATTGACGGAACAGATGCTGATGACAGTTAACCAAAACATTTAGGTATTGAGCCGTGAAACCTAAACAATGAGTTGAAAGATGCTATACATCCTCGTAGATATGATGATGGTAATTATCTGGAGGTTCATCAAAGGGTAAATGGACTGTACTTGTATAGCGCTTTTCTAGTCTTTCGGACCACTCAAAGCACTTTCACACTACTTGTCATCATTCACCCATTCACATCTGCAACCCCTTTCACAATGCATAGAGGCAGTTGATCCAATGTTGATATTAAAATATTGATTATAGCTGCTTTAAATACATGTTGAATCATACTTTACAGCTGTAATTACATTACATTACAGTCATTTAGCAGACGCTTTTATCCAAAGCGACTTACAGTAAGTGTATTCAACATAGGTATTCAAGAGAACTACTAGTCACCAGAAGTCATAAGTACATCTCCTTTTCTAAACAAGCATCTAAGAGCATAAACCAGAGCAAAAGTACAGAAACAAACTAATACAATAAGTGCAACAAACTAATACGAATACAATAAGTGCTAAGTGGAAGGCTCAGGGTAGTACTTCTTGAAGAGGTGAGTTTTCAGCCTGCGCCGAAAGATGGGCAGCGACTCCGCTGTCCTGCCGTCAGTGGGGAGATCATTCCACCACTGTGGGGTCAGGACAGAAAACAGCCGTGACCGGGTCGATCGGCCGCAGGGACCTCTGAGCGACGGGGCAACCAATCGCCCTGAGGCAGCAGAGCGAAGTGGTCGGGGGCTTGACCATGGCCTGGAGATAGGAAGGATCTGTTACTTTCACTGCCCTGTAGGCTAGCACCAGAGTCTTAAACTGGATGCGAGATCCTACAGGTCGCCAGTGTAGAGAATGGAGAAGGGAAGTTGTGTGGGAGAAATGAAGCATAGCGTTAGTTCATGCAGGACACGGAAGTCATACGCCCCCAGCTGTAAACAGCTGACAGCCAGCCAATTGAATCATAGCTTCCAATCACACACCAATCACAGCCCACTCTCACTTCAAGGAGGTTTATTTAAATATGACTCCCTCCTCACTGATTCATTCTACACCTACGCTGATACAGACCGTACTGCTGGCAAAGCTTTGCCTCCTCCACCCTTTTTTAGTTCAGAGTTCATCTTTCATGGCAAATGGTTGAAATGTATTTAAAAAATGTACTTCTGGCTCATTCCTGTAAACCCTTGGGGGTTGTTGCTCGGTGCTCCCCGTTTTGGCTTGGTAGCTGCTGGCTAATCCGGGGAGCATTCAAAGAGTGGAGCCATCATTGCCAAGTTTAACTGTATTTCCATTTGTTGCAATAAATGTTTAAAATCTATGATGAGAGTGTTCCTGACTGAACTTGGGGCAATTGAACACCAGATGAGCTGCAGCTTTCTGGACAAGCTCCAGAGGTCTGATGGCATGGATAGTAGAGAGTTGCAGTAGTCCAGGCGGGAGATGACAAGAGCCTGGATGAGCACCTGCGCCGTCTCGTCAGTGACCTCCTGATGTTGTAGAGCAGGAATCTGCAGGAGCGTGTAACCGATGCAATGTTTGCTGATAACGACAGTTGGTCGTCCAGGGTCACACCCAGATTCCTCGCAGTCCGAGTTTGCGTCACCGCGGTATTATCAATGGTGATGGACAGGTCTCGGTGCGGGCAACCCTCCCCGAGGAGGAACAGTAGCTCGGTTTTGTCCAGGTTGAGCTTCAGGTGGTGTGTCGTCATCCACTTCGAGATGTCAGCCAAGCACGCAGCGATGCGTGCCTCCACTTGAGTGTCACCGGGGGGGAAATGACAAGACCAGCTGGGTGTCATCTGCATAACAATGGTAAGAGAAGTCATGCGAGCGAATACCCAGAGATGTTGTGTAGAGCGAGACGAGAAGGGGGCCCAGAACTGAACCTTGTGGAACCCTCGTAGTCAGCATGTAGTCTGTATATTTGCACACATTCAAACGACAACAAAAATTAGTTTTTATTGTCTCATTCGTGCAGTTTTGTAACCTCTTCATTGTTTGAATGAAGTGCAAATGTCATCATTCAATCATTGTATTTTTTTTCTTGTTGTGTATATATATATATATATATGTGTGTGTGTGTGCGTGTGCATTTTTTGGTCGAGTTGCAGTTTCATCTTTGTGTTTTATATGTAGGTTGCTAAAGTGTTTTATAGATGATGCAAAATCACCTTTACTTTCCACTAAACACACACACACACACACACATATGCTGATAAAACAAAGTAAAAACGAGGACAACCACAGCAAATCTCATCAAACCGCAGTGAGTCAATCAAAGTGTATTTACCCAAAAGTTGATGCATTCATACAGCCTCCATCAGAAAAACACTGCACCCCTGCAGTTTTTTTTTAATGTGCAGCCATGAGCCAGTGGGGGTTGATAGCGTCATCCTCCTGGAGGTGCAGGAGAGAACAGGAGAACAATAGAGGACTCGCCAGCATCTCAAGAGGCCCCAAGCAAAACATGGATTAGGTGGAGATTATTAAATGTCAGCTCTTAAGACGAATACTTTTTACAGCCTCAAAGTAAATCAATACTACTTATCTTTGATAAAAGAGGCAGAGTAGATGTGCCAGCGTAGCAGTCTGACAGCTCTTTCTTTCTCTCTCTCTCTCCGCTCAAAACCTTTACTAATCGAATTGGAAAATCCCATAGGAACGCTTTCAAAATGCATTATGGTGCATCAGTGATTTTTACACATGTATGTGTTTGTTTCTTTTGTTATATTAGCGTAAAGTCCAAAATCGCTCTTTTCATTTCTGTCTTCGTCTGCGGCTTGATAGTCTCGCTCTTTGTTTTTGTCATTTTAAAAAGGCTTTACAAATCAAATTTGAAGAAGATTCCACTGGCATGTTTCCAAAGCCCGACACAAAGCACTCCGAATCTGTCATTTTGGAGAGAACCAACTATTTCAGAATATTGTTGGGCAGTTCATAATGTCTCCCTCTCTGGCTGTCTTTCTTTGCTGCCTGTCTGTCTTCCTGGTTGTAGATATCAGTGATATTTGCATATGTGCACCTCCTGTATCGCATCTGTCTTTCTCTGTTCTATATACTGTATATATATATATATATATATATATACATATTTCTGTCACTTCCTCGATCCCTGGCAGAGCTAATACCAATGATTTCTCTGAACATTTGGCTTCATGCTGAAAAATCAATTTTCTCAAAGGCGCCCAGATTGAGATCTGCAAATATTGATGGTAAACAAACCAATCAGAACGGCTCTGATGATAGGTGCATGGAGCCTGCAGGCAGACCTCATCTCCCTGCTTTCAAAACAAGTGCAGGATGCGCTGCGCCCCAGCCCGCATTACTCCTGCAATGAGTGCAACGGGCAGTTTTGAAGTTTCTAGTGCCTCCATCCAAGGAGTGTGTGCCTTTACTGCACCTTTGCTCTCTCTGTGTGTGTGTGTGTGTGTGTGTGTGTGTGTGTGTGTGTGTGTGCGCGCGTACATTTTTGCAACATTTGTAGAGCGGCCTCACTGCTTTCTCACTCCCTGCACCCAATTCATAATTACAATGTAATATCACGCGTAAGGCAGTGCCCCCGCTGTTGTATCACTTTCTCCTCCTCTTCCCTTCTATGAATATCAAATGCTCTCATGCTGAGCTCCGAAAGCTGCACATCTCTTTCCCAGACACACAGACGGTGTGTGTGTGTGTGTGTGTGTGTGTATGTCTGTTTTGGAGGGTGGGGGATAGCACACTCCTCCTCTGGCTTTGACAGGGAAAGCCAGCGGCGGGACCTCTTTTTTAAAAATACGCCTTGCATCCCTCTGGTCTGTTGTTACCCCTGTCCGAGCAAGACAACCTTACAGCCTATTCAGCTGTCCTCTATAGGGTTGTACATGATATTTCTTATTCATGTCACATAAACTGCAGAAATCACAGAAGGCTATCTCAGATGCAGTGTGAGGCTATACGCCAGAGTGTTGGCATGGCTGCGGTGTCGAAGAGAGATGAAGCCTGTGAGGCTGCGGCTGTGCCAGCGGCTCAGAAAAGGAAATCTGTCAACAAAAAAACGCTCACTCAAAAGAGCCATTCTTTGTGGGAAAAGCCACTAAAACACAGTTCGGTATATATGAAATGCTTGTTGTTTGTTGTCCACCATGCACTGCGCTGTGCATGCCATTAGTTTTCCACGGGATGCAGACTTTCTTTCTTTTGATTTGAGAGTTTTTTGTTCCCTCAGAGGATTTTTTTTTTTTTTTCCAAGAGATGATTTGACAGATGTCTTCTTTTCAACCCATTACCACAGTCAAGAAGAAAGTGGCTCTTTTTTCCCCCCACTAAGCAGTGTTTATTGAGTAAAGCACTAATTCAAAGAAACTGCCTCAAGCAGTAATATAAACAGATTATCCATTCAACTCAGGACTGGGGGGCTCTTTTATCTACGAATCAGAATCGACAGACACGTAGTACACATTCTGTTGTTTGCTCTGCAGGCAACAAACAGATGCAAACACAAACAAATTCAATAATGTTTGAGGGCTAGATGATATCAATTTGTGGGAAACGGGGGGGGGATGTTTAACTTTGTTAAAGTGGTGACTGACAGACTGAAGGACTATTGCTATAGAGGGAACTCAATAAACGACGTTGTTAAAACCATCAGTGTTCACACATCCAGGTATTTTCCACCAGTAATAAAACCAGTTTTTATTCATTTATTTCTGTCTCAGGCCAAACATTTGGCCCAACTCTCACTGGATTATAAGACACCATACATACAAAAAACAACACAAAAAAACACAAGTGACAACATAAATGCACTTCTATTTACGTTCAAATGACATACTTAGAAGGGTAGAAGACAGAACAATGCTAAAGTTTATCCTGATAAATGGTTTTTATTCTCACATTTTAGCCAGACAACTGGCTAATTTACATGTTCCATATTTAAATACTGATTTCCGTTTTTTACCTTAGTAAACCAAGTATCGCCTAAGTAAAGCAAACTGTTCTAGATTAATTGATAACTGTCTCCTAAATATTATGTTTACATACAATTCATTTGCAACAATAGGAGTGTTATCAACAAAATAAAAAAATGTTTTTTTAGTGTTAACACGTCTGCAAGTCGCAAAATGTTAGTCGCCCATCCACCCATTGTATTAGTAAAAACATTTGTTTCTCCTCACTCTTCACTTCAGTGACATCCAATCGTACCAACTACAACAGTATACATTTGGTACTCCCGACGCTCAGTTTGCTGGCTTTATTTGTCATTTTTTACTTTGAAAGTTACTCACGTGTCGTTTTACTTCCTGTCTGTTTTTGCCACACCTGTGTTTCATTAGTCATTAGTCCCCTGTGTATTTAGTCTTTGTGTTCCCCTCTCCTTGTGTCAGCTCATCATCTCACCTCGTGTTATGTAGTGCGGCCCGTTCAAGAAAGTTGGTTCCCAAGTGTTTCAGTGTCCCTGGTCTTCACTCTGTTCGTTTATTCACCATGAAATCATTTAACCCTACGGTTTTTACCTCGTCAGTGTTCTCTGGGTCCAAACCTGCTATTCCTGAACTGTGACATTGTTAAAACATTCAACTAAAACTATGACTTCTCCCTCGCCTGAACCAAAGCCCCTTAAACCACACGGGGCTCAGGCTGTGAACCCTGGTCTCTGGTGTATCAGTCCTGCTCTTTGTGCAACACGTCCTCATAACTAAATGACAGAATAGGTTCGTTTGCCATTGACGCCCAAAATGACATATTTCACAGTTGGAGAGGTTAACGTTGTGAAATGGAACTAAATTACTTGGTTAGGTTTTATCATCAAAACTACTTGGTTAGGTTGGTTAGGTTAAGAACATAAGAACATGGTTCTGTTTAAAAAAAGAGTACGTCTGTTATGTAACTAACTTAAGTTATGTAAGTCAAATACATGATGTGATGTACGTTAAAATAAATCATTAACACTGACACTTGGTTTCAGACGGGATACTAACAGCGTCCTCCTGGGTGAGACACACAAATCTGTTTTTCTTTGATAAATACAACAAAAGTATCTTTAGCATATTCATATGACATCATCAAATGTACTTACACTGTTGTTGTAAGTCTATATATCCACTGCTCTTTACTCCCACTATTAAATGATCTAATTATATCCATATGCCACAACGGGGGGAAAAAGCGTACTTTTAGTAATCGTGACTGCAGCTGCAAGTTCGCCATATTGTGAGACAGCAAGACATTAACTGAACCTTACAGGATTCAGTCATATGACAGAAACGCTGCGGTGCGAGTCCAAATCCATTTGGCTGTGATTCAGTGGAAAGTACCAGAATATCGAATCCGATTAAACTAATGAGGAACTTTATGAGGGAAAACATTCACACTGTACGTTGGCTGCAAACATACAAACATTTTGTTTATAATTAATTTCTCAACCTGCTTCAACTTTTTAATGGACTTGATAGAAGTCAACATGTTGATAATTATGTGTGCAGCAATAAAAGAAAAAAAAAATCTATCACTGCAGCACAGATTTGACACAGGTACACGCTTATTCTTCGGTCGCGGCTCACATTAGCATTCTTCATTAGGTATGGAAGTTATGGAAAAATAAATCAATTCAACAGCATTCTCCACATTAGTAAGGTGCTTCTGCTGCCTGCTGTCTCATGGGAACGAGTGAGATGATGGCTGCAAATTAATTTGTGACACTCTGAATTGATTTTCTAATCCCGCATGGTATTTGATAAATAACCCTTCAGAAAACGAACACCTCAGACGATAAATACAGTTATTATCTCTTGGAGGGATAATTAGTGCTTCCTGCTAAGACGGAGCACCCTTGGTCCTCTGCTGCACCGCTGTAACCCCAAACGTAACGCGACTAATAAAAGTTCCGTCATTCAATGATCCACAAACAAAAGGAACATTACATTATTTCGGCTTCAGGTGACGCTGGGCCTCTGGTCGCAGGTGGCGCAATACAACAGACGTGAAAGCAGCAGCAGCTTTCCCAGAAGGTAGAGAAGTATTAGCGATATTATTTGGCCAATTATGAAGTGTGGTTTAGAGTGAAGTTATTAAACTCACCTTAGGGCACGTACTGAATACGTTTCGGATGCTGACCTTTTCTCTGCTGCTACACTTGCATAAATGGACTAATTTATGATGCCATTTCCTCCTTAGTTTAATTGAGAAATCTTCTGTTATTGTTTATTTGTTAGCACTGAGGGTATGAAGTAAAATTATCTTTAATGGTCCCACTATCTTTCCTAGTTTTGTGTAGTCCCTCAGTGGCGTTCAGGGACCACCAAGGGGTCTTTTAAGCATTTCAGTGGGGCATAAACTGAAAATATGGGTCACATTAAAATTTCATTCAGATTAAGTACAAGATTGAAACTCTATGAGTGTTTGTAACCAAGCTAGTGGCGCGGCTCAAGGGATGGCAATGTTGGACATTCATGGTCCCCATGGGGTGTTAAATGATTTGATGATCCCACCATCAGGTTGCTATTTGTGGTCTTGAGTGAAATATCTCTATCTCTATAAAATATCTTTAAGTATTTTTCTTGACCCCCTCTGGATGAATTGTAATAACTTTGAGATCCCTCCTGCCATCATTGGGTCACACATTGTATTTGTCCAATACTTTGGCTTATGTGTTTTAAATCCTGTAAACTAAATCAGTCTTCTCTCGCAGGAGATATTTCTGGTTAAAGTACAATGAGTGATACACATTTTCAGGTCAGTCTCTCCGAGAAGACACACATCGTGTGGCATTTGGTTGTCCACACAAAGAGGGACAGATATAGTTGTGTAAAGCTTGAGAGAGAAGTTCAACTGTCTCTGCTTTACACACCTGGCCAGTCGGTGCATGAGTCGGGTGTATGAGTTCAGGAAGTTACAGAAATGTTTGTTTGACCCCCCCCCCCCCCCCCCCCCCCAGGAGGTGCTTCTGATGCAGTTTGACAATCCGACAAGCACTTCTGATGGAGTACACTGGCCCCCTTAAGAACTAGCCGCACAAACAAGACTCTTAGTGTTGTTTTCTCATTATTATCTCCCGTCGAAGCAGTGGCCAGGTAACAGCTAAATGATCAAACTCTGCGGCAAGATGTCCTCAAATAGTCTCGGTGGGCTAATGTCATTTCATTTAGGGGTTTCTTGACATTAAAAGGTTTTGAGTAAAAGTATATGGACTTTGCACCATTTCAAAAATTCATAGAAAAGAAATTCAATTTTGCCAGTTTCGACATGCTGAGATTTAGCATTTTCTATCCGCCCGCAAAATAATACTTATCATTCTGGTAAGGACTTTTGCCATAATGCCAAATTAGTGTGTCTGATGCCTCCCCATCACGGCCGACTATTCTTTCACTCTCTGTGTTCTGCAAAGTAGGAGGCAGAGAGGCTGTGAGGGGCTTTGTCCAAGTGGAATGGAGCCTCACTGACAGTATGGCATTCACTCTAAATGTAAATGAGAGGGTTTTAGGTGTGCGGTGGTCAGGTAACATACGGCTACAGTAGAACGTGCTCCTTTAGTCAGGTCTCAAAGACAACAAATGGTGTTACCAAGCAGGAGGCCCGCCGATTGCCATCGCACTCTAATGTCACATACATAAAACCCATGCAGTATGGACGGGGAGGGACATTTACCTAAACAAATACAAAGTACCTTACCCACACATTTGCAGATGTACAAAGTACATACAAAGATACAATTGGCATAATCTTACACTCACAGAGTCAGCGGATTAAAACACAGCCAGACTACTAGAGTAGTAGATTATAACAGCTGCTTATTCCTGTTTTGGTTAAAACCAACTAACCAACTAACTATTTTCTCTACTGCATCACACATACACATTAAAACACCCTTTTATCAGTTTTATATTTCCTTAATGGCTTGGTTGGTTGGATGGTTTGCTTTTTGAGTATTTTATCTCGGCGTTTCTTGATTATTCACAAAGAACTAATTGAAATGACCCGGTGAATCCATTAGAGAGCTGCTCTCCCTTAAAATAATCGCACTTCAGGATGCTCCAATTTTAAGAGCTCAAACACTCTTCAGAAAGAAACCTTGCACTGTATTGTCTGAAATTCAAGACATCTTGCATGATATTACATTTCAAAATAACTGGGAAGAATTGTAAAGACCTACTGTGTACTGCATTTCCATTAATCTATGTGGAAAAAAAAACATTTTCTTAAGAATCTATTTAAGGCTGGCTGTCTGTTTCTCAGGTTTTCTGTAAAGCAGTACATCTGTTCAGCAAGAGGCATTTTGATATTGATTTATGGAAAAATCAAGCTTACATAACATTGCACTACGACTCCAGGTAGGAAACAATGATTATATCCATAAACTTTCTAGATATTGTTTTTGAGCTGGCGGTGAAGCTCTATAAAATTCAAATTATGTAATTTATTGTATTTCCGCCTTCAGTGCAGCTGAATAACATAAATAGTATAGTAAATTGGGCCTGATGCAGCAACATTCTGTTATAGTCTACCTTATAATAAGAAAACATGACACAAGTCAACAAGTCCAAATGCACCAAACTTTCTGATCCATCCAAATCTGCTCTAACACAGGTGTGCTATGAATCCAATCAGATCATACATTGAGGCGTCTGGCCGATTGTGTAGTATTACAAAGGTAACGCCCCTAATCACTATATAAGGGAAGGTGTTGTGCCTCTGGCACATGACCAAGAATTAGAGATGCCACAAAAAAAGTACGTAGGAAGAAACAGAAGAAAAAAAACTGCAGCTGTAGCGATATCGAGGTGTCTGTTAAATAAACTTAAACAAAGTAATATTGTGGTTTTCCAGAGCGTCAGTACTGGCCTTACAGGAGAAACATGAAGCATTGAAGCAGTATGTAAGCCATTCAAAATCTGAACACATGCAGTATCATCCAAGAGCTTAATTGGTCTTAATTGGGATCAATGGACCAATAGTATTTTTTTAATAATCCAGTCAATATAATTACTCTAAAACAGATAGCAATCTAAATTTGATTATATTATTTTAAATAAATGATATTCCTTAATGAAATTTGAAACTAATGTTTCTTTGCGTTGGACAAACTGTGAAGACAATATGTTTTTTTCCCTAATCTTGCTAATGCTGCGTTCACACCAAACGCGTCGACGCGTCGAGATTACATACAAAGTCTATGCACAGACGCGATGAGACTGGAGCGACGCGAATCTGCGTTTGTGCGGCGCGATGGACGCGAATTTGCGGCGCGATGGTTGCGAAATCGCGTCAAACGCCAAAACGCCAAAACGCTGAAGTTGAAATATTTGAACTTCTGCGACAAAATCGCGTGACGCTGTGGCGCGATAGCCTATCAGCGTTGAGATGTTTCCCCTGTCATCACTGACTTCCTGCCGTTGCTGAATCAGGAAATAAATACCGGAGCCGTCTGTGTTCACCCGGAGCTCTACGATACCTCGTATCAGTAGAGACCGGACCAAACTATGTGTAGACATGTGTGTGTGTAAACCAGATGGTACAAACAATGAAAAAGACGCTGCCGTATTTACGTCTAGATGACGTTATTGTGAGTGTTGATGGAGCTGCTACCATGTTATAATAGCCTAGCACCGATCCATCCGAGCTCCATTGAGAAAACAAGTATTTTAAAAGTTATTTGCTTGTCGTCTTGCGGAGAGAACTAACAAAACATGAATTCAGACAAATCGGCATCATTAGGTAGTTATTTCGGAGTCCCTTTTTGTCGGTTTATTGCAGTTAAATCACAGCCAAATCCAAGCCAAGTTTATTTGGGGCTCATACAGCCGTAGTAAACAGCGGACGTGTGGCTTGCTAGACACAGTGAATACATCTCGATACAATCCACGGAGCTCCTCTGGACAATGTTATTAACCCAGACATGACGGCGTTTAGTTTCCCGTGATATCTGGGACTTCCACAACAAGTACTAAGCAGAAATAGAGGTTATTTTTTCCATGGTTAATGGCGGACAGTTTAGGGATTTCAGAGCGATAAGCCCCGCCCCCTCTCCAGCGCGTCCAGCGCGATTCTCGCGAATTAACACAAATGGTCCCCAGTGAGACCGGCGTCGCGATGGACGCGAATTTGCGGCGCGATGAATTCTCGACGCGTTTGGTGTGAACGCAGCATCAGAGTGCCTTCGACCAAAATCTTCTAAAAATGTTGTCTTACCGAAGAGCATAGCAAAAATAAGAAAACATTGGTGAATCCCCAAAATCAATGGGTACTAACTAAATCAAAACAAATGGTGGATTTGAACAAAGATAAGAGGATATTTGTTCTTATATCGCCTCCTGCATGAGGCCCATTGTCTGCCGTCTCGGCAGGCCTGGCAGTAAGTTAGGTCAGGTCAGGTAATTAAAGTCGTTCTTAACCTTTTCATTATCCCAGTCAACTCTTTGGAGAGATGGTGTGCATCATCATTCTCGCAAGATCATGAATCCGACAACAACTACACACTTATGATACTAAGTAGTAATGTTATAAAGACAGCAGTGCACACACAGATCTGAAATACAGCTTCAATTATGGTATGGAATCATTTCTACATTGTACTCGTTGAGACATATGAGGCAGCTTTGTGAACAGAAAATCCTTTTTCAATGTATCATTGTACAAATGGAAAATTTGCTCCCAAATGATAGATAAGCGATGTGAGTGTGTACTGTATTCTTGCATTTACTCCATCTGCAATTTACCTTAAATAATCCCAATTATGGTAGCAGAAATGCTATTTCTTGTTTTACCTCCATTTATTCACTTATTTATCCAGTTTCTGTACTTATTTCAATTCAGGGGGCGGTCAAGAGGAGGCTAGGCTGTAAACTCACACAGCTGGGATTTTTACAAATACAACACATCCTGGACAAATCCCCAGTCCATCACAGGGTTAAAAAAATATAGACTGATGAACATATTCACACTCAAGACTAGGCTGTAGTTTACAGGTCTAACTTGCAAGTTGTAGGGCTGTAGCCAGCCGGTGAGGCGACCACCGGGTTTCATCTGGAAACATTCCATAGTCCAATTTTGATGAACTTTGAAAGAATATGGCCAGAGGAACAATCATTCCCAGCAACATCTCAGCTAAAAGTTTAAAAAAGTATTTTTCTATTGCATCAGCTAATTCCTATTAAATCAAACATCCTATCAATGTTTTGTTGTTTTATGTTAACAGACACTTTTTTTCTTACAGAGTCTCAATACATTCATGGTCTGGCTGGTTGGCTAGCTGGGACTCTTTAAACTACAAGGTGATGAATGCAGGGTAGTAATGCTAGCACACTTAGCTAATATAGCATAGTAAACTCTGGCCAACCAGCCGTAATAACAATGTTATCTTGTAGACCACACTGGCTGTGGGTTTGCCAGTGTTGTTAATGAGAAAATGTTACAACGGATACAGCTGTTGGTTAGTTGAATGTGTGGGACATACGCAGAAGACTTTCAGCACCTCCGTTCAGAATGCCTGGCTCCAAAATTTCAGATGAGGCAGGGCACAGCTCAATGCCATTGTAGTAGACAGCAAATGACAACAAAGGCACAAGAGTTACTAATGATGACTCAGTTCTATTCAAGTGTCCCAGTAAGTTATGACAGTGTGGCAGTGAGCCAGCCTGCACAATACCAGGACCCTGAATCCAAAGCAGCTAAAAGGAATTCAGTCATTTTTCATTTACACCCGTGCTTTTCCTACTGTGACATAAAATCTTTCTTTTTTTTCTTCACTGGAAAATATTGTTGCCCTCTCTCCGAAAAGCTATATAGCTGCTATGTTTTAGCTGACATTTAAAAAATACTGAAAATTAAACTGTAAACTATACGTCTAATTGTTGATAATAAAGATTACGAATTTCAATAAAAGTGTTAAAAAGGATTTTATGTACTTTTGACTTCACGGTTCCATGGTATCTTCATGTACCATTTGCTGACAGTTCCAGAGTTGGTGTATCAGAGCGCTGTACATTTCCCTGAGAGCAAGACTGATGATACATTCAAAGTAGGAGAATCTGTATGTGCTGCAAAAACAATAATGCATTCTGCGACGCAAACATATGCTGCAAAAAGCAGTGCAGAATGTCGGGGGGGGTGGGGGGGGGGGTTGTTGGCAGGCAGGGCCACAACCTTAACTGCAGGTGTTTTCCTGCTGGGGGGAGGGCGGGGCGCGGCGTGGGGGGGTAATGAAGGGGCTGAGCCAGGTAGGAGGCAGGCATGCGGAGCCGGCGGAGAGATGCTCTTGTGTGCCGAGAAAAGGAGAGAATGGGTAGCAGAACACACACAGCACCTCCCTGGAGGCGAGCGGGTAGTAGGGGGTTGAGTGGCAGCAAACCGCCTTGCAGTTGCCATCAGAGCACCACCTGCAGGAGAGAAACTTCCAGAAACACACACAAAGTGTCCATGGGCGCACACACACACACACATGCTGAGGCCTCCTCTGGGCAGCTTTTCTTCAGACTGACACAATTTGTAGACCCCCCCCCCCCCCCCCCCCCCCTTCCATCTTTGGACCGTTGGACTGTACAAGCATTTCAACTTGCAAGAGAGGACATTCATAGCACCTAGTATGAAGAAAATAATTCCCTAACATGAACAGCATGTGGCTAATCTTTGAAGGCTCATATCAAAGTCCTTTGAGTATCAAAGTCAAACACAAGCTTGTTGTGCCATGCTGTCAACTGAATAATCTGTATTAAGGTAGCTCTCAGAGACCAAAAAAAGAAAATAATTGCAAGGAATGGAGGAAATCAAGTTTCAATAATTCAGCCCAGTCGCCAGGAGAACATGTTGGCATTGTACGTTTCTGCAAACCACAGATAAGTTCGATGTGGAAGTTTTTATTTTTCTTTTATTGAATGTGGACCTTTTTGCATACGGGCAAAGCGTTGCAACAAATTACAACGAGCAACGCACAGAGCAAATGACGTAGTATGTGGCGCGGCCGTTACTGAAGCTGGAACATGGTACAGTTACGAGTCAGAAAGGCCACTAGGAGACCGTTGTTCGTGTCCCATGTGAAACCAAAAGTAACGCTGAGTTTACGCTTGGTACGTAACATTGTTTCGCTTGTTACACTACGCAAGAAAGTCCAAACACAGAGGTTGTTATTTATTCACTCTATTTACATTGTTATGATGGTCACGTTACGGTTTTTCCTTTATTATTTTAATACAAACAATGGTCCATTTTGTAACATTAACCATGAAGTTGTGTTGCCTTAACATCATTAATTGTTTGACAATGTTTTCAACGTTCATTTCTGCAAGCGAGATACGTTAGGAAATGTATTTTTGGTTAAGAAATATTGTTAATTCATTGTCTGCCAACATGTTTTCTTGCGACTGGGTTGAATATTAAGAACCTACAGTATAGCTCCGTCACATATTTGCTGTTGGCCAGTAAAGGAAAGGCTCAAAACAGATCTATTTAAAGCAGGAGCAACCATGACGTACATTACCTTACAGTCCCGATTAGCACTGGGCTGTTTGTGTCGGTGTCTATGGGCAGAGTTCTTATTGCGATTGAAAACAAAAGAGTCAAGTCCTCTGGGTACCACTGATGGGGAGGACGTTTAATCCAAATTTATGCAGCTCAGGTAGAGCTTCAGGTCAAGGACAGTGTGGGCTTGGATCTTGGAGCCATGTTGTAAACAGAGCAGCCACTTACCTGCCAATCACCGGCCCATTGCTGGAGGACTGGACACGGATCTGCAATATCCACAGTCAGCAGGCAAACAAGGTGTGTGTGTGTGTGTGTGTGTGTGTGTGTGTGTGTGTGTGTGTGCCGAGAGAGCTTTGCATCCAGAGTGCTTTTGACCTCCAGGGTGAGACAATTTGGAGTTCCTTCAAGCAGTATGAGTGGAGACGGCGTGGCAGACCTCGCTGGCCCCGTCCTCCTCTATCACACCGCCGGTTACTCCTAATCAGAACCGACATATTGTCTGTCTGTCAGTTCATTCGGCGGCCATGTTGGCTTCAAAGTTTGCGCTATTGCCAGAAATTGCTTTCCGAGCTGTGGGATGAAGGACGAAGTAAGAGTTGCAGAACGTGAAAGTGCAACTACAAATTGCCTTCCTGTGTCCTAATAGTCATAACGCTAAAACATGCAGATGCAAAGACTGCAGCTCACACAAAGGCAGCGACATTAAATTCAGCAGTCTCCCATGTTGAATTAAAATCAGACGGAACACTCTCTCCCTCCCTCAACCTCGCTACCCGTCTGTCTCGGCTGGCCCTGATTGGTTGATGGGATCCATTCAAATGTCCAAATGAGATTTGTCTTGCATTACTTTTCAGAGAGACAAGTGAAAATGACTAAGAATACAGTAAATAGAAAAGCGACCTAGCTGTACATGCAATAAAGCCCGGAGCTAAGCAGGGGCTTTTAAATTATTTGGTGGGCGCTGGGCACCGCGCTTGATGATATTTGCATTTTTATTTTTGATTTAAACTCTCACAAACCTAATCATTTCATTTCTGCAAATGTGGGCCATTTGTAAGACGCCTACGTGATGAAGCTTTCCAGTCTCCCAAAGGCAGAGAATGGCAGATTAATGAAACAAGGTACTCCGCATGGTATTTTAGTGCATTCCCTTTTTTGTTATGCAAATGCATAATGCAGTGCAGCACAGAAGCAAAATCTAGATGTGCAAAATGTTGGTGTATGGTGTCAGTGAGCGAGGAAATTTGAGTTGCTGGTGTAAACACACACACACACACACACACACACACACACACACACACAAAGGACACCCATCCATAGGTGCATGACAAACTGCCAGCTACTCAAACTTTTAAGCACGTTCATTAAAATGTAGACATATTTTTGTCAATTTCCGTCGGGGGGATTAGTTGGGAAATTGTAATGGAATTTATTATAACCAGAAATAAAACATTCATCACAATGGCGATGTTGCAACAAAGTTTCAAAGTTATGAGTGCCCTTTTTCACTGGAACTAAAACAATATGCAGTCATTTCTGTGATTTACTGGATCTAAAAATCAAATTGAGATTGCACATTCCACATAATAGATCTATTATCAGGACGCGGAGTTCCATTCTCCTACAGCTGCAGTGCAGCTTTCATCTCAATGTGATTGCTCAATTGCATGTTTATCATCCATGACATTGGCGAAATGTTTCTTTCCCAGAGTCACCTCATAAAACCCTCATTTACAAAAGTTTAGCCGAGATTAGTCCATTAGCCAAATTACCTAGCCAAGCAGTTGATTTCCGAACGCAGTGTCTTCAATCTGCAACACAGCATGAGTCCTCGCTCTTAGAGGGAATGAGAGGGAGAGACGGGGGAAGAAGCTCGGGGGACGCGGGGCAAAGCGCTCGGTCCGCTGGAACAATCTGTGAGCTCTGCACGCATTATGTCAGCTCCCCTCATGAAAACCAGACCGACTCTAGCCCTGACACACTCCTGCTCATACATAATTGAAGGATCAGGGATAAGGTAAGAGTTCTTTCAGAGTGTCCTTCACAGCCGGGGGTAAATATCAGAATGAAGCTGAGCGTATGCAGCGTGGATCCTTGTCCCCTCTCTGATTAGCAGTCTGGTTCCTGACTGCCTGGCTAAAGTAAGAAGAGACTCTTAAAAGGGTTTTTTTGAGGGCTCACTTGAGAAGACGCCTCCGTTTGGTTGCCCTCGCATTAGGTCAATAAGTCAGTCTTTTTGCAAAGGCACATTCACCGCATTGCATCAACTCTCAACGCTGTCTGCCCTTTTCTTACTTTTTCATTATCACTCAATGGCTGAGGGAGAGATTAAAAGGCATTAATTCAGAAGTACAATTACTCCATTTTCTTTCCTCAAGTCTTTCTCACTCCCTGCTCTGTTTTTTGGGACAGGCCTGGTGTCTAAACTAAGGCTTGACCTCCTATTTGAATAAGTTAATGCAGTGGCCTGTTTGTGGGGAGAGAAATGGGGGGGTGGGGGGGGGGGAGCCTGTATCAGTTCCATACAGTTGGCTCTGGGGAGAATGTGATTCCTTTTCATCTGTCACTCTCAAGGTGTCATTCTCCACCCCAGGTTGTTATCGCCACGCAAGCCCTGACAGCTTCAAGCCGCTTCCTCAAGGGAAAAAAAAATAAACGTTGCAAAGCTCGACGATGAATGCATTTGGAAGGAGACGAAAATGACATATCGTCGTGCACAGACGTCGATTGATGCTGCATTAGGTGCCGTTCAAATAAACAGAGAGACCCAAAGCCCAATGTTCATTTTGTGTTATTCAGGGGTATTTCTTGGATTAGTTTGTAAGGTCTTGTTAATGCCCTTTGTAATACCTATAATAGCACGTTGTTATGCATTAGCAGGCCAGTGTAAACAAAGCCATGTGTAGTTTTCCGGTATGCTGAGGCAAGATACAGCGTTTATCTGCCATATGCAAGAACAGCAGCAGTATGAGAGCACGGAACTGAGCTGACATTTCAATGCCAAGAGTAGAACGTGTTCAGGAATAAAAATGCACTGATTATGTATAACTAATAACTATAGCTAATTTAATTAAAAAGGGCACACAGATTTTATAAGATCGCAGTTACAATATGCAAATCCTTAAACCGGCAATAACTGATTTCATTCGGGCACTTCTTTGTGTTAGCATCAGTTGTCAATTAACACATTCAGAAGATTCATAGAACAATTAACATGTATTTGGAGTCGTGTCTCTGTCCACCTTATAATTCTCCAATATTCTAACACATTCTCACTCCCAACTCGTCAAATACTGATACTTGGTCAGTGGCCTTACGCTTCAAACTGTGCCGCTCTAGATACCCTTTCAGAGTCTGTTTTGGACGTGTCATAGTCAAGGCACCGTGTCCTTTTAAAATAAACTTCCAATATAGGTTTACTTAGTTTTTAGGTTTACTTGGTTAGGTATAGGCATCAGAACTACTTGGTTTGGCTTAGGAAAAGATCCAGGTTTAGGTTAGAAGAAGTAAGTATGCTTGCTGTCTTCCGAAACTAACACTGCACATGTAAGTTACGCAGGAAAAGTAAAGTAAATATGTCAACATTGACTTATGTTTTTCACGGTACACAAACACTGGTCGCCTGCATGAAAGTACCATGTTTGTTTGTCCCAACCAGTCACCCAAACTTCCTCCTTAAGCGAAACCTTCTCACTCTTTATACTATGTCAGTTGCTCTGATGAAGCAAATGTGTTTACAACGGAGTCAGCTGAAAGCCCGCTGCGTCTCATACAGATGTTTATGGATCCCTCGGTTTCTGTAAAAGGCACTGAGAGGCACTGACCAAGTGCCGTTATTTGACAAGTTGGTAATGAGAACCGGTGGAATATTCACTCTGCTTTTAGCTCGCTTTAGGTGCTAAATACTCCACTATGTTCACCGGCTGGGCTGCTTACTCTTAGAGTAGTGAGAGTGAACAGGAAGGATAAGAGTGAAGTTGATAGTCCTCTATGGGTTTATCATTTGACCCACTGTTACTGTAGAACATTGATTATAGCTGCTTTAGATGCCACTGTGCATGTTTTGGAATGAAAATGTAAAGACACTATGCAGTATATGTCTGGGGCCAACATTTATCAATTTGCATTGATAAAATGTCTTCTCATTGAGCATGTGGACAAAAAAATGTATTCACAAAGTCCAGCTCATCTGCCGCAAGGGCTGTGCTGATCAGAGTGCAATATATCAATCACCCGTGGGAATCCTGGGAATTAATTCCAGCACACTAAATATGCAACACATTGCATTTATTATTGATAACTACTGTCAACTAATGTAAGCTACCTGGGATGTAATAGAAGTCTGTTTTCCTGGGGAGAGTGACCTGAATATACATTTATAATACCTCTAATCATCGAGGTGAACAAAGTGTGTCCCCTTGTACTATCTGATAATAATTAGATAGTACGCCTCTTGTACAGTGATATTAATTAGTCATTAATTTTCAAGCATCGTTTTTGTACATATCAATGAGGGTTTTATACATCTGGATCCCACAGCTTGAATATAACCTTCCTCAAAGCAGTATAGCCGTAGTTACATTGGTGATGTACCCGGTTTAACTGTGAGCCATCACTGTCAGAGCACAGAGAGAAGCACTTGCAGTCCCACAGCCCCGAAATTTGAGCAGTAATGGTTGTTGCATTTCATCTTTAACGGATCCTCCAAATTCTGTCAATTTCATGATGAGAAGTTTTGTTGTTGTTGTTTTTGTTTTTTTACTTTCCACATCTCCTTGTGATTTGCTTCACTATCCAAAATGTGTTTGTAAAGAAAAAGATGTTTGTGGACATTTTGCTCTGTTCTAGATAAAAGAAGCCAGCTAACGACAGCAGTTTGCCAATGTTGTGGTGTACCTGCTGAAGACAAATGCCCCAGATCCCAGTATTTTGGCTCCATTTCATTCTGCTTCGATTGAAGCCATGTTATAGAAGAAATCGCTGTTTCATTCCCTTAAAATTCCACTTTGGTCCAGACTGAAATTTCTCGACAACTATTGGAGGAATTGTGCGAACATTCATTGTCCTCGGAGGACGAAACTGATGAAGTTTAGCAGACGTCAAGTGAGGAATACTCTCTTTACACTCTCATTTATGCACAAATCTCTCCTCCTGTCTCTCTTTGGGGCTTCTGCTCTCATCAGCTGATTGTAGGCGTTCACTTTCATGTTAACCAACCAGATTCTGCCACGGTTTCCCTAAGCCAATCACATAGTTGCTGTCAAATTTTCCAATTGTTCTCCTCTCTGCTGCTGTCGGTTGTCGTTTCAGTACGAACCGATGTGACCCTCTTCACTATTCATCTTAACATGTATTAGAGTGAAACTAATTATTGTTTCACTCTAATGAAGTCTCTCCTGATTGAACTGACTTTGAGGATCCCCTGACTTTTTCCATAGCACCACCATGAGGTTGACATATTTGTTTTTCTAGTGATGTCTCTGGATTGCTATAAAATATGAAAGATAAATCCCTCTAACTTTAGACAGCATTGGTTGTCCCCTGACCTTTCATCTAGCGACATCATCAGATGAACACTTTAAGTTGTCCAATACTTTGATTGATCTGTTGTCTGTGCAATAAGCATTACAGTTCCACACAGCTAGCACGGCTAGAGACAATCCTTCTGTTGCTGCTGTATTGTAGCGAAATAGAATAAAAAAGCAATTTATAGGGTTGATCTGTAAAATATGTAAATAGATAAATACACCTTTTGACTTTAAAAAAACAGAAATATTAGAAAAATATAACACTAAAACAACAAATTAATCAAAAAATTTCGATTACGACCCAAAAAATGCTTTTACGTGTTTGAGAATATAATTTCTCTTTAAGCATAACATTTACTGAACCTGATCTGAAACGATATGACGCTAGTTTTGACTGAATCAGCCAACACCTGATCATGACATGAGCCTCCACTCCATTTGGCACATCGTTTCGCCATCTCATATTATCCACTGCTCCGACGAGAGACTGCCTTCTTCAGCAGAGAAGCCCCCATCCCCACCCCACCCCCCTGCCCTCCCTGACACTTCCATTCCTTCTTCACATCTCTCGAGGAGAAGAAAAACAGAAACACACATTGACGCGAGAAATCCCCTGACACCCAGAGATTGTAATAATCTCTTCTCTTCTTTACATTCTTCGATTCCTAATGCGTCCACACAAAAACAAATTTATGGTAATCCCTCCCGTCGCGTATCCATTGCTGTTGTCAAATCCACATGAGGGCAGCCAAACATGCCTTTTCTCCCCCATTCTGTATCGGTAAGTACGGAGGCACAACAGCATTGTGTTCTGTAATAATTACTTCAAGCGCACTTTCATTCACATACTTTAGCAGTCCTACTTAGATTTCGGATTACCATATCACTGCAGTGATTTTGAAGTTCACCTACAGTAATTCAGAACTCCCCGGTCCAAGATGAACACATGCTAATCTGCTTTGATGTGCTGGGGATGGATGTACATATGTATAGCTCACGCGTTGGACTATGGTCTTATCACAGTCAGCTGGTAGAATCAGCATATGTGAGGAGGGCTGTGTGTTATTAATGGAGCGACGCGGCTGTTGGCTTGGCAGATTATGATTACAAGCTCAATGTGTTCCTCTCAACCAACCACTGGCAGCCTGCTTGTATGCGCACGCATGTGTGTGTGTGTGTGTGTGTGTGTGTGTGTGTGTATGAGTGTGGCAGCAACATAACCCTGTAAAATAACAAATGACATGTTTACGCTTTGTTTCGATCAAACAAATGAGGTATAATGTTTCAATACATTAGTACGTTTTATAAGCTCTTTAGAGGATTTTGGACAGCGATGTGTGTGCTATGCTAATGTGCTGCTAGCAGGGAATCTCCGTTGTTTCAAAGTAGTAAACGAAAGCATTGGCATTTGGACGTTCCCGGTGCAACTGAGGAAGCTATACGCTTTCTGAAACTTCTCTCTTGTGCAACTAATCTAATAACTCAACGTATCCTCGTTCGTATGATATCCTACGAAAATATTTGTGTGCGTTTTGCGCTCTTTACATGCATACGGTCTTTTCAAAATAAACTTCCGTCTTCACAGGAAACTCAGTTAGATTTAGGCAACAAAACTACTTGATTATTTTAAGGAATAGATCATCGTTTGTGTTGAGTTACTGAAGTTACTGAAGTGCACAAGTCACGTGACATCAACATTGACTTCTCGTCTCACCCAGGGAGCGAACTGCGGTCTCCTGGCTGAAAGATCGCTGTTTTTCCCCTCCTGTCCACCCATTTTATGATTTAGCGGTCTTTATATGTCCTCATTCAAAATTACGTGAAAAACACACGAAACATTTTCATGGGATATCAAGGAATTACGGCAAATTATTTTTCATAGGCATTGCTAAGAATGCTGGATAAGACCAGCCTGATATAACTGAGTTACGGAGCGTTCCATGGAGCGCTAACCTTACGATTTGATACGGCTGAGATGGAGACTTGCGTGCCCCTCCAGCTAAACCATTGAGAAATGACCCTTCATCCAGCGGGGCGGACTCGTTCTTCCTTCTGCACAGTCACTTGCATTTTAAAATCATTCTTCTCCGCCGCTAGCTTACCTGCTCAAATCCATTAATTCAAGTTCACTCACTGTATTGTTGCAGTGTGCATTGCCCGCATGTGCCACCTGGTGGTTGTTGGTGCGCACTGCAGCTGCAGCTGAAATCGGTGGGATAAAAGCCCCCTCCCTTTGTCACGTCAATTGAAAGGAGTGACATGTTCATATTTAGTGTACGGACATGAGAGTGGTATCAATCTCCGAATCTGATTCTCCGCAAAGAAACAAATTAGCATATTTCCCAAAACGTCACACTATTCTTTTAATGCAGCGTCTGGTTGAATACGATTGAGCACACTTGCATACCGCCATGCGTAAGCCGTGCGTGTGCAAGTATAAGTTTAAGTGCACGCTGCCAGTCATGGCACAGTGGTGGCTTTCATATATACGGCCGAGCTGTGTGCGGTTTGGCCGCAGACGCCTCTGCTAATGGGTTTCATGTGAGTGGCCCTGCTGCTGCTCTCTAAAGGTAATATGTCACAGTCCAATTCCCCCCGGCCGTGCGGTCTGTCTCACCAGCGTCCAGCCCCACTCCATCAAGTCGTCCCTCTGCACTGACTAGCCTCTGGGGGAGACGCCTGCCCAGGAGTGTCTGGAAGTCTTTAGGTAATGCTAGATAGAGATACAGGACTGCAGTGGCTGTGAGGCTTTCATGGTGTGTGTACAGCAAGCATGTGTATGTGGTTAAAGAAACCACTTCCTGCAAACTGCTCTCTCTAGAAGAAAAGCATTTTGCCTTGATTCTCATGTAAAAGAAAGAGACAGATCTAATGGGTAATTATTGTAAGGGCTCACATTCAAGATAATTTGCTGCTTCTGTTTTTTTTTTTCATTTTCAGTAGCTGGCGGCGTCTGTGTATCTGAATGTCATAATTAATCACTCTGATTTGGGATCACTGACATTTGGAAGTTCACCACCAAGCCCATGCTCTGACACTGATTCAGTGTCAATGTGTGATTCCTTAGTACCCAAGTGTGTTGTCCACATTATATCGTAATGTGAGCTGTAAAGTGAAGGTTTGATTATAGCTACCGTAAATCTCTTATGCGTACGATATGGGAAGTCTGTCAGCCTCAATGTCAGTCAACATAACATTTTACTTACTTGAGCAGATGAACATACACCGTCTTTAAAGGAAAGCTATGGTGTGTTAACTTGGATTTAATTTTTTGTAACTCTGTTATATTGAGATTACAAAGCTCAAAAAGGCAACAAACATTAGCAGTTTTTGAAAACAAACCCCGAGGTTAGTTTTAATTCTCTGGAAGGCAATATGAAGGCAAACTAAAAAATAAGTTTTAACACTGACCTACTGTACTTGCTGTAGTTGTGTTTCCCTGCAATGATGGATTATCGGTGACACTTTTGTTTTTAATCTCCGAATACTAACAGTATGGGTGTGCTCATGCTTGTTGTGTTGTTGGACCTCTTTTTAGCAATGTAGCTGTGTGCCAAGAGCCCAGCAACTACTTTAGGGAGTTACATGTTATTATAACTGATAGGAATGATGGCCACAACTACTGAAAATAAAAAAGAAACAAGTTGCAATAACTTTCCAGGAACAGACAGTAGTGACCTGGAAATCCCTGTAGCCTCGCAGTGGAACAGCAGTGAGCCATAAATTAAGTCTACTTTTCTCGTATACTGGCCGTCAATGAAAACTGTATGGTGTGTATTTGTCAGTTTAGTTTGCAATTCTGAAACTTGCAGACACAAACTACCTTCTCATGTTTGATACTACTTCTCTAGACTTCTCACACAGGTTACATTTAAAGCGAGCGATAACCTCAAGCTAACAAACCGGTGTGCGCGCACAGGTACTGTAAATAATTCAACTGGAAATTTAACCATTAGTGTGTTGGCCGTTGCTGTACAGTTCGCTGTGAAAGCCGGGAGCCTTTCAAGGAGATTCTAGTCTGTTTTTGAGTCTGACTGTTAATAAAAGACAGACGAGAAGATTTCCAATAAACAAAGTTAGCCTTGCAGTAATGTGCGCCATGAAACGGCATTGTTCTCGCAAACCGCTCCATCAGAGAGGGCGACATAGACATTAATGGTCAGAAATTACACAATAATACCCAGGGTGAAAGATACTGTAATTTCCCTTTAAAACCTCTGAATGAGGTTCTCTCCTTTAGCGATTAAGACGCTGACCATGAGCTGCAACATCCCCGCTTGGAATCCACCCGCACACATTTGTTGCAGCTCTCTCCCCCTCATTTCCTGTCATCTCTCCGTTATCGTTCTCTAGAAAAGGCTTAAAATGCCCAAACATAATGATAAAAAATATCTGAAGCGGCTAGCTACTCTCCTTTAACAAACAATTCACTCCATTTTCTTTTCTGAACTAAAACTGAAACCATCTTCCGATCGCATGTCAGCCGCAATTTGAGTGACATTGAACATCATGTCTTTTTTCTGTGCTGTAACATCATGTGCTCCTGAAAACTCATCCTGGCATTCATCATCCCGGAAATCAGTATAACAGCATGCCAGCTGATGTGCCGGTAACAAAAGCAAATGCATGGTAGGTGCTTTTGTACCCGACACCTTTATCTGTCGTTATCGGTTGGCATTAGTCAACACCCCCTCGCTCTCCCCTTTTCCTCTCAGTAGAATAATTAGATCGGATTGATTCTTCTTTCTGTTTCAGTGTGGAGTGTCGAAGGGCGCCGAATCCCTCGCAGTCCAGGCGAGGCCGGCCGCTGCGTCGCTCGACGAGAGGCGGAGAAGTAGCCGAGCGAGAAAGAGAGGTCACCGATATGATTATCCCCCAAGTGTCAATACAAAAGGGAGACGCAAGGAAGGTCCCCGCTGAGCCGGAAAATGAATGGCTCTGACCTCGTCAAACCTGCGGAAGCATCACCACTTGTTAATTAAGATCGAGTGGAAGAAAGTCATCAGCACACAGGGCCGGCCATCTTCGCTGGAGCTAATCAAGCGCACTTCACTTCACCTCCCTTTCTTTGTTCGTCAAAACAGTACGCCCAGGGCGGGAAAAGGGAAGGGGTGATGCAGTTTGGCATTGTTTTATAATCTTGCAGCATTTTCTCAACAACAGTCCATCCCACCCTTTATGGTCCCCACTATAACTTCCACTGTATTGAGTTGCATGCTTGTGCCGTGTGCTCATTTCATCCACATGGTAAGGGAATGATGTCGCAATAATAGGCTCGTTATTCCCAATTAAACTCTCTAACATCCATCATAAACTGCCACTGTAAACCAAGCACGGGGCCATTATTGGCTCCCATTAATACTGTATATACAAGCAGATGGCGCTGGAGTGGAGACTGTGTATATGTGTGTGTGAGGCAGCATAATCCAGCTCCATATCTGTTTCAATATTCCAGAGTTTGCGAAGCCAAGAATTTAGATTTACGACACAGATGCACATAAAGTGCGTCGGGCAAACGGAAGCACGCAGACACGCACATTATGATATGCGTCGAGTAATTAGCTCAGCAAATGGCCTGTCATCAGCAGCGACCCTCCCTTTGGTCGGGGAGGTAAAAAATCCCTGGCTAAAACCTCGTACAACGCTGCCGCCCTGCCTTTGACACCTTTTAGAAGCTCTCAGCGGGTGTCTTGCTTTCACCTCTGCAGATGTGTAATCACACTTCCAGCGCCACAGAGTGCACCGCCGCCGACCAGAGACAGCGGCCATCCTTATCAGAGAGGGAAACACGGATGACCCTGATCACATGGGGGGGACCCAGTGATCCCGCAGGAAGGTGTGCCCTCCCTACAAAGTGCTCCGTATGAGTAATGGGGATATTTGAGGTTTGGATCTGATTATCATATCCGTGGCTCCCCCCCTCCCCCCACCCCGACAGAAAAAAGAAAAAAAAGTTAAAAAAAACATCTCCGGTGTCAAAGCTGCAGTAAGATGACAGCTAGAAGCAGCGAGGTGCCCGAGGCAGCCACCGCTCCCTTTCGTTCGCTTCTCTGAAGGTCAATCTTCAGCCGCCCTCCACGTGGCTGCAGTCCTGTTTACCTCTCTCTGAAAGCCAATTACATCGCCGCCGTGCTATGCCAGTCGAAGCTGTTATAGTCCCGCACACAGACACACGAGGGCATGCACTCGCAGAGACGCATCGCGCGCGCACGCCCTCCCACACACACAGACACAACACCTGCAGCGGCAGCTCTTCTTGGCTGCGGTAGTAAGGCAGGGATAATGCCTTCTGACCTGTCTGTGGTGAAAATATATCGACGTGCGCACACGGAGCGATTATTTACGGCTCGGGCGCATCACGAGGCAAGTTAGTGAGTGCATGAAAAACGATGGTTTGTTTACCGTGGGGTTTTATATTGGGTGGAATGCGAGATGATTATAAACCTGTCTTCATTATCTGAAAAATGGAGAGGCCTTGCTAATGTTTGCTGATTTATTCTATAACCTCGAGGGTTTAGGTCTTGATTTATGCTACTCAATGACAGCTTGTGTAATCATACAAGTGTTGGTAAAATAGTGATGGATGGCAGGTTGTTGTCCTCTGCAGTACTTGGCTTTTACCTATTACACTGAATGATGGCAGCCTTAAGTATGATCATGTAAGGGTGGGAAATCTTCTCGAGGTCTATCTCTCTCAGACAGCGCCTCTTTGAATTGTTATCATAATTCCCAGCATTTAAAACAAGATTGAATCGGCCGTGTTCGGTTATCACCTATGTGGTAATGGCCAAAAGACAGATATATGAGAAAAAATGTGCTCGCCCCTCCTGCGCTGTCCACGTTCTTCTCTGCCATCCACGGATGATATAGTGCCAGACTGCCAGATGAGCACCTGCAAAGATTCCACTGCACACCCTCTTATTATGTCTCTGCAGTATACCTTCCGCTCTCTCATCCGCTCCATCATAACTTCCAGGGATTTAGTGAAGATGTAAACAAATATGAATTCACTTTTTTTCGGACTGAATATTTAATGAAACACCCCATACCCCCCCACACCCCACCCCGTGTGCATGCATGCATCGAGAAAATGTGTACATTCCCTGATCTAGCATCAGCGGATCCAGCAGAAGTAGGGCAGCAGATGAGTGTGAGTATTCAAACCAGATGACCGCCATCTGCTATTCTATGCTGTTGCTGTGCACCAGAGATATTTGCAGGAGCACAAAGAAAATGGTTTTGTTTGTGTGAATGAACAATAAGTATTGTTTTGTTTGTATGCTTCTCTGTCATCAAGTCTCAGGTAACCTTGGATAGAAGCTGCGATGAGAACGAGAGGATAAGTATTTTCAGTATATGCAGACAGAGTGTGATGACATAGCTGAGGTAAAAAATCCTGAATTTGTCTTGAATAAATGAAGCAGCTGTGCTAGCTTTAACCATGACCTCAGGACATTTAGGGCACTTCGATATATATGACCAAGTGATTCCAAGACGGTGGAGAGCCCCTGTGTGTAAATGCCAGTGTAAACAGGTCTTGCTCTACCTACTAACAAAAGGAGAGAAAGAGCCCCGGGGTGGAGCAGAGACGGCGGGCTCCATCTGGCGCCTGGGCAGCCAATGAAAAGAATAGAGAACGGTGGGAGCCAGGGAGAAGGGGGAACATCATGAAAAAGCTCCAGTTGGATTTGTCGTCCAGGTCATTGGCACCGGCTGTAACGTGACTAACGAGGCAGGTGGCTAAACAGGAAGGAAAATGTATTATCAGCAGCATCAACTCTTCTCGACAGTGTTGCTTTATTTTTTTTATTTTTTTTGACTGCCGGTGTTCTTTGATGCTCCACAAGATAAAATAACTAAATCGAGGGGGGTGGGGGTAGGGGACTGGAACTAGGTATCTGGTAAACAATTAGGGCTCCTGTGCAGTGCTCAGGCTCGTTCGCTCCTTAAAAATGACTACCCTGTAGCTACGTCCTCCCATGGGGAGACAGAGTGTAGCGTGTGCTCCGCGCGCTACGCTCCCGAAGCATTATGGGAGAGGAAATGATGGTGAGCAGGGAGCCATCTGCTTTGCCACTTGCCACGTCTGCCCGTGCCAATAGCACCTCCTTCCCTCTGGTTCTCAGGTGGGGAGTGGAGTGGATTTACACTGTACATACACACACACGTACACACACACAAAAAAATCCTCCAACTTGAAATTGCCAGATGTGTAGACTGAGAATGTAACTGTAGAGGAATATCACATTTTTTCTTCCGTTACGGTTCACACTTTTTGGCTCTTTTTCTCTGCTGTATTATTTCCGGCTATGATAATCGACAACTGGGGGTGACATGGATTCATGGTGATGCTGGCCACAGATGGACAGCCTCTCATTGATAAGGAATGCCAACAGACAGACAGTTTCTTTTTCTTTTTTTTCGGTTAACCACCGGTCTGTTTTCATTTCATCAGAGCAGGAGAGCAGCAGAGATAGGCCCCAGTGTCGTTGACAGTGGTGACACTGAAGAGATGGATGTACAGCCGGTCAAAGGAAAGTCATTTATTTACGTTGACCCACTCGGTCAAGTGGATTGAAGCTGAGCCTTTTGATTTGGCTTTTACTTTGCCTTTTTCCCCCTGCAGAGTCCACACTGCTCCCCGCAATTACTGCAAACAGAGAAGGTGATGGGTCTGAGATTTTGTCCAGATAAAGGAGTCAGGACCCTATCTCTCCTGTTGACACCATTAAGCCATCACTGAGACCAAGATGGTGTCGGGGGGAGGGGCGCACTGAGGACTGTCAGTCAAAGCTTACCACCCAGCTCTTGTTTAAAACCATCTGCCACTGAACTCCCACTGGCCTCTTTGTATCCGATCCCAAAACCAGCAGCGGAGGGTTGATGGACTCAGTCGTCGGGAGGCATATTCACCACTTACTGTCTTATCAAATGCAAGCAAGGGACTGCAGAAGCGTACATATTCTTGGATGGAGGTAGTAGGTGGAAAGCGCTTAAGGGTTATTTGTCATGCCAGGCGGCACTGACTGCCAGTGCCGGAATAGAAAGCCGTTCCAAGTGGCGTTCGTCTGACTGAGAGAGCTGAAACAACTGCAATCCAGCTGTCACGCTTTGAAAATATATACGGATGGAGGAGCATGGTTTAAAAAAAAAGGGTGCGGTTAATTTTGAGGCTCAGGAGCATGAAGGAGTTTTTTAGTTTTTTTTTAAACCGTTGCAGGCTAGAAAGTGTTGTGCAATTTAGTCACTCCAGAGCCAGTTCAACTCTAATCCAGCGTCAGTGTCAGACAGCACACCTAAATCTCTTCATGGTGGGACTTATCGAACAATAACAGACGCTTTACAGATCCATTTATAGCTGTGAGAGATGAATATTGTGTTGTGACTTCAGGGATGTTGTGGCACACGTGTCAACTTGTTGTAATACCCTAATATTTGATCTATTGCATAAATGTATGAGGAGTTGTCACCAGCATTTTATTTCCGCATTTTGCTCAAACGTTTGTGAGGAGATTATGTCGGAAATTGAATCACCGATTACACTTGAATTCATCTAATTCCACCTCAGGTGACAATTTCGGTCTGAAAAACCGACTAAAACAATCTCGCACAACGTGCTAAGACAGCTGTCTCAAATCAAAGCGAAACGCCCACCTCTGCTTTTCACGTGGAATCATCTCATGGAATAATTATTTTCTATTTGAAGTTGTATAACAACTATGTTCTGTATAGAGAGTTGTCAGATTCAATGAAATGGAAGTGAAATAGTCTGCTTTTTGAGAACAGTAATAAAAAAAGTCTGTTTTTTATATCAGCATATTGTTATGGACAGTCATGGACTGTCCATAACAATTTCTCTGTGCAACAAAAGTATCAAGTTTGTGCATTTTACTTTTTTGGAAAAAGAGAAACACCATCTGCAGTGTGAAATGAACGTCAATGTTTTAAAACTTAACAATGTAACTTCACAACGTAACTTAACAACGTACCTTAACAGCGTAATTTAACAATGTAACTTAACAATGTAACTTAACAATGTAATTTAACAATGTAACTTAACAATGTAACTTAACAACGTACCTTAACAATGTAACTTAACAATGTACCTTAACAACGTACCTTAACAGCGTAACTTAACAACATAACTTAATGACATAACATAACAACATAACTTAACAATGTTACTTACCACAACTGCAGGCTTATGCAATGTTATAAGACATGCGTAACAACATTACGTAAAAAACGTAAACTCAACCATACTTTTGGTTTCACACAGGACCTAAACAGTGGTATGCTGGGTGAAAGTACTGTGTTTGTTTAACCCACCCATTATCTATTGACTTTCTGCCTCTTTAGACTTTTTATTATACCACGTAACTTTCAGCAATGTCCGCTCTATGCTACTTGAATGGCTCTGCAGGTTGGTCCAGTACTATATCAATTTCTCTTTTTGAATCCCAAAACGTCCACATTCAACTTGTCCGTTGTTTGCAGAAATTTCCAATGCTAATGTCTATGTAGCCATAGCTTAAACATCTTCTTTGCCTGGTTAAAACACAAAAATTAGCCATATTGTTGCTCTGGGCGATATATTTCTTCATTACAATGAACATGGCCACTTTAGTTCATTTTGAGTCAAACGTACGTCTTGCTGCTGTAAACACTCACTAGAAACACCAAATGTGTATTAATCCGTGACTGGAAATAGTCCCCGAAAATGTACTATTTACTCCCTTTTTAGATATGAAACGATACATTTGGGACCTATTTTAAAGCCTTACCTCTTCAGTAGGAACAAACGGGCTTAAGGCTGAGAGCCACAGACAAGGGATTGAAGTCAGTAAGTATTTGAAAGATGAACTAGCACATTGTTGGTTTTGTTCTTTTTCCTGCAATGTGTTGACAGTAAGAGAAACATAGAACAACCTCGGCCACAACCTTTAAATAAACATGTTGCCATGCTTTGACCCTATGCAAACACACACCTCTGCAGAATAACAGTGTTCTAGTTTCTCTCCTCTCTTCTCGCTTACAATAGCTGATTACTTCAGAAAGAAAATAAAGAGCTTAGATGTGCGCTCCAAACTCAAACACCTTTTCATGATGAAAGCCCGGGAGAAAGAGAGAGAGAGAGATCAAACCATCTGAATACCAGTGCTGGTAAAGGAGGCAGCACAATACGAGATAGGATGAGCCTCTCCATCTCTCGTGTAATGAAGAATGACTGAGAGGGATTGCATGGGCCAACGGCATCTGAAGATGGGGCCATTGCTATGCACCGAGCGTTACAATTCAGACTGAGCAAGTTGAGACCTATAGCGCGTGAGGTTAGATTGCAAAAAGACGAGAGGAGTGCAAGGTTAAACGCCTCTCCTCTTGCTCTTTATCCCCTAAATGACATAGCCCATTCATACAAGCAGCTCGCATTCAAGGACACTAGCAGGTCTGTTGGGAGGATAAAAGCGAACGTGAATGACAGTCCTATTAAGAAACCGGAAAGAATAAACAAGAGAAAGAAAAAAAAACTGGCAGTGGAAAAAATGACATTTAATTAAAGACTAAATCTTCATCTCTGTGAAAAATGAGAACAAGGATGCTGTAGGAAACCATATTTTATTTTCTATTAAATGACGGGGGTTAAAGGAAGACAGCTCTTGTTAAAGGAAGACAGCTCTTGCTGAGTCTGTCCTCATGTAAAGAGCAGGAGTGATTTGGAAAGCAATAAAGATGTTTTTGGTTCTCACTCTGTAATTCTTAAAAAGTAGTTGGCAAACGCCTTCTGAGATATTTCGTTTGCACAGTTGGTAACAGCTCATGGCTTCATACACCTGTGTGACAATGCCTGTGTGTGTTTTTTTTAGTAGAGTGATATGACACAGTCCTTGAGGAGTGACAGTAAGTCACTGTTTTTTATTGTATGGAGGTAGGCTATAACTAACTGGATTCCTGCTGCAGGCCTTTCTCTTCTCCAGATTTCAATCCTGGGAACCAAAATCATTTATTCACATCAAGAGGCTGCTTTGTAAACCACCCAAAGGGAATGCATTTGACAGTGAGTTTATTTATTCATAATACATTCCCACTGGCGCTTGCACAACAAGTGGATTTATTTTTTCTTTATTTTTTTTTTCTTTACAGCTGCCTATAGCAAGGTGGACTTTAAGCACATCTGTACTTTGAAACTTTTCTACACCTGGGAGGGCAGCGTCTCGTGCCATGAACAGCAATAATGTGATATTTTTTCCTTGATTAGAAGTCCTTTACGGTAAAATGATTCCATTCATTGCGAGAGGTAGAGAAATAATTAAGGTCCAAACTCACCAAGGATTTCTCTTCTAATTGGCCATATGGACTGGAAAGGAAAGTTTTATTGTTTTCCTTTGTCTTTCAAAGCAGATGTGCAGGGTCTTTAGACTTTTGACTTTAGAGACAATGTCGTCAGTCCCTTGGTGATTCCAAACATAATTACTATACCATGTCTTATGCTATTTTAGCCCATGCTAAGGTTAGAAAGTTAAGTACCATCACAGTTTTCCCCCATGGCTTCCTCTAGGTGTATTCAGTCGTCAACAGGCTGCACAGTCTGTGCGATGAATGGCGTCACATGCTCACACTCTACCATCCTTGTTGCCCTCTTGGTAAGCTTTGAATGTTTTATTTGTTTTTTTGTATTTATTGAACAGCAGTGTTAAATGTGTAATGTTACAACACAGACTCCAAAGCAGATACCCATTAAACCATGAGCCTTGACTTTGTCACATATTGTCCTTGGGATCTATTTGGCTCTTTTTGTTTCTTCTTTTCTTTTATGATTGACATTAGTGCAGATAACCGTTATTCCTTTACATGTTCTACTTGGGAATGATTTCACATGACTTGGTTACATAAGTAGAGCTAGGCAGGGGCTAGATGGGGCAATAGCCCTAAATGACCATATGTTTGACGTAGAGTTCAAAATCCTATTTGATTTTCTAATATTCTGCTGTTGTCTCTCATATACCCGACTTAATATGGTATAATAGTGCCCCCAATTACCATAGCAACCTTTTATGCACTGGACTCACCTGGTCATGTCAACGTTCTTTAAGTCACATGATTCATATTTACTACTAAACTGTTAATATTATTATTATTATCACTGGCAGAAGGATTGGTGCCACTCACTCTCTCACTAATCAAGTAATAACACAGCTGTGCGTCCACAGTGTTTTAGAATGTGTGTTTGACTAACAGATGACGGAACTAGAGGTACACACACTGCTGCGTACCTCTCGGCTGCTTCTCTGTGGCTCACTGTCATTGTTTTGGACGGTGTGTTTGGCTAACAGCTAACGGAACTGCCAGTAAACACACTGCTGCGAACTTCTTGGCTACTGCTCTGTGGCTCACTTTCATTCTTTTGAATGGTTTGTTTGGCTAACCGCTAACAGCTAACGGAACTACCCACACTGCTGAGTACCTCTCAGCCGCTGCTCTGCGGCTCACTATAATTGTTTTGCAAGTTGTGTATGGCGGACTGCTTAATACGAACTACCAGTACACATACTGCTGTACCTCTTAGCAACGTAGTGCTGCTGCACGAGCAGAGAACTTGGTGTTTCATTTTGTTTTTGGCAAGATTGTATGATGTGTCTTATACAACCACTTTTAGCCTATTGCCTGCATACATTACCGCATGTTTGAGTTTGAATGAAATGTGTTTTGAGACACCTTACAACTCTTTGGTGTCTAGACAGGGGGTTAGCAAGTTGTGGGTTGTATTCATTCATTCACAATAAACAGCAATGGTTTGTTGCAGATACAGCTGGTGGAGACCTGCACTCTACTGAGTGCACCTTTCTAACTCAGTTTGTTTTTGCTTGGCCAGCAGCATGATACAAATTAAAATAAACCAAACAGAGGAAGCAGGGATTGAGATTAAAACAGCTGGTAAAACCACCTGTGACCTGCAGGTCTGAATGTTTTTTTTTTTTTTTTAAATAAATGCATTGTTATTGTGTGTAGTACTTTTAAATCATGAGCTATGTTTATTCATCTATTAACTACAAATTCTGACCCTGCAATGAATATATAAGCCTCCAGCTAGCGAGATTAGCATCTCTGGTGCTGCTTCTGGTGCCTCCAGTTTGTCTTCTGCACCACAAGACCTCTGTAACAAACTCCTGAGGCTGGGTCCCACTTCAAGAAGAATGCGGCCTTTTATAATGCAAGAAACTCAGATATTTTATATTATGAGAAGAAAAGTGAAATAAATCACAGATATTGTTTTTTTAGTAGTATTGTAATGTTTTAAACTATGATTTCGGCTTGCAAAACAGAATAAGGAGTGTTCCTGGTCTCATATGATCCCTCTGTAATTGCACAGAGAATGCCACGAGCAAGACCTGAATAGAGATTAGTCCTATTTCTTCGTCTTTGATTTCGGGATCCAGAGCCAAGCCAACAGTTTTAAATGACTGTCACCTGCTGTGTTGCTGTATATCCCCCAGGGATGCTGTGATCATTGGCAGGTTGCTGCAAAATCTGACAGACACTTGACTACCTCTCAATGCCAGAGCCCAAGCTGCTAGGGGGAAGTTGCTCTCTTTTTGTTTATCCGTCTTTCTGTATGGATCTGAACGAGAACAGACGGCGTCTGAACATGAATACATGAATACATAAAGGTGGTCGATGTCATGGCACTGGTCAAAATGTCAAACCTATCCAATAGACAGCATTGCTCCCTTTCTGTGCCTTAAGCTGGGATACACAAGGAAAAATTGTGCATGTATTGGCACATCAATTGCAGCATTTTGCCTATTTCCCTGATAAAATTATGCAAATCAAGTTGTGGTGCAAACAAGCCCCTGAAAAGTGCTCCATTACCAATTACAAGTGCAAATTGCCTCAGCTTTAAAATTAATCCACCAAGGCTGGCACCTTTGCACCCTAAAGCCTCTTTATAAATGAAGCATTCTCTGATCTTATCTCAGTTTCTAGGATGGGAAAACCTCTCTCTTGCTTACCTGACTTGCTGGCAACAATGCTGTGTTTTAGAGGCAATGGTAGGAGTCATTCTGAATGGGGGAGAAATCATTGCGGAAAGTCTTTAAACTGCCTCTTCTCAGAATCTTTCACGGAGTGTGGGTGGTGAGTGGATTAGACAGAATCTCAGTTTGCCTTACCTCAAATACAAATCACTTTTAAGCAGTTAAAATGAGGAGATTTACATGAAATTAACATATGCATGGCTATGATAGACACAAAGAGCCTTTTATTAAACAGTAATATTGTAACTTAATGCTTGCTTCACACAGTTTTGCTGTTATTCATTCAAATGAGGGGATACAAGCTCTTCCTGCTTCACTTCTCTCACTCAGGGAAGAAATCTAACCCCATTGTTATACTATTCATCATTGACCATTATCATTTTTGTCACCAATGTGTCTGCAGTTCAAGACATGCTAATTGTCAGCATTTGTATCGCCCAAATTGTATTTATATTGCAGTATTTCTACCTTTTCTGCTATAATACGTATGCTTTCAGTCCAGGTTGATTTGGCGACCCATGCTGTTTCTAAAGATGTTAACCATACTTACGTATTACCAAAAACAAAAGTATAAGAACTGGGGCGCTGGATGTAAAGTACTTGGCTTTGCGAATGTTTTATGAGGAAGTATATGGACTCTACATGTTTGCTCAACCTCCAGGATGCACGCTACTTATTTTGGTGAGGAACACTGAATGTAAACGTAACGTGAACTCAACAGGAACCAAGTACTTATATGTACTACTGTCTTCCACTTCCATTGGTCAGAATGCAGTTTTTAGCAGCTCACAGAGCCTGGATGTAGAGACATGGAAATGTTTGTTTTTTTCCCGCACGTCCTTCACCATTATTCACAGAAGCCACAATGACAAGTATGTTGTTTTACATCTTTACCAAGTGCGAAGAAGTCCAGCAACAGCCGATGACTGTGGGTTTTTCCACTCCTGACTGTGCATTTGCATAATGGAATTATGGGCTCAGCCATGCTATGTCTTTAGTGGACCATTAGGCAGGCCTTTACTGGATTGTAATTAGTGGCTTCTGCCCTTCACCTTCATTAGCATGCAAATGAAAATTCTGAACACCAAGAAATATTTGGCACTTTGGGATAAAAAAAATGCCAAAGTGATTAATCCGTGGCGGAATTGTCTATTTCTATCCATCACAGTTTAGAGCACTTGAAAAGGGACATCGCAAAGTGGTCGAGTCCTTGCAGGTTGATCTGAACAAGCAGCTGTTGAAATGAATTTGGATGACATGACTGGTGACTGAGAGTTCATTTTGACCGAAAGGGTCTTTGGCCTTAATCGAGGAAAAAAAAAGAAATTCAACCTGATGTTCAGGCTGGATATGATGTAGCCTTTAATCCTCCAGTTTCAAGGCCATGTCTGATATGCTTCTACCTTCTAATACCCGTTCTTTACCATTCCTTTCTTATTTTGCATTCACGCCTACCAAGATACATTTTAACCCTACCTAATAAGATGTTGTACTTGAACTCCTAAACCGTCTAGTAGCATTTGCAATTCTAATGCGCTCATTTGCATTGAAACGCTGCTTACCATGAATACAATTGAACTTTCAAGACATGTCAGACAAGACCCTGCCAAAAGTAGCCCCGGACACATACACATTAATCACAGGAGGTGGCCGCTGGGCCAGTGAGTAAGAACATCCTTCCAGCTGCGGCATATGCCAGAGAGGGGTGAAGCCTGGGGGTCGCTCTGCTTTTGTTAACCCTGTCTAATTAATAGGCGAAAGTCATCGCAGGGAGACAGGTTTGAAGGCAGCACCCAATGCATTACTCTAACAAATTACCAAATGCATATAGCTGTAATAGATGTAAATATGAAGAGGCCATCTGTGAGGATAGATAGGTTTGCAGGACCGATCCTTAGCTTGTGTTTTCAGTCATTCATTCATAACCCTTAATTTATTTCTCCGAAGGCCGAGCAGTCATTGTCAGTGCTGTCACTGTGCAGGAAAACAAAAATGCACGGGATTCATAATGAAACAAATTAAACATTTGTCACATGAACAATGGTGTTTGCTACCAACATGGATCAGTACATTTAAAAAGCTTTACTGTCAGAAACTGCGAGCCAAAAAACAAACAGTAAACAAACATGAACATTTCTTCTTCTTTTTTAAGAATGACTGAGTTTGACACCTCTTAGTATTCAAAATGGTGCAGTTCAGCAGTTTATAATTGTAATAGGTGCTTGTAGAATAGTGACTTTGATGGATCAATATGTCTAAATAAATACAAAGATGAACAAAAAATCAAGGAAAATAAGGATGAAATGCAAATACAAACAGTGATGTTTTTGAAGTAGTAGGTATAGTGAGCCAACCTCATACAGCTTCAGTTCATTACACACTGACAACCTCAGTGTCACGTTCATGTTGGATGATTCTACAGGTCACATGCTCCAGTATGTGCAGTCAGTCAGGGCCAATGCAGGAAGTAGTGTGTTCTTTATGCAGTGGCATGAAAAGTAAAGGTGTTGAGGTCGAGGTTGTGAATGTGGTACTTGTCCACAAACAACAGTTAGTATGATGGCTTATGAAAACGTATTTCACAGGCCCCTGAAGTGCAGAACCTGGATAGGCAACAAAACTACTTGGGTTTCGGCTTTTTTACGTAACTTACAGATGTGGCGTTAGTTAAGTACGTAACTTACTGTATGTAACAAAAGTCAAAGTGTTTTTCAGATGCCTAAATATCCTGAATATATGTAGAATAATGTCAAAGTTTTCATTCTGAAAAAACAACAACTGGGGTCTCATTTATAAAACTGCATAAGATCCACAAATAAAATATTTGCGTACATTCAAATCAGGAAATATGTAGGAAGTATGTGCGGCAAAAAATGTTGATTCATAAAAGCTTGCATTTTACTGCCAGGACGCAATTTCAATTTATAAATCCCAAATCAACTGGGAAATGTGCGCACGTGGATCAGCCTCATGTCCCGCCCTCTACACGCCCACATTCAACCATAAATGGTCAACGCAAAGCACCTCATGAAGCTTTCTGCATAGAAATGAGCTGCTGATCAGCGGTTCTTTACGGTGAATCACGTCAAGTACAGAGAAGACGGCCAAGAAACGGATTTTTTTCTGACACAAAGATCGGGGTGCTTGTGGGTGAGGTGGTCCCTGAACACTTGTTCCCTATGCATACGTGTCACTGCAGTATGTATTTGTTTGCACATATGTGCAGGTGGTGAAGATGTGCTGGGTGAGGTGACTGGAGAGGGCAGTGTCACAGTCTGCCTCTATATGCCCTCTGACTTGACTGAAGACTGCAATATGTTGCATCTGGTCCAGATCTGTATCAAGAGAATTTTTGGTGTTTTCCCACCTATGTTGATCGTCTGCCCCGCCTTGATTAGTCTCACCTGTCTCTTGTCAGCCCTGCAGTCGCCAAACCTTCTGCTCACCTGTTCCCAGTTTGTCAGTCCCTGTTTATATTAGTTTGCTTGTCGGCTATACCTGCTTGCTTTTGGACTTTCTTCTTCACATCTACCTACCTGTTGTACATTTAGTTCCTCCCCCTGCTGCCTGCCCTCCAATCGTGACGGACCGAGTGTGTGACCGTCACCGCGGTATCTCCGGTGAGCTCTGATTCTTGCCACAGATGGCTGTTCCCAGTTTATCTATCTTCACAGTAGATATGAAATGAAATGAAATACACCATAAAATAAATATATATTCTGAAATATTAAGCAAAATTTGATTTAAGATTTGAGATTTGAGCTAGTTTCTGTCTATAAGGCACAAATGACACTGCTGGTTTGAATGTTTGCAAGTAGCGTGTGATGATTCCTCATTTCAGCTTCAATTCAACACCTCCTTCGTCAATTAACCCATTGTCTCCACAGCGTGCTTAAAGCATGGGTCAGAGTTTCCGTACAGGTGAGCACATTCTCACGTCAAGTTTGTTTTCGGATCACAACTTTTGCGTGGGAAGTCTCTTTCAGTCCCCGTTTTGTGCATTAAGTAACTGTTACCAATGAGACCCCCGCTGCGTAAACCAAGCATAGCAGATGTTAAGTGAGCGATTCAAGTGGGTGTAAAAGTGGTTAACTACCTGTATGTCAGAGGAGGAAAAGCACATTGTTTCTGACCCTGCTGCTCTCTACTTACATCTGCTGTATTCAAAGTATTGTGAAGCACAGAGAGCTCTTAGTTTTCCTCTACCGCCTGTGAGTTAGTATGGAAATGCAGCAGCAGCACATTACTGACACTTAAATAGTGTGTTCTGGAGACTGGGTTTCACAGTCAGCCACTACAGTAAGTTGTGCTAAATAAATTGGATTACAACAACTCCAGTATTTAATATGAAATGGCCGGTATGCCAACTCATCACACAGGAAGTATTTCAAAGTTACCAGTAACGGATTTCTGTCATCATCCAATCGTCTGTCTCAAATTAATGATTCATATATCATAGATTTTCACGGATGAGTAATCATCCTAAATTACATGTCTTAATATTATAAATCTAAAGCATTAGTTGTATCGGTAGATGTATGACAAATAATCAATATTAAATTACAACAGCACTATAACCACTTCTTATTTTCCTATCTCTGCCTCGATGAATGGGCCTCTGAGGTTTGTTGGCCCTGTATCTCCCCTCACGTCTCATCTGTATATGCATCTGTTTGTGTTTATGGTAACAAATTTCCTCTCTCAAAAAACATACATACATAGATAAAGTTGAGAAATGTGTTGAGAAATATGAGTCAACACATTGTCAGTTCCAACTCGTCCAATACCGACATTTGGTACAGCTACAGTACAAACTACGCTCTACGTACCCCTCTAGCATCAGTTTTGGACGTCTCAGCGTGTCAGTTTCCTCTCATGACATGCAGTTTCTTTTCATAATAAATGTCTGTGTTCTCAGTAAAATTACAGCTTACACTTATTACATGCATCAGGCTGGTCTCATCCTGGTCGAAGGTTCCGACAAAGTATTTCATGATCTCTTCCTATCAAACTACGTGTTTATTTTACTTAAACCTAACTGAGTTTTTTAGAAAATGCCGTATGCATGTGACAAGCAGAAATTGACAGGTGTTGCAGGTTAAGTTGCACGCATATACGGTCTCTTTTCAGAATAAACTTTCAATGTAGGTTCACTTTGTTTTTAAGTTTACTTATGCAACAGACCTACCAAAAGATCAAGCTTTGGGTACAAATGAGTATGGTACCTTAGGTTCGCTGCGTTAGTTAAGATACCAAGGTAAGGTACGGTATGCAGTAAGGGTGTGTACGATGCCGAGGGCCACTGACCAATGATTTGACGTAGCTGAGTAGATAACCAGGATGGTAGTTACTCCCCTAGTTAGACTCTGGACTTCCCAGACTACAGTGTTCAACAGTCCAAAGACCAACCAAGAAAGATCTTGCAATCAGTCGGTCCTTCCGGGGCCACACTTGTCATACTCTAAGTGACGGTAAAGAAAAATGTAGGTCCAGTGGGTACATTTCATTTTATTATTTATTTATTTTTTCCACCAAAAAACCAATTGCATCATTGCTCAGAATGGACAGCTTGCTCAATAATTCATACAATTAGTTTTTCTCCTTAAGCAAGCTCTCTTGTTTCAGTAACCAGCCTCAACCTTAGCACCGGCCCCTGTCTTATTAATCAGCCCCCATCGATTTAGTGTTGAAGCTAATTAAAGCCCTGACATGTGCAGTTGATTCCAGACATCTGTATGTGTCGCGAATGCAAAGGCTCACCCTCTCTGCCACTCTCTAACTCACTGACGCCCGCAGAGCAACTTGTTCCACTAAAAGAAAGAGAAGTGACACACTTGGTGTTTTTCAGCCGATTCATTGCCACTTAAGACCATGTCAGAATACTAACAAGCATCTCTGAAATGTTTGTTTCTTTGGTGTTCATTCTAAAAGAAAAAGTGGTTTATTACAACTTGCGTCGTATTTTCTTAGCTCCGTCGGTTCTGTCAGATACGATCACATTGTTTGTATTTCGGAATGTGGCAACGTTGCTTAAAGTAGGTCCAACGGGGCAAGAAACATGATCAAGTCAAACAATCATACAGTTTCACACAAGCTGACAGTTTTGCTAGATTAGCGTTTTATTTGCGAGTAAATCTGAAAATTATTCAATTTAACTATTCACAGTTTTGGGAAATATTTTTACCATTTGCTTTTTCTTCCACACTGCTCGGGTTAAGCTGGCGGTTTGTGAAACCCGTTTGATTGTCTGACTGCTCATGTTTCTTACCCCGAAGGACTTCATTGTTGCAAGCTGCTACATTCTCAGATTTCAGCATTTACTTTGAAAAGAACAGCGCTGTTCCGACCAATAACAATTATGGTAAACGCTTTGAAATAAAAAAGCTCTTTTCTCAACAGGCTTCTAACTGGGCGCAGTTCATAGTTTACAGCATTTGTTTCTAAATGTGATGACAGCTGTGGTTCATTTGCAAAAACAGTTTGTTCCATAAACACAACTTCTTGTTTTGAACAACCTCTAGTCCAGGGGTCTGCAATTAAAATTCCAAAAGGTCCAGATTGAGAAAATCTCGTCGAGCAAAGGTCCGGAACATTACAATGATATCTAACTCACGCCACTTAGTGCCATATATATACATATATATATACATATATATATATATATATATATATATATATATATATATATATACATATATATATATATATTCAAGAAGCCTAGTAGTAGTAACATCTCTGTGTAGTCAACAACTGTCAAATCAAATAAATAAAATACACATCAATTATATTTTAACAATTATTATTCTCAGTTTTCAAATTTAACTGGATAGATTATAAATAATACATAGAAATACATAAATAAATGTTCTTCTCTCATTTCAAGTAAAATAATCGCTCCATCTAAAAATAAAATACACAAAAAATAACTTTTGAAAAACTTACTTAAAATAAAGTGCTTGATTTTAGAAAGATTAGCCTTGTGTCTGAGGCTGCTGACAGGTATTTGCTTGATTTGTTCACATAACTCTTCTTTTTGTTTCCCCTGAAGTAAAGTTCCAGCTACTGCACTCATGCACTCCTTGACAACCTCTCCATCAGTGAATGGCTTTTTATGTTGACCCAAAATCAAAGCAACTTTCAGGGAACATTCGTAAGCACGTTGTTGGGCAGTGAATGAATTTGTTAATATTCTGGTGGAACGTTCATATTGGGCTCTTAAATGGTTTATTTTCTGTGCCCTCAGTTCGGATTGGAGTGGGTATGTTTGGTCTCGTAGTGGCGTTTCACATCGGCGCTTTGAATAATGGCCACGGTATCTGAGCATATGCGACAGAGTGGTTTAGTAGCGCCAGCAGGAAGAATGAACAAATACGAGTCCGTCCATTCTTTGTTAAAGCTCTGTTTTCGAGGTCCACTTTTCTCTTTTTAGAGCACGCCATGTTAACTTGCTTCTCCGACTTACTCACTTCTCTCACTGCTTCTCTCTCACTGCTCTCGTTCCGTCTCCCGCCTGTCTGCGTAATCTCTCTCGACTCACGATGCATTTTGGAATAAACATTCGATTGGCTGAGTAGCGTCGCGTGAGATTATTTACAATGTCTGTAATTGGTCGGTGTGTTTCCTGAACTGCTGAATGAGTGCCGTAAAGGCCAGAAAAGCTGCGCAGGTTAAAACAGAAGCGCTCCGCCAAAATGTATAATTCTCAATTATCCATCAATTATACGTCCGGGTCCGGATAGGACAGCGTCTGGGTCCGGATCCGGACCGCGGTCCGCCTATTGGCGACCCCTGCTCTAGTCTGTGTCCTGCGTTTTGGTCGGACTTGTTGTGCTATACAGAGCTACAGAGGAATGTGACTCCACACCCCCTTCCTTGTCGCTAAAAGTTGCAGGTTGATTGATGGATGGATGTCATGATATTGATGTTTGAAGTTGGTTGGTAGCTTACGTAAGCACACTTCCTGTTTTGTTTTACAGGAACGAAAGATGATTGGATTTTGATATATGGGTGCACAATATGACCGGGGATGTGATCTAAAGGGGTTAAAAGGGCTTTTTTTTTTTTTAAACTGAGATTTAAGGTGAGCAGAGAGAAACTTTGCACCTTCAGCAGATTAATGTGAGAGCAGCCTTCTATTGTCAAAGTCTGCACATACATCATTCTTCACAGTATGCTCAAACATCCCAGTGAAGTGACATAAGATTTGATCGTTTGCATGCTTTAATGTTGAGGTTGAATAAGAATATTGCCCTCGGATAAGATAAGAACTCAATAGTCAAAGAATCAAGAAAGAAATGTATATATATATATATATATATATATATATATATATATAATTTTTTGTCTTATATATATATATATATATAATGTGCAAATGTTGCATCAAATATGATGGTGACAGACAACAGCAGTGATTATGTAATAGTATGTCATGCATGTGTTAATAAGTGTGACTGCTGTTGGGATGAAGGACCTGCGGTAGTGTTGCTTGTTAAATGTTAAACAGAAAATGTAATTCGTAAAAATCAGTTTTATATCATCAAAAGGTACATCCACGTGTTGGTAATCTAGTGCTTATGTCTAAAAGTGGGTTTTGAGACAGCATGCCCCCTAAAGCAAACCTACTTCTTAGTTGATTGTTGATTGATTTAAACCATAGACTGCATGTAAGAAGTGGACGTAGTCACCATGACGTCACCCATTCGTTTTTGAACTGCTGTTTTGAAGCCTGAAGTTTGGCATTTGGGTCGTCACCATCTTTTTTTTTTGGGCCGTCACTACCATAGCAATTTGCAACTAGATGTGACACAAGAAGGTGGAGCTAAGTACAAGCCAACGCTGAATAACACATTTTTAGGTGACCAAAAATGTTGCAATTATCTTTCATGAACTTAAAACACACTGTGAAAGGGTTAAATAGTTATAATACTCATGTTTACAATGTTTACTGAGGTAATAATACAATTATAAGTACGGTCATTTTCTCATAAACTTTCTCTATGCAATCTGACTTCTTTTTGCAACCGGAGTCGCCCCCTGCTGGCCAGTAGAGAGAATGCAATTGTATGGCTCTTCTGCATCGGCTTCACTTTTCAGACCCGGAGGTTGCAGCCTGATTAAAACTCATAAACTGCTCATTTAGAAGTCTTTAAATCCTATATTATGTAATTCAAAACACTCAAAGAATAGCGCTCAACTACATATGCATTTAAATAGTGTGCTGGTTGTGAAACTGCTGAGTCACCTCAAAGGCCACAGACAGCAATAAGCAGTAATGCAATGCACTAATGATCTTCACATGCTGCACAGAGGAAATGAGTTCTGAGGCTAAATAGTTGAGCCTCTTCTCCCCGGCAGTGGCTCTGTGTCTTTTAAAATGTATAGTTTGTGTAGTAAATGTCCCTTGCCACGAAAAACACTCAACACCATTCATTAAGTAGTATAAACACGCATAACTAGACTTCATGCCCCTGAAATGAATATGTGCTACTTAAAGTAGCAGTGGTGGGTAAACAATTAGCATATCCAGCCCTTCAATGATGAAGCTTCCGACTACCCCTATTAAGACAAGGCATCTTTACACAGTTTAGCCCTGCTGTTTTATGAATTCACAATTACACCTCATTAATGTGTCATTTGCATAATTACAAGGAATGGGGACACCATTCACAGTGGGGTTACACATTACCTTGAAGGGGGAAAAAAAGATGCAACACGATGTAGTGAGCTGTAGGAGCAGAGATATGTTTGATGTTGTGTAGTTCATGTTTTTTGGTTGATTATTAATGAATTTACAGCTCAAAAACTGGGACAAAATTCACTTGTGTGGTGCTGTAAGAATTGTCGTTCCAGCGATGTCAAATTGACAGCTGGAATTCACCAAACCGACGATACCTCTGTTCATATTTTATGAATATTTTCAGCTGCATTAATTCCTAGAATTAAATTCTATCTCTTCATGGGCATGAAATAGAGTGTGAAAAGGCGATACCTGCAATAAATGTGAGAAATTCAGCAAAAGAGCTTATTTGGCTCGCACAGGTACTTTAACCCACCCTCTCTAGGTTATTTGTAAGATAAATGAAACCACAGAAACAGATGACAGGTCTTTAGCTCAACTATAAAATGCAATTAACCAGCAAATGAGGCCAGGCAAGCCACTCTGACCATTCGGCATGAGCAACAGCTAGAGGGGAAGGAGGAGAATGGTAATTCATACCCAATCTGCAAACTGCTCCGCTGCCTTTACCGGGTTGATAAATCGCATTTGACATTTAAACTGCTGCTGATTTGGGTATTCAAAGGTATTTAATTCAAATTTCAGAAATGATCAAATATGGCCTCTTTTATTGCAGTCTGTTTGTTGAAATAGATTTTTGTGAAATGGTTCTGAAATGCACCTAAAATGTTCCACCACAGGAACAGACTTTTTAAAGGCTATGAATTTAGAATTGCCAATGCTCATGTTTTAACAAGACTAAAAGTCTTGTAGCCATGCTAGCTGCTCTGTGAGGCTGTACTCAGCTGTTGTGAGCTAAATGCTAACTAACTAATTTTGTCTTAGACCAAAGTAAATTCAACAAATACAAATTTTGCCAACGATGGCTAGGGCTAGGGGCCAGGGGATCAAGGAGCTACAGGAGGTAAAGCGGCTCGTCCAATAATTAGAGGATCGGTGGGTCGATCCCCTGTTCCTTCGTGTTGAAGTGTCCTAGAGCAAGATACTGTGTGTGAATGAGCATTTACATTAGTCCCTGAGGAGCAGTTTGGCCCCTTCTCTGTGTGCAGACTTGTCTCATCCAGCATATCACACAAAATGATTTTGTATGTTATCCATGTAATGGATAGTAGGAAGTATAAAGTATGCTTAAGCCCACAACGGGGCAGGCAGGAGGAGAGGTGGATGTGTCCAACAAACAGCGATCTTTCAGCCAGGAGACGGCTGTTCGCTCCCCATGTGAAACGAAAGGTCAACGTTGATGTTTTTGTCACGTAACTTGCATACCAAACGACGATCTTCTCCTAAACCTAACTAAGTAGTTTTGTTGCCTAAACCTAACTGAGTTTCCTGTGAAGACGGGGGGTTATTGTGAAAAGAATGTATGCATGTAACAAGCGAAGTGTTGCTGGATTTCGTATAGGAAAACGCACAAAAAGAGGAGTCATTTTGTAAGATGTCATACAGCGGCGGCTCGTGGAAAATGTTCTATGTAGGGCTGTGCCACATCCAATCAATTTCAGCAAACATCCCAATATGATTTAATGCAAAAAAATTAAGTTATCAAACACGCATTACTATTTTGCAGTTAAATATTTAACATTTATTCCAACACGAAAAAAAGCAGTAAATAACACTTTGACAAACCCGTCAGGACATCACCCTCACAGGCAATGCAGTATAATATAATAATATATATAGCATATAATAATATTCAGTATAATATAAATAACACACACACATACATATATATATATATATATATAAAATATAATATAATATAATAGAACATAGTTTATTTTTTGAGATGCCCCTATGGACCTTGTTTGTTGGGAAACCAATAGGGAGGTAAAGATCAGGAGAAGTAAACATGAAGTGCAAATAGGAATAATGGTGTTAAATTAAGCTATGATGAGTTTTCACTGTGGTGATTGCTTTAGCCCTGTTTGAATCAGTAGGAACAGTTAAACTCTGCGGGGAGAGTTTGTAGCTTGTGTGCTGCTGTTTTACTGCTAAGCTAGTTTAGCGTAGCCTCCCAGAACACACGTGCGGTGCCTCAGCTGTTTTTTTTTTGTTTTTTTTGTTCCGGGTTCAGAGGTCACACAGCCCGTTGTCTCCTACGTGAGCGCAGTCCACCGAAAACATTATACTTCCCACAATTTAAGCTTCTGCATTTTCCAAATGCACTAGTATTATTCAAACGTATTGTTCGGTTCGTAAGTCTCGTACCGAACGGTTTAATACGAATACGTGTATTGTTACACCCCTAGGAACAAATAATAACCGTAGCTGCGTCATAATGAGGTTATTATGAGGTGTTTCAGCTGCAGGACAGCACTGAAGGCCCAGGTATAAAATGCACGGCCCGCCACTGAGAAAAGATGTTCACTTTGCCTAATATGGCTAGCTTGACAGAGTTCTCCATGTGTGCCCTGGTGTTCTCTGCGATCAGCTCGTTCACCTGCAGTTTCTCTGCCAAAGTTCTCCTCTCAAACGGGTCTTGGAGGAGTATGGCTCGAGCTTGCGCTCGCCTGTAGAGACGAGTCCTGACGAGGACACGCAGTTTGGGGCGATACAAATTTTGCCCAAAGCTGAATGTATGATTTGCTAAATTGTATGTCATACATTTATATCTCTAATCAGCAATTGGCTAAACTGCTTCACAGACCCGCCTCCTTTGGGCGATTTTTCCACAGCCCCAACACTGCTGAGACATGCAGACAGGTGGAGATGACGTGCAGGAAAAGCATATCATTTGTGCAGATATCACATGTTACATATATTACTGGGTGCATTCCATATTTCAAAAACACAAATATTGACAATTTGTATAATTTATATTTTTTATGGCTCAAGATATTTCAGTCTGGACCAAACGACGGACCTACATTGCCATCTCCAGGGTCACGCAAAAGAAAACTGTTGATTTCGGAAAAAACAGTTAAAGGATCTGATTGCATAACTTCATCATCACTCAGTGTGTTCAGACTATAATCTGCAGTATCAATGCAAAGCATGCCTACATTTCATCAGGGAGAAATGTAAAGCTCAGTGCGTGCCGCCCACCTCCCTGAGCCACAACCAACCCACAAGCTCCAGTGGTCGGATATCTTGCCAAGGCCTTTTGTTCTCAGCCATAATACATCTTTATTAGTATAATCCCGTTGCTCCTGTGCTTTACTCACACTCCATTAGTCTTTATCCAAATCATGTAGTTACAAACAGACTGTCATTGAAGGCAGGAGGAATACTCTCCGGACATCAGCGATGGATAATTGCTTTAACTTTTCCACTAACTGTTTAGTGCATCAAGTCTGAAAAGCCTTTGGCAAAGAGACAACAAGCAGCCCACATTTGGAACAGAGCGACGAAAAATGACAGTTACACTGTTTCCATGCAAAAGAAACCTGGCTCTGCTCCGTTCCTCCTCCCCTAGTCTGGATACAACAGCGTGCACAGGGGTCCCGAGATTTATGGCGGCAGCTCAACGTAGCTGGTGGGGGGAAAGTCTTCGGGGGTTTTCACATCCCTCCATTTGTTTTGCACATTACTGATGTTTCCCTTAATGTGCTCCGAGCATCCCCACGAGAAGCCGAGATGGGGCTGTTCTCAAGTTCAGGCTTCATTTAGTTTCCCCCCTTGTTCTTCTCTGGAGATAAAACCTGACATGCAGACCTCTCTGGCTCTCCTGAGGAGCTATTAATACGGGAAGAGGAACAGAGGAGAGGAGGTGGCGAGCCCCAGATCCACCTGGCAGACCAAGCTCTGCCATGTTTATTTGGATCCTACATGGATAATGGATGAATAGGCAGGCAATTGCTGTTAGTAATGGCGGCAAACTGATGCTTCCGAGGTCCCTTATGAGCAGTGGGTGTTTTTTTTGCCAGCTAGAGATCTCACATCATTAATATAACTGTGAACTGATTTTCTTTTTTAAATTGTTGAACGTCTTCATCATGTACGATCTGGAGTACTGAAGTGAATATACAGTGCAGTAACAATAGGTTGGCTTTGTGCCAGTGCATAAAATATTTTCAGAATTATTAGCATAACAAAAGCAAAACTTGATTTCTTTGCATACACACGTAGTCATTCATTTCCATGTATTTTGCAGTGAAAGTGGCTGACTTCTCTAGCTTCTTATGACATTCAAACACCACGAACATTGAAACGGTTCAGTTGAAAGTTTGTGGTGTTTATTATTCAGAAATCATGTAATGTGGTGTCAGTAAACGGCGCGCCGCTCTGAATGGAATATCTTCTTGAGCACACAGTGGGTGAACATAAGAAAGGTGAAAAAGGTTCTGCCTCAATGGTGAATCCAGCTTTTACTGCACAAAGCACTCACACATTGTTGTTTACTCACTGTAAGTGGTGATGACGCAAAGCACCCAAAATGTATCTGAGCAATAACACAGATGCTTCTGTTTCTACTAGAAGGAATATGCAAGTGAGGCTGGCTACCTTCTTCCAAGGTGCATGTAAAAGGAGGTGAAACACTTTGATATGCAACGACTTTGTTGTTAGACCAACACGTTTCGGCTCACCATGGATGACCCTGCTGGTGCTGACAGACTCATATGACGCTCATTTTTCTAGAAAAAACTGTCAAAAAGTGAGGGTTAGGGTTATTTTTTGTGTATTTTCTAGCGAACCATTTGGAGTCAGTATTTCATATTATAATGTTTATGCACATTTGGAAGTATCACATTCGAAAAAACTGTATGGAAAGGCAAAATTAAATTAAAATTCACTAAATTGAGCTAAATAAAATGTCCACGCTAGCTTGATTTTTTTTTGCTTTTATTGAAAAATAATTGATGCACTAAATGGGATAAGGAAACACTTTTGCTGCCGTAGCGAACATTGAACTCAGTTGAATGATCAGCTGTTTCCAACACCGACGTCTTTCTGGATATACATCTCTTCATCTCCGGACACCATGAAACATGGCAAATATAAGGTGACTTAATTCAAACTTGCCCAATTATAACAACTCTGAAGACCTTTTACCATTTTACTCTCATAGATCGACTAAGGCAACTTGTTTTGTTTCCAGTTAGTAACCTCTACTTGCTCTTCTACTCTCTTTACAGGTGGATTACAGCCATGCGTAAAGCCAAGCCTATACCACCAGCTTCTCACGATAGTACGCTAACTGGTTTATTTGCTCCAAACTAGTTGATGGAAATGCGCCTAATTTGCATTTCTGTTTCGCGAACTCAGAAGTTCATCTACAATTCATTTGACAATTGTCAACACTGTTGTCAGTTGTTATTTCAGCAGGCAAAATCAATGGTCATTCACTGAACAATGGGAGCCTGCTTTTTTCTTCTTCTGTCTGAAATCAAGGACACATTCTTACAAAAAAACATCACACTATTTCAAGGTGGAAATCTGCAACGACTAGCATGGTGAACTAAACATTTGTCGCTCTAGAATGTAAAGCTGCAGGCATATCAACAGAAAGGGAAATGGTCATGAAGGCAAAGGAGTGAACTGGGGATGCTCATGGTATATCGTTGTTGTCAGAGCATGTCTGCATTTGTCTGACTGACACTTATGGCCCATCAGAGAAGATTAAAAGAATCAACGTCCTTGTGAGTGTGTTTGTTGTGCTTATTTGCTTTTTCTTCTTTTAGATTTCCCCAACCAACCCTAATTCCATACAGAGCCAGAACAGCCTATACTATATTCAGCAAAATGCCTTTACCACTCTGCCAGATAACTTTGCCATGCCTCAGTCTCCTCTGGCTGGCCTCGCAATGCCTTCACATAAGGACAATGAAGAGAAGGCGATAAATCTTTATTGAAGCAATTATAGAGCAAATGTTATTTACACCACCTAATTGGGCTTGGGTATCTCTCTGCTCATAGAAATTACGGCTCGAGGGGAGTTAAAATGGACACCAATTAATTTTTGCTGACAGAATCAGCAAAACAGCAAATGGCAACAAAGGGAGTTTCCCCAGGAGTAAGTGACTTTAGAGGGAGGGGAGAATAACTCAGCTAATGTAGTCACAACATCCCACCATTTCCATATAAATAACTTCCAAAGAAATAAGAAACTCATTTGCGCGGCTGAAAAGAAATCAATTATGGCAACAAACAGGCTCGCGCCATTCCCCTAGACCTTGAAAAGTACGGCTGACATGGTTATAGTGCATTCTAATGCTTTGCTCGGGTTCTAGCGGAATATGCATAATGTGCACTGACGGACAGGGAGGAGTAACGTCAGCTAGTAAATGTCAAGTACACATACAGGACCACACACAGCTTATTAAAAAGCTGTCACTAGGAGAGAGGAAGCTAACAGGATGTACCAGACTTGATGAGGATTTATTACCCACTGCCATCTTTACTAAATGGCATTCTTACACTCTCAGAGTCTTAAAATAAATCACCCTGCCGATGTGTGTATGGTGTGTGTGTGTGTGTGTGTGTGTGTGTGTGTGTGTGTGTGTGTGTGTGTGTGTGTGTGTGTGTGTGTGTGTGTTATTGGGTCACTTTTGAAAAGTTGCTTTGTTTGGCATAGTTTTTGACACGGTAAGGAATTACAAAGGGCACAAAGAGTACATGGTGTAGAGTAAATATGGGCAGCGTGGGTTGTCCTCATACAAACCGCTTTAATAGCTGTCAATATCCGCGCATGCAGTCAGTTCCAGCAATCAAGGACGCAACAGGAGTGAGGGGTACCCTGAATAATTTAGGGGGCAGAACAGGGACCCTGTGGTTTAGATATTTATTGTTTAAGAGCTCTTGTGTTGTTGTCATGGGGCCCATTTTTAAGCACCCTGCAGGCAATTAAGAGAGGCTCTGTCTTTGACACACGCCCGCTCGGTCTCGTAACAGTTCATAAAATAAGCTATCTCAAAATGTGAATAACATCCCGGCACGACAAAAGGTGGGGTCTCACCATATTTCTCGATGAAGTCGTCTGACATTGAAGCAGCAGAGGTGGAAACAACCCCACTCAAATAAAAGTGCTAAAGCATGCTGCAACCACAGTTTCCACCAGCTTCCTTTGAGATTCGGCTCAGGTTGACGGCTCATCCCTTGGGGCCATACCTTCACCTGTACTGTACTGTATGGCAAGCTCCAAGGGACAATGTTAACAAACACAGCATAATAAGGACCTGACAAAGCTCTCTACAGTGTAGAAAACTGTGTTATATCAGAATTACAGAGCGATGCTACATCCCTTCCCTCCCCGTTCCGTTCAAGATGTGTATTTTTTAATCCCAGTTACTCTATGTTTCAGAACATAAAAGCAGAACTGGGTCAGAAATCTAGCATACTAATGCCTCACCGTCAAGTGCGTCACCACCTGCTCAATCCAACTGCACAGTCTATCTGGCCACTATCACTTTCAACCTGTCTGCTTAAACCTTTGTTTTACTTGTTTAGTTCCCCATTGCTGGATGAAAAGTCTTGGTTTGCTGTCTGGGGGTTGGAAACATTTAAATGAGGACTCTGTTGTGTTAAAAGTCTAGTGTGTAGGATTTTGGCTGCACTTAGCTGTGATTTTGTAGGTTGCAACAAACTGAAACTTCTCCTGTGTGCCAAGTGTTGACGCGAAAACGCGAATGGCCCAATCTAGAGCCAGTGGTTGGTTTTGTCCTGTCTGGGCTACTGTAGGAACATGACAATGCAACATAGTGGACTCCATGAGGAGGACCCCCTCCTTATGTAGATATAAACGCAATGATTAAATAGCATCAATGCAACAGGATAAGCTGCACAGTGTCGGACATTTTTCTGCGTAACTATTCAATGATAATGGTAAAAATGCTAACAGATTTAATAGCTATATACTGTACACCAAATTCTGCTTTGTAGGATGGGAGTATGAAATTGTTTAATTAGAAATTGTGTGCGGTGGTTGTGTGCACGCATGAGTGTCACTTTATTTTGGGGGTGAGGAACCAAGATAAAAAATGTGCACCGGGGTCAATCACAGCCATGTCGAGCAGCTGTAGGAACAGCTCATTCTAAGGTAACCAAAACATAACTCTTATTTCCAGGTGATTTTACACTAAAGAAAACATTCTTATTATCTTAGATCCTATTTTATTGAATAGATAAATTCTGTACACCTGACCTTTAACCTATGCAACAGCTTTTAAAAGGTGCGATGCACATAAGAATAAAAAAAGAGCAGATGATGGTTGTTTTTTTTTGGTTTTGTTTGTTCAACAATCTAGGATGTATGAACAATTCTCTGAGCTGATAATATGGCCGATATCTTAACCCTAAAACTTCAACATCAGGGAAACATTGTCCATCAACTTGAACGCCAAGCATCATTGATGTAAACACAGAGTCCGCCTCCTCTCGTCCAGCGCTCTGTCCTGCGGGCGGACTGTAGAACAGTCACCGATCTCCCGTTGCTGCCTTCGCCTGAGTCTTATTTCATCCATTTTATTTTGATGTGACCAGACATTAATAAAAAACCCTTAGGTTCTAGCTGGGTAAGCTTTGCTCCATCCCGACTCTCTATTTTCTCCTCCTGGGGCAGTTGAATCCGTATTTGGTGGCGTTTGTTCCGGCTGGTCTGGCTGGGCGGTCAGGAAGATGCTGTGGGTGGTGATCGTCTCAAGGTCCGCTGCACTAAATCCAATCTCTACGCTTCCTTTTCCAATGTTGATGACTTTATGGTTATGTGTAGGGAACTAAAAGCACTTAGTCGAGGTTAAGGAAATACTTTGGTTAATGTTAAAATTTCCCATTTCAGGCTTCAAATCGCCTTTGACTTTTTCAATATTAAAGCATTATTTTTATTTTAACTTCAATATTGTTAATTTTATGATTTGTATTTTATTAATAATGATTTATTTGTAGAAACACAAAGTGTTAGGAAGCTGCATGAGATAAAAGCTGCTCACAATTACAAAAATATTTTTAAATAATTTAAACAATTGACAATAAATGTCCACAGAGTCAAATAACAGTCTGTGGCCTTATAACTCAGCATGTCAATGCTGTACAAGTCAGCTGTGGTGAGAAATGTTTGAGTTTTCTAGATGCATGGGGTGTCTTCACAAAAGTGAGTTATGCATGAGGGAAAACATGATACCAAACGTCTTAAAGAGCGTTAGGGGAATCTGGGAAATAAATACTGAACAATTAGACTGACGAGTCAGTAAAACAGACTATTCCTATACTTTTTCTGCTGTTAATAAATGTGCTCCACTGAGGAGAGGGGTTAAAAGGAGAAGGAGAGAAAGTTGTAAAGCATGATAATCAATATCCCTTTAACCCAGAAGTGTTGGAACCGGTCAGACCGTGCAGCAGAACAGATTGGACGGAACATGCAGAGACAAAGGTTGTGTTTGAAACGGCATGCTAACGTACCGCAGACCACATACTCAGTCTGTATGTACTGCATACTGACTACCAAATGAAAGTATGCCATTACCAGCAGACTGTTCAAGCAACGCGTCTTCTCTGCATCACGACGTTATCAACCCAAGCTACCATTAAATGAAAATTGTATATATATTCCAGTATTATTAAAAAGCAAATTAAAATCATGAAATATTTCAGTGTTAAACAGGTTTTCTGCAGTACATTATACATGTGAGCTGCAGTTTATTCAACAGTTCATTATTTGAACCGTCTGCCTCGCAGTCCACCAACGGACAGCCTGAAGAGCCTCAATGCATTTTGGGAAATCCACATACTATGCATCTGAAAAGCACTACATACTCAATTTTACGTCATTTTAAGTGTGAATATTGGATGAAATTGGGAACACGACGAAAGACTTTATCATATTCAAGACAAAATGTCTCTATTTTAAAACTGTTAGAGGAGAAAATTCAGACTTTTTAGAGTCCCTCTATTCACAATGGATGCTGAGTTTTCTGAACATAAGTAGGTAAACACAGTATGTCATCCTCTGTCTAACGCCTACAGCTACATTTAAGATATCATTCACACATATATAAACACATTTTCAGTTGTAAGTGTTAAAATGACGACTTCTTTCAGCTGTTTTTATTGGATGCTTGTAGGGATTTTGCACATTCAATAACTTTGAATTGAAGTAGCTTGCGTGTCAGCTGTTTCAAAGGATAAACTGTTGGAATTCAATCTGCTAAACAAACTGGGAGCAGTCTTCATTTGGAGTAGAAATGAGTGGGGCACTAGTGGGAAAACGCAATATTGTCTGCTCTTCCCTCACTGGACAAGGTCAATTAGAGAAGGACATGGATTGGCAATCAAACCTGACACCAAAGATGGACTATAGTGATTACAACCATGCAGATGGGGGGCTTTAAAGGTTATTAATAATGATTTATGGAATTAATTAAAGAAGTAGGATAGGATTCCGTGCCTTAAATACATTATATAAGTCCAGCTGAGGGAACATTTACCACTTGCGGGAACTCCAGTTATAAATGCACTATGTTCTATGACTGGATGGTTTGTCATTTGGGCTGTGGTGGAGTTATGATTATGATTACGATCACAGAGAGTGAAGATGGATCAGCTGAAGGGACGCAACATAAATATCAGATATGAGATTCCATGGATTGATTCTGAACACATTTGTCCCAGCGTTGTGCTTGCATCATAAATGACACAAACATTGTCTATTAATAAAGGCATGGTTTATTATTGGTCTGCATTTGACATCAAAATGTATTTTGTCTCCATCTTCGCTGAGGTGCTTCTGCGCTTTGCCTCATTGGCATTATTAGTGAGTCCAACTGTGTTTTCAGTACTGCAGAGTCTTTTCATGATGAATTTGAGTTTCTCTACGTGATGATGCACTTTGGCTGTTCAGCTTCTTTAATTACTATTTTTTCGACTGCATGGACCACAGCCATGGTTCCAAAAATGGGTGGCACAGCAACCTGAGATTTTACATTTTCATAACATTTCACCACATTGTAAAAAAACCACATGCATTATCTACTCCAACCTGTAAACTGCTCCTTTTTTGGCCACTTGGAGGCAGAGGAAATAAGCTGTGATCACAACACTTCAATTTATTGAGATACAAGATATCTTCCACGGAGTTCTGGCAAAACGTTATCGCCTTAAAGCTTTTTATGGCCAATATGTTAGCAGCAATCTAGTAAACGATATTCATCATAGCAGTAGCATTAGCATTCAATTGGAGACATTTTCCGTCCACCTTGCAAATGAAAATCCAAGGTTCATTCTCCTTCTAGCTTCGTTTTGGCCTTCCACCTCCTCCTGAGGGAGATATTTGTCTAAATGCTGCACTATTGTTCATGAGCCAATCGCTAACTTTGTCTGTTGGGATAAAACACTGGGGGTTTAAAGGAAGCACTACTTTCTTCATCCGGACTTCATCAATCTTAATTGCACCATTGGGGAACTTCTATAACCCACAGAGAAGAAGTACATTATCTAAGAAAATGAGTGATTATGCTACGATGTCTGTAGTATGTTACCTATGCTCCAGGCGGTTCCTGTTGCCTATCACTATGTCACAGGGACAGCTGTCTGGAAACTACAGGCAATGTATGTCTGTGTGCATCTGAACATTAAGAGCCAGTGGTGACCCTCTAAACTCATGGCTGGCCATTTCCTCTACAGTGGAAAAAAATCTGTCAGCATTGATTTTATGGTGCTTTGGGGAGAAAAAAAAACTCCCTAAGATGTCGCCCTAAAGGTGATAAATATATAAACATTGCATATAAGAAAGTTTTTCCATACGCAGGATGGATATATTTTACCCCAATGGACTCAAAACAAAAAAATATGTGAACAACAAATATTTTATATATAACAAATTGTTTTGGTTGCCAACTAATAAAAAAAGATGTGCTTTTGGTATATTGAGAAATTGTTGTGCACCTCTCTCCTGATAACACAGCAATGCTTACATCGATGGGAGTAGCAACACAGACATTTATTCATTTGAAGATGTTGTATGTTATTACCTTAAAGGTGCAATGTGTAAGATCTGGCCAGGATTTTAGTTTAAAAGATTCCAAATGAACAAACACTATCAACAGAATGTAAAGACGTCTATGTGTTGTGTTGCAGATATCTACTGAAATGAGCATGCTAAGAAGCTAGCCTCCCCCCGTCCTGTCTTGTAACACCACTTGTACCACGAGAGGCCATTGTGAGTCACTGGGGCAACTGGGGCTCAGTGTTAGAATGGGTCGTTCTTCAATCGGCAGTTTGACCCCCGGCTCTGCTAGTCCATGTCGATGTGTCCTTGACACTTAACCCCAAATTGCTCCCGTAGGCTGTGTGGTGTATGTATGTTATGAATGAGTAGTTAGTCCTGATGAGCAGCTGGCACCAGTGTATGAATAGGTGTGAATGGGATGACATGTAGTGTTAAAGCTCTTTGAGCGGTCGGAAGACTAGAAAAGCGCTGTACAAGTACAGTCCATTTACCACTTGTAGCATATAGTCTACCTCGTGAGAGGATGAAGTATAGCACAGTCCCACACGTGAAGGTAATAGATAGCAGTGCTACTTTGACTTGCTCTAAGAGTTTCAGCAGTTTGATCGATTTTCGTATTCTTGCCTGCTGTTAGTTACTTCATTTTTTTTTCACGACTAAATTTAGATTGTATTGACCCATTATCGAGTTAAAATGCTGCCTCCTATTTCTTTGCAGCATGTGGCCAGATCGTACACATTGTACCTTTTAAAGGAATATGCAACTCTGTTTTTGCCCAGTGGCCATTTCAGACTGCGAGACGTCTCATCTAGCTTGTTAATCATTCCCCATACACAGTCAAAAACTGACGTGATCGTTTGATGCATTACTGTGAAATGCTCCAGTAATTATTCTTTCCTTTAACAAGGCAGGCAAGAGAATCCAGGCCGCCCTCCCTCCCTCCCATGTCTTAGTCATTTATTTCTTCATTTTCTCTCAACTTAGGAACAATCTCAGTCGTACTGGAGCATGGAGGAAATGTGACCAGGGGAGTGGGGCTCTTTAGCTAATTTAGGATGGCTAATCGGTGTTCTAAGCATACTGAGCTACACTTTTCTAATAGTCGTGATTATTTTTTTGAGGTATATCTTGTCAGGGAAGCTTTACTTAGCACAAATATAATTGTTTCTCTGCTGAACAACAGTACACCCACATGTTCGAGCGGCGGTCAGAAAATGACTCCTATTATTGCTCCACTGGCAAAGTTGCAGGTTAAAGGGCCTTGCTTAGAGGCAACTGATTGGGAGGTTTTTTTGACGAAGGTCAGTGAGTGACTCATTCACTTCCTACGCAGAGGTTGTTCCCTGCCAATCTGGGGATTTGAACCAGATGACCTCCAGGTTGCATGCTTGCTTTCACCTCTGCGGTAAATCGTGTCTCCAGCTGCAGCTCTTGTGTGATTGTCAGATTGTAGAATGTGATAGAATCTGAATTGTAAGTCGCTTTGGATAAAAGCTTCTGCTAAATGACTGTAATGTAATGTAATGTAAAGTGTAGTTACAATGTAAAACATAAAATGAACATGAGACTGACATGTGCAATGTGTTTATAATATTTGATTGCCAGATTTCAGTGCATTGGGGCAATTGGGGTCTGTCTGTCTGTCTGTCTGTCTGTCTGTCTATCTATATATATAAGATTTCTACCAGAGACCAAAAATGAAGTCTTATAAAATGATATTATTTGGATATGTCATATTTTATTTATTTATTTGAATGAACTGTTAAATTTCATTTTCAGCCATGTTAACCGCATGCCTCTATGAATGGTAATGTTGGATGGATTGCCATTCAAATCTGTACATCGTCCAAAGAGGACAAGGCCGGACTTTAGTGATCCCCGGACTTTTCCTCTAGAGCCACCACGAGGTTGATATTTGTGATTTGGAGGGATAACCCTGGAGTTTGGTACATACAATCAGATTCCTCCAAGGATCAATTATATGAACTTTGATGATCTCTTAAGTTTTCATGTAGCGCCACCATCAGGTCAAAATTTCAATTGGCTCATTGATTTTATTGATTACCCCCAACTGCTACATTCTACCAATAGTGAAGCCAGAAAGCTCATAGTGACACAGGATGCTCATCAATCTTTCCACATGTCATTAATAACTTCAGAATATATATAGAGAGGGAGATTTTATCCAAACATGTAAACATATCAGAATGTGGAGATTACACTTCATTCATTCAGTCAGTGCGGATTGATGCATTTGATCACTCTGTTTCATGAGACAATTCAGTTTTTGATGTTGGATGAATTTGGCAACTATGAAGCACTATTGTGTTCCTGTTGTGATCCTGCGTGACTCGCTACAAATCCAAGTTGCACTGGTCTCTTTTGGACTTTTTCAGCTCCCCAATGACGCGGTGAAGCTTCAACCAATCACATGTTGTTGTTTCACCCTATTCTGTCTAAAAATAATACCATTGGCCAGTTCACAGTGCTATTTATCGCCATAACTACGTCAACAAGCGCTTGAGCAACACTTCAGCACTGTCTCGGCCATTTCATTGCTTTTGTTGCTTGCTAACATAGCAATGGCAACTGCAGCAAACATAGTATTTGCAGTCAGTTTAGGGTTAGGGGGTTTTGGTGTCCGCCATACCAAACTGACTGCCGTCACGTAAGCCTATATTATCATTACCCAGGAGACTATTTATGTGTTTAGAAACATTGACGAGATCATTGCACCTCATTAAAAGAAAACTTTGAAATTGGAATTGACAATGAGGGAACACACTTTTGGAGCCTCCAGGCTCCAGGGGAGAGTCAGTGAGAGAGAAAGAGAGAGCGAGAGGGACAGGTATAAGTGAAAGTAGAGGAGGTGAGCCATCAAGAAACACTTCCTACATGGTTCAGGAGACTAATTATACAAGAAGGCCAAGCTAAGTCGACCACTTCAGAGAGTCTGCAGGCTACACAGGGACCAAGCGACATGGATACCACATTCAAAGGAAGGAAACAGCTTCTCATGCATGCCTTATTACCCTAAAGACCGGCGTCTGTGGCAGATAAGTCACCTACTCCTTCTAGCCATGCTCCTCTGCGGACACAGATCCTGTAATGATACATTTCACTTCTGGCGATTTCCAGTTTGATGGGTGGAAATGTGAAAACAAAAAAAAGGAAAAAGTGTGCAGTATGGGACATCATCTCTGACCCCCATCAAAGAGTTCTCTCTTCAAATCTCGTGGTAAAGCGAAACAGTGCCAACCCCTCATTTTCCTGCGGTCCATCTCTAATGGGATTTGGGTTTTATATTAAGTCCACCTTCCCCTTCCCACCATCCCTTTGTCCTGACACTGTGGTGTGAGTGATTTGAATTTAAAAAGTGGCTAAATCCACAGAGCAGGCTTCAAATAGGATTGTGTGTGCCTTTCACTGTTAAACAGGGCCTTCCAGGTAAGCCTGTCCTGTAAAATGACAGAAGAGGTGAGGGGTGCGGTTATGTAAGCCATCACTTACACGCACGCTCGCTCACAAGAGGAAGTTCTCTTAGATCGTCTTGTACAAGTCAGTAAGGCAGATTTTTCTCTCTTAGAAGTACTGTCGGCCAGTGTACAGCCAAAGGCCCCAGCTGAATGTCACCGGGGCTCTTCCATGAACATAAACAGTCAATGCGCTGTGTTTTTGCACACCGCTTTCATTATTCACAATAATGAAGGGGGGGGGGGTAGATTCTGTTAAATAAATCATTCAAGGTCAAGTACGTAGTAGCATCAGTTACATGAAGCGCTAAACTGCTTTGAGTTTTGCAGTCTATCATATGAATCGCTGCAGCTATGTTTAAGCTGCATGATAGCACCACAGGATATTACAGCATGTTTAAAGTCAAAATATGTGTCGCAGATATTGATGCGTTCATCACATACAACACAGACTGCGTGCACAATTATTAGGCAAGTTGTATTTTTGAGGATTCATTTTATTATTGAACATCTACAGCGCTCTCGGTCAATTCAAAATGTTAATAAACCTCAAACCTGAATATTTAAGAAAGTAAAAGTGAGGTTTTGGCTTTCTGAGGAGAATATCTATGTGTGCACAATTATTGGGCAACTAAATGAAAAAAAATCTCACCTGTTTATTTTCATCTGTTAAAGTGAGAATACTAAACAAACAACTCAGAATTTACAGATAAACATTTCTGACATTTCAAAAATAAAATCTGTCACCAATGTAGCCCCCCCCCCCCCCCCCTTCTTTTCAGTAACAGTAATAAGACTTCATTCATGGATTCTGTCACTTTCTTGATCTGTTGACGATCAACCACAGCCTCCCAGACACTGTTCAGAGAGGTGGACTGTTTTCCTTCACTGTAAATCTCCCGTTTAAGAAGGCCCCACAAGTTCTCAATAGGGTTTAGGTCAGGTGAGGAAGGGGGCCATGTCATTATTCTTTCACCTTTAAGGCCTTTACTGGCTAGCCACGCAGTGGAGTACTTGGATGCATGCGATGGAGCATTGTCCTGCATAAAAATCATGGTCTTCTTGGAAGATGCAGACCTTTTCTTGTACCACTGCTTGAAGAAAGTGTCTTCTAAAAACTGGCAGTAGGTTTGGGAGTTGATTTTGAGTCCATTTTCAACGCGAAAAGGTCCTTTTCGTTCTCATTGAGAACTTGTGGGCCCTTCTTAAACGGGAGATTTACGGTGAAGGAAAACAGTCCACCTCTCTGAACAGTGTCTAAACTGACAGAATCCATGAATGGAAGGCTTATTACTGTTATTGAAAAGAAGGGTGGCTATGTTGGTCACTGATTTATTTTTTTAAATGTCAGAAATGTTTATTTGAAAATGTTTATTTTTCATTTAGTTGCATAATAATTGTGCACACACAGATACTCTCCTAAGAAAGCCAAAACCTCACTTTTACTTTCTTAAATATTCAGGTTTGAGGTTTATTAACATTTTTGGATTGACCGAGAGCACTGTAGTTGTTCAATAATAAAATGAATCCTCAAAAATACAACTTGCCTAATAATTGTGCACGCAGTGTATATGAAACAGGACTATGAGCTATGAGTCTAACATGCTGATGTTTAACAGGTCATTTTAACCATGTTAACCATCTCACTTTAGTGTGTCAGTATGGTAACGTTTGCTAATAAGCATTGAAAACAAACTACAGCTGAGGCTGATGGGAGAATCATTAGTTTTGCAGGTATTTGGTCATAAACCAAAGTAGTAAACAAATTAAAATTGTGACTCCATGGTGGCGGAAGATCAATAGTCAGCCGAAAGGTGATTACAGTTCATCCTCAAGGGGACATGAACATGAGTACAAAATTTCATGGCAAACCATCCAACTGTTTTCGACATTTCACTATAAATCAAGACTGTCAACCTCATGGTGGCACTAGAGGAAAAGTCAGGGGATTACAACAGTCATTAGGAGTCATCCTCTGGGAACCACGATTGTCTGTACAAAATAGTGTGTCAATCCATCTACTAGATGATGGGATATTTCATGGAATATGTGAACATTTTGACCTGATGGTGGGACTGGAGGGAAAGTCAGAAGATTGCCAAAGTCAGTAGGTGTCATCCTCTGGGGACCATGAATGTCTGTACAAAATTGTATCCAGTGATTGTGAGGATATTTCAGTCTGGATCAATGCCTGAAAGATCAGTGGTGGACAGAATGACAGGAAACTATCCCTGCACAATGCTATATTTAATTAAATGTAAAAATGAATAGAAACATGTAAAATTGTTACTCAGTTATATTCTTATTTTTTCAACCCAGTGTAATATAGCATTAATCTACTGTGCGACCAAGATAAAATGCCTGTCCCTAATTTATTGGCATGCATCTGTCAGTGTGTGGTCTTTGTCATGCACTCAATCTTAATCTGGCTGACATGTTCAGTGTCATAGCTAATTACATAAGTAATACATTGGTGCATTAGCAGCTGCCTCAACAGCCCTAGACTAATTTCTACCATAACTATTTGGGACATTTGCATGCACAAAGCCATGTCTTCAGCCAAGAATGGTGTCCACTTTCTGAGGAAATTGTACTTTTTCTGAGCTATTCACTCAGTATTCAGACATGTATTATAATCTGGTAAAGTAATATTGGCATAGGCAGTCTATGGGAGATCCCTGAGCTTCCCTCTGCTCTGATGGTTTAGGATTTTTGTTCGTGGTGAGCTGACAAGTAGTGACGGGCAGAACAAAAAAGTACCTAGATATTGATACTTTTTGTGAGGAATCATTGTTGATAGGGGCTGTATTGATACAAGCTAATTCTTAACATATGAGGGCCCCCTTTTTTGTTTTCTCACAGGTTTACATACAAATTGTCACTGTATCCCAAAGTTATAACCAAATAATCACTTGGCCGTCCCTTGACCATATCCCTCAGGTCCCACAATGCTTTTGCAGCCCAGTATCCCTAATAAAGACATACATATTTGTAGAATACACACAAAAGAAGCGTGCCCTATATGTATGATAGCATATTAAGCTCCTCTCTTGTGGAACCAGCTTCCAGCTTCAGTCTGGGAGGCAGACACACTCACCCCATTCAAGCGTGGGCTGTCTTCTTTGATAACGCGTATAGCTAGTGCTGGCTCAGGCTTGCATTGGACCAGCCCCTAGATATACTGCTATAGACCTTATGGTTAGTCCTATTACAATTGCTATTACTGCTACTCTTACCAGCTTTTATTATCATTCTATTATATCCACTGGTGCTGTTTTATACTATTGTTTTTTCCACTATTATTTCTGCTACTATTGCAAATACTACTGTCATTATATATATATTTATATCATATTTACTATGTTGTAATTTTAATATGTTGTTTATTCTGTGCACATGACATCTATTGCACTTCCTCCTTTTGTCCCCGTTTAAGGTTTTTTTGCGAGGGTCCTGGGACAGAGAATGTCATATGCTGTACAGATTGTAAAGGCCTCTGAGGCAAATTTCTGATTTTGTTATATGTTGCTATATAGATTAAATAGAATTTTAAACAAAACAGGTGTGTCTCAACTCCAGGTTCACTTTTTTCTGGCAAGTACCTTGAAAAGAGACTGAATGACATCAAGGTGAAAGAATACCATCCACTATAATATTTATGGAGAGGCTAAGAGCAGAATTCACTTCAAACAATCTAAGACTAATCAGGAGAAGGGACACATAGTGCTGCGACCAAACAGAAAAGGTCCAGATACTGTTGCAGTCATCTATCACCAGCATGTGTGTCAGGCTATACTACTGCTTTATCATTATGATCGTTATTTATTATTTTCATAAGCTACTTAAGATGTCAGCCAACTTCTATATTGTACTCCAAATTACATAAAAAAATATGTTCCCTTCAATAGAGGTGCATTCAAAGACAGTTTCAATAAATAGTTTGGTATTATTACTAGTGTCAATGATACCTGCTTTGGTTATATTCAGTATGAGATTGAAGGCAAATATTCACCTTTAAGGAATGTGTTGATTAAACAATTCAGCTATGTATCTCAAAGGACTCAACTGCTTGCTCCGCATCAACACAAAATGTTAATTGAAGTCGGACAAACAATATAATGAAAATAAATTTAGTTTATAATCTGTACATTCGTATTTTTGTAGTTGTTTGTTGAGACAGAAAATAGGACACACAGTAATTCAACTCCAACTCAGTGACATAGTTCTATGACTGGAAATGTAATTAATTAAACAAACGTGTTTTTTTTACAATTAAATAGAAATATATTCAATTTTTTTACAAGCCAGATAATAACAAATAACAAGACATGTTTCGCTGCCTTTAATTTAAAGGTTACATTTCTAAAAACTGTAAATACAGATGCTGTATCTACTCCTCTTCCATAAGCACGAACACAGAATATAGTTAAACGATTGACTGATAAAACATGATTCTACATATGAAGGCTCTGAACTAGATGTACACTAGTCACTTGAGCAAAAGAAATTCCTTCTCTCCAAACAGTTCCTCATTGATAACAGCTTCCCCGTCTTCGTCATCGTCCCACAGTACAGCCCGGGTGCTGGGCAGGCCGGCAGTTGTTCCGACAGAGGCATCCCGTTCACCCAAAGCCACTTTCCTGCCAGGAAACGTAGACCTATCCACACCTCTGGCGTCTGGGCATCCTGGATCTCTTTTTTGGCATCCAAGTTGTTGCCTCCAAAGTCCATGTGTGGGAGATCAAAGCGATGGTTTAAGTATCTGTTGCTTGAACTGGAGTCTGTCTCCAGAGTCCTGCAGTGCTCCAGAGCCTCTTCCCATGTCTTGTTCTCTTTCACCAAGATTGAATTGTCGTAACACAGAAATGCATATTGGTTATCACATGGATAATCAAACCAATACACCTTTCCCATAGCAACACAATTCTGTTCTCCTAAATGTTCATCAGGTTGACCTTGTTTCCATTTTGTAAAGTTGCTTTCCTCTTCATCAGACCAGTTCCAGACATTGGGCTCATCTTCATCTCTTTGGAGACCAATCCAACAGGGTGCCATGAACAGGCATGGACTCTGTAGTGCATCAAGGTCATATCTATTTCGGAAAGTAGCCAGGTCAGTGTGGTGCTCCCTGCAGTACTTTTGGGCTGAAGACCAGTTCGATGGGACCGCCACGTGAACATACCTTCTGCGTTGGTAAGAGGCCTGCTCGAACAGAGGGAGGTTGAAGATGAAGATAAAGAGGAAGAAGAAGAGACGGGTGGAGCTGCTCTTCGTCAACATGACTCCCCAGAGTTGACTTGACTTTGCTCTACTAAAGATTTGACTTTCAGCGTCAAGATCTGAACACTGTGTTCTCTGTTTAACGTTGCTGCTTAAATACCTTTTTTTCTATGTGGGTTGTGCCAACTCAGTAAGACACATTAAGTAAATCACTACCACAGGTTTCCTAATGTAAGGAGGCTGGGACTCACTTGGCCAGTTCCACCGTCACTCCCCTGACGCCCTAAGTCAAACTGACCAGACCAATTAAATCGTCCACATTAACATGGATGGGATGGCATCAGAAGGCGAGGCAAGTTTATTTGTATAGCACATTTCAACAACAAGGTAATTCAAAGTGCTTCACATAAAACCATTAAAAGCATCAAAACATAAGGCAAAATAAAAGGAGATTCAAAAACAATTAAGAACATTGATTGAAACCTTAAAAACAGTCATTAAAACACTAAAAAGCAGTGTAAGAAATAAAATACAGTAGTAAAATGCAGAAAATGTATTAATATCCTAATAACACACAGGCTCATCCAGTGAAGGAAGCATTTAACTTGAAACAGAATGACCCCTGTGATATTGTGTGATGTTGGGTTATGATGCATGAACACGTCAGCAGCATTTCAATGTTATAGTTAGTGAAGATGGAGATCATTCATTTAATAATATATTCATTGGTTTATTTAACAGTGCACATGAATCAACTTTTTTATATATATCTAATGTTTTTTATCTGTGGTGGTTTATCATATATATATATATATATACAGTAAAATAATCTTGAAGTATATGTGGCATAAAAAGTCAGTTGCACTGTACTTAAGAAAAAGAACTGACACATGTGTCCTACTGCTCACAACATACTTCTGTGTGATTTGTTTAGGTAAATCAGAGAGCCAGGCACAGCATCTCTTCCTTCTAGTCAAATAGGTCTAACATGCAAACTGCAAGTCACCATCACAAGGTCGAGCAGGACACATTCTCTTCCAGGTGTTGTATATTGCTATCTGGTCATCTTAAAATGATCTTTTAGATCTTTTATGATCGTCATTTCCTCCGTGCTTGACTGGAAGTTGTGACGACCCTCCTCCTCCCAAACACAGGTGTCCCTGTGTCTTTTGGTTGTCTGTTGCAGGGGCTGATTGGAGCGTCATCAGCTGGATGAGCCACACCTGTGCCGGTGTGCCGCTCTCCCCTTAAAGGTATTCTTCATTTGGCAACCTGGCTCTCTGGGAGGAAGATCCTTGGTGTTTGGATCCTGGCTTAACACAGTTGCTTCGGTTTATGTTTGAGTGCTGTTTTACCTATGTTTGTTAGAAATAAATGTCTTCCTTTTTGTCTATGAGCCATGTGTGCAGAACACAGCATTTGTTTACTGGGTACTTTACAAAGGAAGGAGTAATGCCTAATTTATACTCCTGCGTAAAAACCTGCCCAGAGCTTCAATCCCAGACAAACCAGGAAGTCTGATCACCTTATACAAGGGGGTTCAGGCTTTTTAGACCTAGAACCACCACAGGTCCTAAAAGCTTTAAACAAACTGAAGACGATATCTGCAATCAAGTCTTAATTTCATCCCTCTACCTTCAAAACCTTAACAGTTTATAAGAAAGCGTAAGATCACACAAATGTACATTCCTCTACACGGTACAATTGTTTTTAGATGTCTATGCATGAAAGCATAACGTCCCCAGTAGAATGGGGCATCTGTTTGGATGGAGAGGGGCAGATCAAAGTTGAGGTTCATAAGAACAGATTCATTGCAGGGGGGCTCTTTGAGATCCATGAATATCATCTCTTTGTCTTCCACATCTTAAACTTGAACTCTATTATAATCGTCATTTTACACATTAGGTACATGAAATTTAACCTCTGCATTTAACTCATCCTTAGCATATTAGGAGCAGTGGGCTGCTGTGAAGCGCCCGGGGAGCGATTTTTGGGGTTCTGTGTCTTGCTCAAGGACACTTCAGCACAGAACACGATCGAACCAACCTTGCGGTTAACGGACGACCCTCTCTACCCCATGAGTCATGGCCGCCCCATCTTCACCGGCAGACACAGAAGGCACAGGAAACACCCTTCTCTCCTAGTTGTTCAATAGGGATTCATTTTAAATCAGATTGTTTTGCATTCAATGGCACTTGTAATTCAAAGAACTTGGCAATAGATAACAAATCCACTTTTTTAAAATGTATCCAACCATCTAACAGAGGGATCCGGGGTGAAATCATCCAATTGAAACTCCATCCTATCAACACCACGAAGAAAACTAGCAACCAGATAAAACACATCCGTTACCTGCCCCAACTTACACAACGACACAGACTGCATATGAAAAATGGACTCAATTCATTGGGGCTTGTCCGTGATTTGGACCTGGGACCTCTCGCATATGTATATACTATATATAAAACGTGCCCTGGTTTTTTTTAAATCAACGTTAGTTGTGCCAACTCAGTAAGACACATTAAGTAAATCACTACCACAGGTTTCCTAATGTAAGGAGGCTGGGACTCACTTGGCCAGTTCCACCGTCACTCCCCTGACGCCCTAAGTCAAACTGACCAATTAAATCGTCCACATTAACATGGATGGGATGGCATCAGAACACACACAACACACCGGCTCATCCAGTGAAGGAAGCATTTAACTTGAAACAGAATGACCCCTGTGATATTGTGTGATGTTGGGTTATGATGCATGAACACGTCAGCAGCATTTCAATGTTATAGTTAGTGAAGATGGAGATCATTCATTTAATAATATATTCATTGGTTTATTTAACAGTGCACATGAATCAACTTTTTTATATATATCTAATGTTTTTTATCTGTGGTGGTTTATCATCTGAGGACAGATGTTACAAACTCACAGGTGGAGTTGAATGTGTAAAACACTGTCAACCAACCACTGTATATTTCAGATATTTGTATATGAATAATAACTAAAGCAGTCAATCAAATAATATACAGTAAAATAATCTTGAAGTATATGTGGCATAAAAAGTCAGTTGCACTGTACTTAAGAAAAATAACTGACACATGTGTCCTACTGCTCACAACATACTTTTGTGTGATTTGTTTAGGTAAATCAGAGAGCCAGGCGCAGCATCTCTTCCTTCTAGTCAAATAGGTCTAACATGCAAACTGCAAGTCACCATCACAAGGTCGAGCAGGACAGTGAAGAGAACTTACTTGCTTTTGCTTGGATCAACATGTTGGGTGTTTGAATCTAATATCCTACAGCCAGTCATTTTTGGGATTAAAAAAACTAAATAATGCACATATCATAGATACATGAAGAACACGTTGCATGTTTATTTTCTTAGCATACAACAATAGCACTACAAAGTAGGGATGCGCGCGGTAAGTCGACTCGTTTCCCTCATTTGACAAAATACCAGTATTGCATTGGTGTAACATAACATATTTGATTGCCATATCTTTTTTTAAAAACACAATTTGTCAGTGTGCACAAGAATAGGCCGCTGCCTAAATGGCTGACTGTGACACATTCCCTGCCAGCTGTTGTATATTGCTATCTGGTTGTCTTAAAATGATCTTTCAGATCTTTTATGATTGTCATTTCTTCCGTGCGTGACTGGAAGTGTACTCTTGCAGTGTGTGCAGAACACAGCATTTGTTTACTGGGTACTTTATGAAGGAAAAAGTAATGTCTAATTTATACTTCTGCGTAAAAGCCTGCCCAGAGCTTCAATCCCAGACAAACCAGGAAGTCTGATCACCTTATACAAGGGGGTTCAGGCTTTTTAGACCTAGAACCACCACAGGTCCTAAAATCTTTAAACAAACCCAAGACGATATCTGCAATCAAGTCTTAATTGCATCCCTCTCCCTTTAAAACCTTAACAGTTTATGACAAAGAATAAGATCACATAAATGTACATTCTCCAACGAAAAAAATGTAATTGATAGTGTGTTAGTATTATATACTTATTTTTAGATGTCTATGCATAAAAGCATAACATCTGTAAAAAGCATTTAACATAAAAATTAAATAATTATTAAAGAACGAAAGTGTCCCCTGCAGAATGGGGCACTGTATAGACGGAGAGGGGGAGATCAAAGTTGAGTTCATGCATAAAAAGGCTCATTTTAATACCCCACACCAGTATATCTGAGCCACCGTACATTTGATTGGAAAAGGGCAGTACCCTCACACAGGGATATTCAATTAAAGTTCACAAGGTCCAGTTACAGAGAATTTCCTCATGCAAAGGTCCGGAACATCACAATTATAACTTGCGCTATGATTTAGTTCCATATATATTGAAGTAGCCTAGCAGTTGAATTAAAATCTGTATGTAGTCAACAACTGACTGTCAAATCAAATAAAGAAAGTTCAATTTAATAATATCTCAACTATATTTATTGTCAGATTTCAAATTGAACTGGATGAATTTTAAATAATACATAATTTAATAAAAAAGAAATGTTCTTCTCTCGCTTCAAGTAAAATAAGGGCTGCATTAAAGAACAAAATACAGAGCTTTTGAAAAATGTGCATCTTAAAATAAAGTACTCCATTTTAGAAAAATTAATTGAACTGAATTGTTCTGCAGCTTTAAATTCAGTTCATTCAGGTGTAAAGTGATGTCCACCAAAAGAAACATGATATTATATTCTTCTCATCTTCTAATAAGAGACATTTGTGTACAGGGACTTCATCTGTGGCTATGGAAACCACTTGTTTCAGATTCCTCTCTGTTAACATCATCGTTGGGCTGTTAATTCCTGTGTTAGGATTGTGATCATATTGGGCTCTTAGATTGTTTATTATCTGTGACTTCATTTTGGATGTGAATCGGTACGTTTGCTCAAAAGAGTTGTGCTTTGTCTCGTAGTGGCGCGTCACATTACCGCTTTTATTAATCGTCACGGCCTCTGAACATATGAGACACACTGGTTTTAAACTGCCCGTGTGAAGAATGAACCTATAAGAGTCTGTCCATTATTGGTTAAAGACTCTGGTCTCTCTGACCACTTTTCTCTCTTTGGAGTGTCAGGAACTAACTTAAAGGCACGGAGAACAGTGGATTTAAATTGAATATCATAATCTAAACTCTGGTCAAGAGAGTGTTACACACTTCCTGCGCTCTACCTACTAGTTTACATTGTAACAATATTAACTACATGTCTTTTGCATAAAGCAAATGCAATACGTTTAAATGCACAAAAGTAGGCGTCAACCTCTGATTCTCTAAATTGAGGGACAAATGCCACATGTCTACTGATGTCAAAGCTAACATGAGGGGGAGAGGTAGGTGTTGTTACCCAATTGGTGAAGGAAGATTCAATGGGTGGTGGCCGCTTCTGGTCAAGATCCCGCACCTGCAGGTGAATTGCCTCCCACCCAACTATTTGTTCCTCACCTCCACCTCCTTAATGCGGAGGAGCAAACTGGAGCAGAGGATCGATGTGAGATGGAGGAGGCGTCGTGTGTTTGCCTTCCACATATTCACCAGCAGCCACAGAAGGCACAGGAAACACACCCTTCTCCCCTAATTGTTATAAGGATTCGCTTTAAATCTTGTACCTCAAAGAACTTGGCTATAAAAAAACAAATCCACTATTTTTATATTTATCCAATCGTCTAACAGAGGGATCCGGGGTAAAATCATCCAGTTGAAACTCCATCCTATCAACACCACGAAGAAAACTAGCAACCAGAAAAAGCATATCCGTTACCTGCCCCAACTTACCCAATGACACAAAATGCATACCTAATTCATGGCGGTTTGTCCGCAATATATATATGTGTGTGTATATATAAAACGTGTGTGTGTGTGTGTGTGTGTGTGTGTGTGTGTGTGTGTGTGTGTGTGTGTGTGTGTGTGTGTGTGTGTGTGTGTGTGTGTATATATATCATCCATTCATTATCTGTAACCGCTTATCCAATTCAGAGTCAGGATCCCAGCTTACACTGGGTGAAGGCAGGGTACACCCTGAACAGATGCCTGACAGACAACCAACATCATGAAAAGAAATTTTGTTTATAAAATGTACATTTACATCTTTGTAATTGTGAGACAGAAAATATCACTCATAATGTAATTTCAAATACCACCTCAGAACCGCAGAATTCTATGACTGGAAATGTACTCAATTAAATACAAGTTGTTGTTTTTTACAATTAAATAGCTATATATTTTCACATTTTTAATGTCAGCAAGATAATAACAACACAAACAAAACATGCTGTGACTTACCATGTTTTCATCTGTTTTAAATCTACAAGTTACATTTCTAAAAACTGTAAATACAGATGCTGTATCTACTCCTCTTCCATAAGCACGAACACAGAATATAGTTAAACGATTGACTGATAAAACATGATTCTACATATGAAGGCTCTGAACTAGATGTACACTAGTCACTTGAGCAAAAGAAATTCCTTCTCTCCAAACAGTTCCTCATTGATAACAGCTTCCCCGTCTTCGTCATCGTCCCACAGTACAGCCCGGGTGCTGGGCAGGCCGGCAGTTGTTCCGACAGAGGCATCCCGTTCACCCAAAGCCACTTTCCTGCCAGGAAACGTAGACCTATCCACACCTCTGGCGTCTGGGCATCCTGGATCTGTTTTTTGGCATCCAAGTTGTTGCCTCCAAAGTCCATGTGTGGGAGATCAAAGCGATGGTTTAAGTATCTGTTGCTTGAACTGGAGTCTGTCTCCAGAGTCCTGCAGTGCTCCAGAGCCTCTTCCCATGTCTTGTTCTCTTTCACCAAGATTGAATTCTCGTAACATAGAAATTCTCCAGAGACATCACATGCTAAATCATTCCAAGACATACTACTCATAACAACACAATTCTCTTGTCCTGAATTATTAGGTTCACCTTGTTTCCATTTTGTAAAGTTGCTTTCCTCTCCATCAGACCAGTTCCAGACATTAGGCTCATCTTTATCTCTTTGGAGACCAATCCAACAGAATGCTTTGCACTGGCATGGACTCTGTAGTGCATCAAAGTCATTTCGGAAAGTAGCCAGGTCAGTGTGGTGCTCCCTGCAGTACTTTTGGGCTGAAGACCAGTTCGATGGGACCGCCACGTGAACATACCTTCTGCGTTGGTAAGAGGCCTGCTCGAACAGAGGGAGGTTGAAGATGAAGATAAAGAGGAAGAAGAAGAGACGGGTGGAGCTGCTCTTCGTCAACATGACTCCCCAGAGTTGACTTGAAGTTGCTCTATGGCAGATTTAACTTTCAGCGTCAAGATCTGAACACTGTGTTCTCTGTTTAACGTTGCTGCTTAAATACCTTTTTTTCTATGTGGGTTGTGCCAACTCAGTAAGACACATTAAGTAAATCACTACCACAGGTTTCCTAATGTAAGGAGGCTGGGACTCACTTGGCCAGTTCCACAGTCACTCCCCTGACGCCCTAAGTCAAACTGACCAATTAAATCGTCCACATTAACATGGATGGGATGGCATCAGAACACACACAACACACACGCTCATCCAGTGAAGGAAGCATTTAACTTGAAACAGAATGACCCCTGTGATATTGTGTGATGTTGGGTTATGATGCATGAACACGTCAGCAGCATTTCAATGTTATAGTTAGTGAAGATGGAGATCATTAATTTAATAATATATTCATTGGTTTATTTAACAGTGCACATGAATCAACTTTTTTATATATATCTAATATTTTTTATCTGTGGTGGTTTATCATATATATATATACAGTAAAATAATCTTGATAAAAAGTCAGTTGCACTGTACTTAAGAAAAAGAACTGACACATGTGTCCTACTGCTCACAACATACTTCTGTGCGATTTGTTTAGGTAAATCAGAGAGCCAGGCACAGCATCTCTTCCTTCTAGTCAAATAGGTCTAACATGCAAACTGCAAGTCACCATCACAAGGTCGAGCAGGACACATTCTCTTCCAGGTGTTGTATATTGCTATCTGGTCATCTTAATATGATCTTTTAGATCTTTTATGATCGTCATTTCCTGAAATGCACTCTTGCAGTGTATTTAAAATGCAGCATTTGAAAGGTCAAATTTAATTGATATTCTGTTCATATTGTACACTTGATTTTAGAAGTATGCGCATAACAGCATAAGAGTGAAATAATGAATAAAAAATGAAAGTGTCAATGGGGCATCTGTTTGGATGGAGAGGGGCAGATCGAAGTTGAGGTTCAGATGAACAGATTAATTGCAGGGGGACTCTTTGAGATCCATGAATGTCCTATTCTCCTCTTCACCCCAGGCCAGGTTGGTTCTAATGATAACCGTGAGACAAAAGTGCAGCATTTTATTTTTATTTTAAACAAAAATACAATACCAGCCCACCAGGGCCAAAAACATCCCTAACTGTCAACTGGTTTTATGTGCCGCTCTCTTGTTGCCTCCATTTCGTCCTGTTGTCTGAAAACTCTCCCTCTCACGATCCAAATGCTGAGAGAACTTTCCTGGATTTATGGTGAGACCTGACATTTTGATCTTTTGCAAGATGTCCTCCATATGAATGAGTGTTCTTGCCATGAGTTTCTGAAGATGACAGCATCACCCGGGTAAGCTGCTGAAATTGATTCTGTGCTAAAGAGAACTTTTTCTATCAAGGTTGGAGAAACCTGGTCTCTCTTGAGACAAGTGTGGTGGCAAGAAAGTAACTGTGGGCTGTCGGAGGCATTCTCTCTAGACATGAACTAAGGCACAGAAGCATCTTTCTCAAGGAGAAATATGTTGGCCCCATTTGCCACAAGAGCAATATGCACTCTCCTTTAGCTCTTGTTTTGGTCTCTACCAACACCTGAGGAAAATATTTGTGTCTTTAGCTGCTGAATGCTCTACCAGTTCCACAAGTTAGTCACTGACTGTGTCTGTCTGCTGTTTTGTACAGAGTGCGTAATGTGCAGTGGGTTTTTAAAGCTTTTTTTTGCTGCCTTTTGCGGTGGAAAGCAACACTATGAGAGCTGTGAGAGTCAACTCAAATTATAAAGTTGTGGGCCGGTTAGCTAAATAATGAACCGAAACTCATTACAAGCTCTGTAAAGTCACGACGAGTTGCAGAGTCAAGTGATAATCTCTTTAGATCTATGTATATAAATTATAGCTGCTTTAAGTTTTAATAGTGCAACCAGATTTAGTAAATCACTATTTCAACTAACAAGCTGGCTTTCAAGAACTTAGGACTTGTACTAAGTTCTTAAAAGCAAGCTTGTTAGTTGAAATAGTATAAGGAGACTGTACTAAGGCACAGACTTAGTAATGGATTTACAAATAATCGGTGCCATTCATGGTGTGCTTTTACTCTCTCTTTCTTTTGTCTCTTCTACCCAGCAGCTATGTCCATTTTCATCTTTTGTCATCTATGAGACTCTACATGAACTGCTTACAGGAGAATGTGGGGAATCAGCTTTTCCCGACTCTGAACATGGGGTTCTACCTGATGTTAAGATTTGTCCCTCTTCTGAACTTGAGCCTGTCCCTCTCTTGATACTGGACCTGCTCCTGGGACCATGTCGGCACAATTACAGCCCACACAGGTCATCACACAGCCCAGATGGATAATCGACCCTCACTGAAAGTACTGAGATCTGTGCCTTTGTCAGAGCTTCCTATAGTGCACAGATGGGGAGCTTTTTTGTGTGACCTTCTTAATTCTGACGTTATGTGTCTGTCTACAGTGACAAAAAAGGGAGATATAGGACTCTCCAGCAGGATCGGAAACAGAACCCCACAGACCCACACGGCTTTCCTCTGGCTCCAGTGGGGTTCAGCCCGTTGAGCCATTTTTCTGATCATGTTCCTTGACCCGTACTGTGACTTCTGGTGACAGCAAGCAACAGAATTGTTCAAGATGAGAATCCCACCAACCTATGGTTCTGCTTGGTTACTTCCACTTGTGGAAGAGTTCCCTTGGTGACAGATCTCCCAGGGGACCTTGTCCTGCTTGATGTCAAGTTCTGTGGGCTTCAGTCCGAAGACCTCTAAAATGATTTCACACTTGGTTAACAAGGCTGTGCAATAGATAGAATATATCATATTTTTCACAATGGAGAAGATGGAATCTCATAGTATTTGGCTTTTTCAATTGAAATCACAATAATGTGCTGAAGACAGCGTGAGAGAAATATAATGCAGAAATTGTCATCACTTATTATGAGTATGGTATCATTCCCATCTAGTACCAAGTGATAATTAAATACTATTCCTAGCCTACTTAAAATGACTATCATTCTCCAATCACATCACATGTCAAATGTTAAATATCCACCATGAAGTTAAAACACCTAAACTGCACCAAATAAGATACATTTATTTTTCTGTCTCAGCAAAAATATATTTTATTTAGGTTTTTTTTTTTTAGGCTTAAACCTTGAGTGAGTCTAAGAGCCCACCGGGATGTGTTGTCGTGTTTCTGGTGTAGAGCACAGGAAGCATGTGGGGTCTTCTCCTTAACACTGTCTGAGATTCTTGGGAGATGGTAAGCCTCTATGGTGAAGCTTGCTCTAAATGTCTCCATTTCCCACAGCTCTTTCCAGGAGATCTTTTTCTTCTCTACTCCTCCCATCTCATCCATTGCCGCTTTTGCGCATCTTGCTGCCTCCTCTCGTCTCCGTAGCTACCGTTTATCTACACGGAGGTACAGGAATACCACATGATGGTCTGTTTCTTCCTTCTTGGCCACCTGGATCTGATGCCAGGTGGTACCAGCATGTTCCAGGCAGCCGGTCCCTACTTCTCAGATTGGTGAATCAACCAGATGCTTTCTTTCCAAGTATCCTGATGTCCACCACACTGAAGAAGATTGTTGTCTCTCGAGGAGGCTGACTGGGGAAATGGACTATCTCTGATGAGTCCTTTTCCTTTGGGATCAGCATGCCTCCTGCTCTCTGCCATGATGTTGGCTTATGCCACAACACCATCATGAGCCTCCAGAGGAAACACAGGATGTCTGGTGCATTTCTGTAGAGCCATGGGACTCTTTTGTGCCCTGGAACTGAGCAGGCCTTTGCTCTGTGCACAGATTTCTCCACCGCTCCATAGGCGGGCTGAGGTTTAATTGTTATTCTGGTGGCATGTCTGGTGGGAGGGTCATCTCTTCGTGGTATTGGTTGTCCGTGCAGGACATCTCCAAGGTTTTTCAAGGTCTGCCTTTGACACCATGAGACTTGCACTCTTCTCCTTCGTTCAGAAACCCTTCACAAAATGATAATTTTATGGGGAGTGGTTTTGGAGGGAGACCTTTAGAAACTGGCTGTGTCAGTGTTGCCAACTTGGCAATTTTCTCGCTAGATTTAGGTTAGGATAATTCTTTCAAATCTAGATTACTCTTACTGGTTTTTCCAACGTTACCTACCCAAGCTTTAACAATGGTTAACACTTACGTGCCTAACCTGAACCACCTTAATCCTAGTCAATATGTTTTGCTGCCTAACCCATAACCATAGGTTATTTAGCTGTAATCATGAACTAACTAACCATCCCAGTGAGCACTAACCCGGATTTCAACGTTGATTTCTGGTTTAAAACAGGTTGAAATGGGGTCTGAATGTTTAAGACCTATTTTCACCATCTTTTCAACCGGTTAAATTACGGTTACAATATCAACGTGTCACAAAACACCAATTTCTTTTAAAATATTGATGGCTTGTTCAGTTGTAGGTTGAAAGAGACACGATATTGGTTACTTTGAACGTATTTCTCCAAAGTCATATTACGCTGGTCGGTGAAATGTGGTTTACATGAAGACGTGATTTCAACGCATTTAATGTTTCATATAAATGTCGTAAATATGGAACTATAGATTGTGTGCTGTCAACAAGAAGCTCCCAGGACATCGTAATGAGAGCAGAGCACATTCTGTCTGTATGTTCATGTAAAATACGTGTGTGTGTGTTTACTGATGGAACACGCATGCGCAGGGATCAGGCTCTGAGGCTCAGCTATCGTCTCTAACTTTCTGGAAACACGCCACGATTTGAGCCAGCTCCTACTGACTTGAGGAGCGAAGTGAACGGGCTGACGGAATAAACGAGGCTTCACGCTAACGACAAGTACTTGATAAAACTTTATTCCAATATTGCAAACCGAAATATCATTACCATGCCATTAACTCTTTGACCACTCGACGATTTTTGGACAAATTTTCGAAAATATTGTACACATACGCAAAGGGCCCTGCACTTCAACTACAAGGTCTATGTGAACCATTGCAAAGAATTATTAACACTAAGAAGGGTTTGCTCATATGATTTGAGTAAATAGGTTCTATAAATTACTGGTTAATGGCTGCTGAAGATGGAACACAGCCCTATGTCAAATCTTTCAAATTCGTATGGTGAGAAAGCACTATTATTCATAATACTATATTAAATGATGCTCAGTAAAGCCTAAAACCCACCCACCATCATAGCAAATGATGGCAGTAGTCACCCACAAAAGAATTTGAGTGAATAGAGTGAAGTAGGCCAGAGCAAGAGACATAAACGTGTACGAGAGGTCACGAGAGGTCGTCATGTGAGAAAGAGCCTCTCCAGCTGTTCCATTGTACTTTTAGAAGCTAAATAACTATATATTTAACTTCCTTTATCCTTCTACATGCACAATCTATCACATACAGCAATTAGAAATCATTTTGGAGAGCTGGAACCGTCTCCAAAGCTCTCCAGGCCGGCGAGCTACGGGAGGATTGCGCAATAGCTGGTGTGTATTGGGCCTTTTCAGAGCACCTGGTTGGTCGATTTTCGTTTTTTTTCGCTCTGTGCACGTGGCTGGATGTGGCCAATCGAATGGCGTTAACAGATTTACCAGGAAGTGTTTAGTTTTCCGAAAAAATCCGATCTAAGCCGAAGAGCTGGCGCGTAAACAGCCGAGACTGCCTTGCTGCAGTCTGCTCCCCGGCGTGTGTGACTCGCCTTCCGTTGTTTCACAGCGTTTTTTACAAGGGAAATGGACACTAGGAGTCGTTTCTGCGGTCAAAAAGGAGTATAAGGACACTGTTTGATGATTTTTCTTCAAAACTGTGAGTACCATCCCATAATTATTTGGCTGAGTTATCGTTGCTGGGGGCTGCTGTCCCCCCGGTCAACTTTGAAGGGATTCCCAGAGAGGGAATTGGAGATGTAGGTTCGACGTGTGCTTGAATGCTACAGCTGCTAACTACCTAGCTTTAAGCTCTCCGGTTGATTCGCGTCTTTTGAGGGACTATTTCGGGTGCGTATGTCGGCCAAATGAACGCGAAAAAGAGACGATATTTAGCACGAGGCTAGGAATGTTGTTGTAGATCGTGTTTTATTGTGTTTTGAGTGTGTAAAGTGTTACACATGCTTCGGTTCATGAGAAATTCTTCATTCAAACGTTATGCCACATGGTTGTGGAAATATTATATTTGCTACCGAAAATAGCTTTCTTCGGTTCCGGCTCGGTTCTGTTCGGCCCACTGAACGACCAATTGGTCGTCGCTCGTGGTCAAAGAGTTAATATCATGTTATGCTCACCATGCTGGCGAGGCTGCTAACTTGTAGCGTTAGCATGTTAGCTTGTAGCTACATGGACTGTCGCTGTAGCCCAACGTTATAAATTAGAGTATTTAGGACATTTCACATGTAAAATACACGACGGACAGAGAGTGGGGCTGTACACAGTTTACATGTGGAGGACGTGAGTAAAACAAAGTAATGTCTAATAAGAAGACGGCCAAAACATTATTGTTTGGCTTACAGCAATATACAAACAATATAAAGTATATACTGTGTAATATCCAGGTCAGCATCGTTCCGTTGAAAATACGTTTAAAAGACGACGATGGTCTCCGCTGAGTGAAAATGTTTTTCTAATACTTGTTTTATTTACAGATGTCCACCTTGAACATATGGCAGATCTTCTGAAACCGGCTCCTGTGTGCCTTTGATAACGACATTTAAGGAAGGAAATGGAGATTATGGTTGTATATAAAGAACGTTGGTTTTTAGGCGTTACTGAGCCTCATTTAATCTAGTATTATGAATAATAGTGCTTTTTCACCATACGAATTTGACATTTTCAAAGTGGAGCTGTGTTCCATCTTCATCAGCTATTAACCAGTAACATATACATAATATTTCCTCAATTCATATGAGCAAACCCTTCTTAGTGTTAATAATCCCTTGGAATTATTAAAAAAGACCTTGTAGTTAGAGTGTGGGGCCCCTTTGAGTATGGGTATAGTATTTTCGAGAATCAGCCCAAAAAACGGCTAGGGCCCAAAAGGTTAATCACCTTGTGTGCAGGTAGGTTGACTTGACACTTGCTGACTCCAGGAGTGTATTGTGATGTAAATGTGATAGGAAGGCTGGTCTTGATGACATATTTGCATTGCAAATGCTGTAAGTGTTGCGTTGTAGTGTGTGTGTGTGTGTGTGTGTGTGTGTGTGTGTGTGTGTGTGTGTGTGTGTGTGTGTGTGTGTGTGTGTGTGTGTGTGAGAGAATGTCTTTAGTGACAGTGATAATGAGTTCATACAGGTACCAAAATGACAGCCTGCAGAGAAGGAAATGAAGAGAAAAAGAAGACTGCCGGTACTTTAATTTAGGAGACATGAGATGAACAGTGCTTCATTCTAAACACAACATAACTTTGATATATATATAATATATGCTTAACATTAGAAATCATACGGTATTTTCAATTCGCATACATCCTTCAGAAACAAATTGGGTTTTTTTCTATTGCCATGCAATTCATCACACTGTGTTCCAGATGATGTCAGCGAGTGAGCGGTGGGGGTCAGGCAAGAAAAATAAAGCTCCCCTTAACACAGGCTGAACGTATATTTCTGTGATCTTCTAGCACACATGTTGTGAAAATACAGTATGACACTAATGATAATGCTGGCTAGATAAAGCTGTTACTCATCCCCAACCCTCAGCTCCTCACCCCAGACTGCTTGGTCCAATTACGATGTCTGATGTTTCAAGGCAGCCACAGCACAAAGAAGTCATCTTTGACTGAGGAGAGCGTAAGCCAGGAACAGCTCACGGCGTGTGCTGTGTCCAATCTTCTCAAACATCAGCAATGGGATTTTGATAAGAGCACGGGGCCTCCACTCCCAAATGATCCTTGCAAAAATGTAGACATTTTGAGAATCTTGTGAACAGATGCCACATTGCTGCCACGCTGCAGCACAGACAGCCCTCATGTGCGATATCACACACTTTTGCAATATCTCGCTTTTGAAGGACATTTTTACTTTTTTGCAGATATTGGCTGCCCCAGGTAATAACCAATAACCAATTTGCCTTCGACTTAAAAAATCAAATCTTATAATCTTCTATTGTTCAACGCACCTTACAACGATGTAATAATTTATTTTTTCCCTCTGCACAGCATCATTTAAAAGAGATAATTTTGCCTTGTGCAGACAGCGAGGCAAAAATGTTGTGAAGCTACTGGAGCTCACACAGAAACACCATGAAATAACACTCGGGGGTCATTTTTAATCAAATACTTACAAGTCAAGTTTACATCTGTGAACAACACCGAACATCTCAGTAAGCAACCAATGTAGCCTTGAGTTTGGGCATTAGGTCCCATGCAATGAACCCAATGCTGGTTTAGCATCATTTCCATTTCTCATCAGCTAAGCAATAACATCTGCTCTTGCCAGTTAGGAGAGCCTGAGTCTGTGTGATGAGTTGACAGAATGACTTCCAGCTTGAAAGCTGCAATTCATCTTAAGGCATAAAGCGAGCAACGTCATGAGGATGTTTAGTAACGGTAACAGACTAACTGTTTCAGCGGTGTGGCCTTCGGGAAGATGACTTGTTAAACACATTTAAGAAGAATGGAACCATGAAGCATGTGTAACATCTGATAACGATTTCAGGAATATTACAGAGAAATACCTGCAGGAGATAAAGTAAATCATCAGCCATCTTTTATGGAGTGGTCTTCTGGGGAAGCAGCATCTCGGCTGCTGACAGGAAGAGACTTAGCAGACTGTTCAAGAAGGCCAGCTCCGTCTTAATGTGCCCCCCCCCAGAGATACCGGAGGTCCTTCTGCTGTCAGACTTTACAATCAACAGTGCTCTCAGTAACCAAAAACTGACAATTCATTCATTCATGTGGAATATCAATATTTCATATGTGCAATAATGTGAACTCAACCATTCAGTCTGTCTACTGGTATATTTAGTTTGTGACTGTTTACTTATTTATTATGTCTTGTTGTTATTTTACTGATGTCTCTGTTGTTGCACCCTTTACTGCTGTAACACTGACAATTACCGCGCTGTGGGACTAATAAAGGGTTCTCTCATCAGTAACATATTCTAAATCACCTTAAATTCCTGATCTTTTTTTAAAACCCTTTATTAATGGGTATAGTGCATATCAGGCTCAGAACCTCCGGGTTCGAGTCAGGCTAGGGCCCTATGCTGCATGTCATCTTCTGAAATGCCAAATGTTTAAAAAAGCCCTTCATTAGTGTAACACATATGCTTTATTTATTTATGGTTCTAGTGTGTTATCTATTCTATTTGTTTATTTTTTTGCTTATTTTACTCTTGGGTATTTTAACCAATTTCCTTTAATATATATACAGTTTTCATATGATTTTATTTAATTGTAGTGCTCACATTTTTTAAATCTGTATTTTCCCATGTAAAGCACTATGTAACTCTGTTTTGAAAGGGGCTGTATAAATACATTTTTATAACTTAATATGCTAGACACCATTGCAATAACATTATAGAAATATTATGGAGGCTACCAGAAAGAGAGCGAGCGATAAAGAATACCTTAAAGCCACCATAATGTGTATTGACGACAAGGGACAACTCGCAATATATCAATGTAAAATATCACAGGAAGATCACAGTGATATTTCTCTACGGATAAAACCACTATATTGAGCTATTAAATTGTCATCCCGGATTTATCAGGCCAACAAACGTGACAGCAGCCCACCACCAGCCTTTTGGTTGGCCGGGATGAGACGCGATTGCATCTGAAGTGTGAGGACATTTCGGCACCGGCTAATTAATTGTATTAAGGCGGGCTGGCACATACGTTGGCAGTGACAGCCATGAGGTGAGAGACGAGGGCTCGGCCTCTCCACTGGAAACCAGTGTGGGGTTTGAGCCGTCAGGCCGCTGCGCTCCAGAGACTCGCTCTGGCACTCACCTAGATACACATCTGCTCTGATTAATCGCCTGCTTCGTAGTGCATACATTTCATTATCAGCTTTAAGTGGGCGAAAACAACAAGGATCAGGGCACTGAGCAGAGTTGTGGCTTGAATAAAGATGAAAGGACGGCGGGGAGATATGAGTGGAATATATCAGGTGTGTGACTCTAATGGTCCTCGTCATTTTCCTCTTCGTCACGATGAATGATATTTGACCTTTATCAACCTCTATTGACAACCAGTTACCACCGATCATATCTGCTGATGCTTAACTCCCTCAACCCTTTTGTCCTCCATCAATCAATCAATCAATATACAACAAAAACATGTAGTAAAAAGTAGAATGAAACACGGCTTTGTCATGAGGACTTTTGTTGACAAAATATTTTTTACAGGTTGCTGTAGTAGTTGTTATCTAAGTAATGGTAGAGACACCAGCGTGATCCAAGACCCCTGTAAAGCACCCACCGATGTAGTCACTGCAGCTGCTCATGGTTAAGAGCCTAGCACAAGGGCGACTTGACAAAAGGTTTCGGGGAAGGTTGTGAAGCCTCCCAGCCTTCAAAAGACGCGACTGCTGCATTCTGCAAAAGAAGAGTGGTTGAGACGAGGGGGCTCTACCTTCCACCACATCACTGATGAAGGATGAACACTTGCTTGGGCTACATCCAAAGGTAATTCACCAAGATTCTCTTGTCCATCAGCTCTCTCATTGATTTTATGATTGTTTGTGTCCTTGCCTGACAAGAGCAAAAGCTCCTCCGAGTTTGGTTGAAAGATATAAGAAAAACTCAAAAGAGCATGGTGCAAACCATTCACACCGGTACAGACTTAGATATTTCTTGTCAAGCCCGTTGGCAGATTCCAAATGGAGCAACACTGCCATCCCCTGGCAGCGTACGTTCATTACTCGGACTCTTCGCCACACAGACGGCGCTGCAGAGGCACCGAATTTGCAGGAAAGAGCAGAGTTGTGCAGGCCTGGTATTCAGCCTTCAGAGCACAGAGCGGTGGAACTATAAATAAAATGGGTCAAGGAGATTTAGATCTGGGCCATTATTGTCAAAGAGAACAATGAGCATAGACTTTGGAGTAATTGGGAGAAAAGGGTAAGCATTTGTCATGTAAGTTCAGACTGGGCTCTGTGCATACCTAATAGGGTTTCACACAATTTACAAAGGCATATTTGCTTTATTGCAGCCGGTGCCATATTAGCTATTCCCAAGTATAATTAATATGTGTCACCCTTCAGCTGATTGGTAGAGACTTCTACCGTTTAGATCACCGCAGACTGAAACAGTGAAGCTTTGAAGTATGTTGTATAGTTCCATTTTCAGTTATGCAACGGCAGTGATTTCATCTGTACCAATTACACAGTTTCAAAATACATTATCAATCAGTTATTTAAAAAGAATATTAGTGTTATAGGCTCATTAAAACATCAAACTACACTCAATCAAATTTTGGCAAATATAAAAAAAAAAATACAATCTTAAATTTAAATAATATTATTGTTAATGTACTTGAAAAACGGTGATGGACAATCAACTTTAATTAAGTTACAACAAGTCGAAAGGCTATAGTCACAGCATGTGCATTTAGCTTAAATGCTAACATCAGCATGCTAACACAATCACAATGAAAATGCTAACATGCTGATGTTAAGCAGGCTGTTTACCGTATTTGCCATCTAGGTTTGGCATGTTAGAATGTGAAGATGGGCATGTCATTAGTTTTTTAGGTTATAAACCAAAGTGCTGGACAAATTCAAATGTTGTGTCGCCCTCCATCCTGTTTCAAATATCATGGTCAACCATCCAATAGTTGTTGAGATATTTCACCAAAAAACTAAAATGTCAAAGTGGTGGACCAGCCAACGACAGATCATCATTGCCATCCCTAGAGCCATGTCACCAACGTGGCAACTATTTCAAACCCTGTTATTGATTTTCTCAAAAACATTTGTATCAGTGATAGACAATCAAGTCTAAAGAATGAAAGCAGAAACAACACGATATGCAGCTCCAGTTACATGAAGAGTTTGAGATGTATTTCAGTGGTATTACTGTCCTCTGGATGGTACCACTTCTCTGTGATCATCAGTGTGGCACAGTACACAGAGAAACTCCCTGTGATCCAGGAGTTCAGATAAGGGTGAGGTAGAAAGACGCAGACGACCGGAGACTGTCCCTCTGTGTCCGTCTCTGTCTGCCTCGCTATCTGCTGGACTGCCTGTCAATCTGTCTTCATCTATCGCTTTCTTTTACCTTGTTAACTCTTAAACAGCCACACACACACACACACACACACACAGTGCCTCCCTTTAGAGTAGATAAGACTCTAAATTGAGTAAGAGGTACTTGCTGAGGGATACCCAGAAACCGGACCCTGGCAAGCAGATCGGCCTTATTGGAGCAGCTTTTCTGGAGGCAAAAACAATCTTATGTTTGATTTTAAGCTCACTGAGCAAAGCCCAAGAGCCTCAAGTTGTGACTGTCTGCCAAAATAATAAAAGACTGGAGGCCAGAGGACAAGGTAAGAGAGGAGGTAGCTACAATAAGCCAAGTAAGGGATTCATTCATCCTCCTGATAAATGAATGAATCAGTCAGAACAAAAACCCTACATATGTAGCTTTTTGTTTTCAGGGCCTCCTCTGTTATGACTTTCACTAACTATTCTAATTTCTCTTTTTCACATAATCTGCTATGTTTTGTATAGTATTCATCTGTCTTTTCTTATTGTTGAAAGGGACCATGTACATTAATCAACATTCAACACGAGAGATGCAAGGATTTCTCAGTGTGCAGTTAGCTTACTGCCCGGCCGTCAAGTTTTAATATGTTTCCATGCAAGAGACTAACCGGAATCCCAATACGAGGTCAGTCCATCCAAAAAACGCCTCGGAAATAAGCCGAGCGGTGGGCTGCCTTGAGACCGGCCTTGAGTCTGCTGCTAATGCCGTACTTAATTCTCCATTCAATGGGTAGTATGCAGTACATACTGATTGAGTATGTAGTATGCAGTACGTTAGTCTGCAGTACGTCTGCAGTACGTTAGTCTGCTGTACGTTAGTCTGCAGTACGTCTGCAGTACGTTAGTCTGCTGTACGTTAGTCTGCTGTACGTTAGTCTGCTGTACGTTAGTCTGCTGTACGTTAGTATGCTGTACGTTAGTATGCTGTACGTTAGTCTGCTGTACGTTAGTCTGCAGTACGTTAGTCTGCTGTACGTTAGTCTGCAGTACGTCTGCAGTACGTTAGTCTGCAGTACGTAAGTATGCTGTACGTTAGTCTGCTGTACGTTAGTCTGCTGTACGTTAGTCTGCTGTACGTTAGTATGCTGTACGTTAGTATGCTGTACGTTATTCTGCTGTACGTTAGTCTGCTGTACGTTAGTCTGCTGTACGTTAGTATGCTGTACGTTAGTATGCTGTATGTTAGTCTGCTGTACGTTAGTATGCTGTACGTTAGTCTGCAGTACGTTAGTCTGCTGTACGTTAGTCTGCAGTACGTCTGCAGTACGTTAGTCTGCTGTACGTTAGTCTGCTGTACGTTAGTCTGCTGTACGTTAGTCTGCTGTACGTTAGTATGCTGTACGTTAGTATGCTGTACGTTAGTCTGCTGTACGTTAGTCTGCAGTACGTTAGTCTGCTGTACGTTAGTCTGCAGTACGTCTGCAGTACGTTAGTCTGCAGTACGTAAGTATGCTGTACGTTAGTCTGCTGTACGTTAGTCTGCTGTACGTTAGTCTGCTGTACGTTAGTATGCTGTACGTTAGTATGCTGTACGTTAGTCTGCTGTACGTTAGTCTGCTGTACGTTAGTCTGCTGTACGTTAGTATGCTGTACGTTAGTATGCTGTACGTTAGTCTGCTGTACGTTAGTATGCTGTACGTTAGTCTGCAGTACGTAAGTATGCTGTACGTAAGTATGCTGTACGTTAGTCTGCTGTACGTTAGTATGCTGTACGTAAGTATGCTGTACGTAAGTATGCTGTACGTTAGTCTGCTGTACGTTAGTCTGCTGTACGTTAGTCTGCAGTACGTTATTCTGCTGTACGTTAGTCTGCAGTACGTCTGCAGTACGTTAGTCTGCTGTACGTTAGTATGCTGTACGTTAGTCTGCAGTACGTTAGTATGCTGTACGTTAGTCTGCTGTACGTCAGTCTGCAGTACGTTAGTCTGCAGTACGTAAGTATGCTGTACGTTAGTATGCTGTACGTTAGTCTGCTGTACGTTAGTATGCTGTACGTAAGTATGCTGTACGTAAGTATGCTGTACGTTAGTCTGCTGTACGTTAGTATGCTGTACGTAAGTATGCTGTACGTTATTCTGCTGTACGTTAGTCTGCAGTACGTCTGCTGTACGTAAGTATGCTGTACGTTAGTCTGCTGTACGTTAGTCTGCAGTACGTAAGTATGCAGTACGTTAGTATGCTGTACGTAAGTATGCTGTACGTAAGTATGCTGTACGTTAGTATGCTGTACGTAAGTATGCTGTACGTTAGTCTGCTGTACGTTAGTCTGCTGTACGTTAGTATGTTGTACGTTAGTCTGCTGTACGTTAGTCTGCTGTACGTTAGTCTGCTGTACGTTAGTCTGCAGTACGTAAGTATGCAGTACGTAAGTATGCAGTACGTAACACAGCCTGAACTTCAGATAGGTATTGCTGACCAAATGAGCCACCATACTTTTTTTCCAACTCTATACGGCCACACCCACTAATTCTAAAATGTTCGACATTTTGGTAAACACACTTATTCACTCTCTTGACAATAGTTAGATGAGACTACTACTCTCATAACCGTTTATAAAGTACGACGTTGTAGCCTTGGGACGGTTAGCTTAGCATAAAACAAGCACACAGGATGAAACAGCTCGTCAAATGTAACAAAAACCTACCAGCCCTGTTTAAAGCTCACTAATTAACACGCTGTGAATCTTTTGTTTGAACTACAAAAAACAAGGTGTTTTGATTTACAGGGGTCATAAACCGAACCTTTTCTTGGAGGCTGTGACAGTGACTCCCTGTGTTAATTAGTGAGCTTTACAGATATTATTATTATATCTAGACTCTGGGAAGAAGAAAAAAAGGAAGTGAATATGCATATTCCCCAAGTGTCATCTTATTCTTTTCTTTATTTCTTGAACCACAGAGGTAATTAAAAGTGCATGAGCATTTAACATTCCAGTTTGTTTTCCAGTTGTCCCTGCTGGTTTGGAGGAGGCAGTTCAGGAGACAGACCCTGGGAGAACCACACTAATACAACTCAAACCAGCTGGCACATCACTGCCTGCTATTAAAGCAGCTCACCCTGTTGGCTCTACAATCCAAGAGAAGGCGATGATGCGGCACCTTTGGCTTGCCACTGTCTTTTTTCATTGCGTGCCATTATAAACACAGATACAGCTGTGCAAACGTGCAGCTTCTGTCAGATCTGCGATCATGTCCCATGCATCTGTGTGAGGTCCCTTTGGACCAGGAATAGCCCCCGGTGAGGTGCACACAGCCCAGCATGGCCACCGCCCCGCACTCCATCCTCCTCTCCTTCGTGCTAGCAAGCGGGATCCATTCTTCTGTGTCTGGGTCGAAGCGTTCGCCGAGGGAGGTCCGGCCTCCCACCAGGTTCAGGCTGCACTTCAGAGACACCCGGCACAACGCTTTTCTCTGCAGGGAGTTTTGACAATAACTGGGTTTCAATCTAAGCAGTTTTTATGCAAATATAAACGTATTGAGTTATAAAGGCAAAACTGGAAACAGCAGATTTCAGGGCACTGTCTTTCTTCACGTACAATCAAGGTGCAGTTGTTATTTCTTTAGTGCTTGTGATTCTTTTTATCGCTGGTTTGTTGATTAGATTTGATATCCAAACTACCCAAGTGGGGACAAGTTGTTTGTATACTCCACTGGTCGACCTCTGGATCTTGTTGTAGCTGCAGCTGCTCTTGAAGCCATAATTACCACCTGCTACATAGATGTTTCCCAACAGTCACAGAAGTGTTCCCCACACCTGTGAAAACAGACCGGATCATTATTCTGGTCAATTTATAGGAAAAGTTTGACATTTTAGGAAAGAGACTATACTTTCTTGGATTCTTAATTAGATGAGAAGATTGATACCAGAGTGCTAGTAGTTCCCAAAATGTTTCTGCTGATGGGCTGCACGGTGGTGTCGTCTCACGGCAACAGGGGCCGGGTTAGAAAATGTAGGGTTTTTTTATAAAGTAAAAAAAAAGCTTAAAATGAATCTGAGTTTATATTTTTAAGTACCTGGCAGTCAAAATGGGCTGCTGTTCAGTCAGACTGTATCCAACACCTCAGTGAGCGGGGGGGCTCACATAAATGGTACAGCCCAGGAAGGCCACTGCAAAGAGTGATCCAGCATGTCTTCACCCTGTACCAACTCCCCACTCAGCAGGTCCCAGAGCTGAACCTCGCACAAACAGCGCCAATGGTAACCCCCCAATTACTACCATGTAAACCAGTTCGAGAAATCTTTCTTCTTTGATGACCTCCTGAAACCTGCAGTGTTTAGAGTAAGTCACAAAATTACGAAGGAAGAGAATAAGTGACTTATCTTACGACCATATCTTACGGTAAAAAAATATGTGTACACAGAGGAACTATCATAGATCAGTAAGATTTATTATATCCTAGAAAGGAGCACTTAGATAGGAACCAACATTTTGGTCTGCATTTGTTCATGTGTAAGATCTCTTTAAGCCTCACTTAAATGACTGACCTTTTTAAGATCGCCGCACATTGGGAAAATACTCAATGACGTGAAAAGATAAAAAAAAAAATACTCTTCAGAAAAGTGTTGTTCTGCTTTCACTTTGTCTTAGTTCTAAAAATTGACCCTCCGACCTGCCCGCTTGCAGGCTTCTTTCTCCGGGGTAAGGCACGCGTGGAGCTGGGAGAACGCCAGCGTGCCGAGGCAGTTGTCTACATCCGGCAGACCCACCGGGAAGGCCCTCTTCACCGCTCCCAGCTGCAGCAGGTCAGCGGCCTTCAGCAAGCACTTCAAGTCCAGCTGGGTCATGGTGAGTCTGGAGGAGTAGATGTAGTCTACCAATGCTGACAAGACCTCCACTCCCACCACTGGCAGCCTGGGGGCAGAGAAGAGATGCGTTTGGTTTTTAAAGTAAAGCAAAGAATGGGAAAAAAATAAAATAAATCAAACAAATAAAATAACCAAAATAAAGCATCAAAGAACAAATGAACAATCAATCACAATGATCAATATGTTCAGAAAGTCACCACCAGCTCTCCACCAGCACCCACTGAGCATAAAATGCTCCCAGTAGTCCATCTGTCCCTGAAGGCCTGTATATTGACCACCGTCTGGTAGTAGGCGTGTTCAACCCTGAGTCAGGCCTTCAACAGTTCCTCCAGAACTTTCACCGGATCCTCACTACCGGCACCCTGAGCCCGGTTCTTCAGTGTCAGCCAGATGGCCAACTTGGCAGAACCAGATAAAAAATTCACCAGTACGTGGACAGCCTTCGTTTTTGTGCAGTATTTTTGGACCGAATATTAATAAAATGAAAGAAAAGTCCTCTCCAAGACCCTGAAACCATCTTTTTAAACGTTCAAAGAGTGCTGAGAGCCGAGGACACTTAACAAACAAGTGTTCCAGGGTCTCAGTCTGACAGCAGAAACAACACTCCTCCCCAATGTGTGGATCCAAGTGTGCTCGGTATCTGTTTGTCGCTATAGCCCCATGTACTACCCTCCACTGGAGTTCTGCTGTCCGTTTTTCAACGGGCAGCTTGTACAGGCACCTCCAGCTGCCAGGGGGAAACTCTGGGCCAAAGAACTCGGTCCACCTCTACTCCTTCAACCCTGCCAGAGAGTGCAAGTTCACAACCTTTACGCAGATTTCATGAATTGCTTTTTTCTCTGCCGCCTGAAATTTGTCCAGGTGAGGGGTTGTTAATGTCAGCAGCTTATTTCCTCCCCCCTGCCAGTCGCCCACAGCTGGGGCAATGAGCAGAGTGTGTGTGGGGGGGGGGGTGTACTCACTCTCTTCATCCCACTGGTCAGACGGAGTACAGTTTCCTGCAACTGCTCTCAGGTGTTGTTGTAGGGCGGCACAGACCTCCTCCACTATTCTGTTGGTCAACCTGGCAGACGTGATGTTGGCGTTCTGCCTGAAGGTGACAGTGGATGATGCTGTTGATGACATCTTCACCAAATGTCCCAGTTTAGTGCAGCCGGCTTCTCTCAGACATGTTCGCAGGCTGGCAGACTGCAGCGTTTGAGTCCTTATGAAGCTGTTGAAAAACAAAGGTTCCTCCAGCAGCCACATGCCCGGAGTCTCATCAACTTCTCGTGAGGTGTTAAAAACCTGCCACGCCTGCAGAACAGAGCCGTAGTAGAGCGGCATCAGCCCGGCCAAGTCCACTTCCTCAGATTGTAGGAGAAAGAGCTGCTTATCGTATCCCAACCGCCCAGCTCTCCTCAGCAGCAGTCGAGCAGTGTCTATCCAGCTGGGGCTACAGCCATAAGGCAGCTTCTGTGCAGTCCGGAGTCTGAAAGAGGCGATCCTGGACTGGATATCGATGAGACCCTGCCCCCCCCCCCGTACCTCTGGCTAAGGTAGCTTATCAAGAGTAAAATAATAGCTGTGATTTAACTGTTAGTACACTGGCTGTGGTCATTACAGTGAACAGTGTCTTAGAGGGCACGTGAGCCCTTGTTGCTGTACTTTATCTCCTTGGAGCAGAGGCTGCATTCAGCATACCCTGCCTTATCAATGCATTTAAAACACTGTGACAGCGGGAAGCTGTACTCACGTCTGTTTAGACCTCCACCTTTATCCAGGCTTACAGCTCAGCCCTGCGTTTAGCTGCACTACACAAACAGCCTCCTCTCCCTGAAGCTCTTTGACCTCATCATCTCATCAGTATCTGGGCCTCATCATCGTGGTCATACAAGGTATCACCACGAAATCGCCTCATTCTACTTTGAGTTAAAACAAACAACCTGCAACCAGGTCCGCCGGTGTTCGGGTTTAACGTTAATGAGTGACCGCGTGAACTGAACGGGAACACGGGGGGGCTTCATGTATCATCACGTTACGTTTTTTCCTCCTAGATCGCGATAATGACGAACGTTAACAGTCCACAAAGTTCTGCATGCAGTGCGGAACTCCCCCCCCCACACCCCCACTAGAGGGGCGCGCCCCACAGTTTGAGAAATACTGATCTAGACGATGCATGAAAAGGAAAAAATATTTTCATTACCATGGGGCTTTTTCCATTGTTGATGTGACAAAAAATACAGTAAACCATTTGTCTCAGAATTCAACTTACTTTGTTGACAAATTCTTTGCCACGGTTGGGCAGGATACGCTTTGGAGCGCCATACTTATAAAATAAATCCATTATGCATGGTGTGACTTCTTCTGCTCCCTTTGTTCTTAGAGGGTATACTTCTAGCCACTTTGTAAAGTAGTCCACCATCACACGTATACAGTATATATGTAACCGTTGTTGGTGCATTTGATCTTGCCAACTAGATCCATTCCGACTAGTTCAAAGGGCTCTGTCACCTTAGAATGCAAACCAAAGCTTAACACCAACAAGACTTCCATACAACATGTTAAATTGAATGTTTATTCACCTCTATGGGTTTGTACTGAATCTTTTTCTTTTATGGAGATCCTCTTTTTTTGGCAGGCATCACGTTGGGCAATCTAACAAAGTGAAACAATTGACAACACTCTTCTATTGAATATGTAAATATGACCATAAGCTCCACAGAAATATAGAGCAATAAAACACTCACCCATTTTTGGATGCCAGGCCAGTAGTGTGAAACTCCACAAAAATGTGACTTGCTTCTTGTGGAGTTACCACTACCTTAGCAAGATGATGCCGCTGCTCATCTTTCTTTCTGGGGCACTGGTAATAAAGTTCCCCATCTAGGGATTACATTGCATAAACATTTGAAATTACATTTAAAAATGTGGTTAGGAAAAGATCCCATGCTGTTGTGTGGTTTGCCTTATCACTTGGTAACTCTCTGCCCTTCGTTTAAGAAAGTATCGCTCATTTTTGTTGAAATCTATCAAATAGTTATTGTTTATCTTGAACTCAAGCAATTCGTTCACTGTCCGAGGGTCCATCGGTACTTTCTTTTTTTTTTACTAGCTTTACGAAATATGAGCAAATGTCGTACTAACTACCCCATTTCCCTTTTAAACTGATGTTACTAATTAACGTGATTGTTTGATCCTGATTTTGCGTCTGTGAAGCACTTTTTTTACACAACACAAGATGACACAACTTGTGTATAATATGTAAATACAGTTTATCATCAATATTTTTTATATTATTATAGTCTGTAGAATATAGAATATATTTATAGAATTTATAGAATTATAGAATATAATTTAGAAAACCCTGGGCGTGAACATTATACACTCACTTATACAATCGTAATCCACGCAATGGATATGAGATGTGGCTTTTAGATCTCCAGCAATATGTTTGTGAATGTGTGAAGAAAACAGCTGCTGCTGTGAACACAACACAGGCACGGAAGGGAAACCAGTAGGTTTGAAAACCAGTAGGGACGTAACACCGGGGCCCTATTCCTCGTACGCCGCTAACTGAGTAAGCCGGATAAGTTTGAGGATGAGATCACATACGTCAGGCTTTTCGGTTCCATGAAGCAAGTTTGGCAAAATCACCATAGCAACACATCAATAAGCTTGAACCTGCTCCAGAGCAGGCTCAAGCTGAAGGAAGCTGGATAAGTTTGCCACTCCCCCGGAAAACATGTCAGCTCCCTTCCTCATCCCATTGATGAAGGAGCGATATTAGTTAGATTAGCGTTTTATAGGGAGAGAGTTCTTCGAGTTCGGTCCGTGTACGTTTTGATCATCTGTTTTACCATTCATTCGATGAAACGAAAATACGGAAATTTCCGTATTTTAACGGTAAAACACATGACTAAAACGTACACGGACCGAGATCGCCAAGATCCGTTATCACATCACGATGACTTCCTATACGAGCGCTATCGATTCTGCCGACAAGGAATCATTTATTAATAAGACCTTCTGGAGTCATACATGGTGAACACCACACGAGCATTGACCGTCTCACAGACTGGATCATAGCCGTGCGCTTTTTTGCGAGTGGTACATTATTGTACAGTGTGGGCGATGCGGAGAACATCGGGAAAGCCGTTGCATGCCGTGCTGTTCATAAAGTTTATTTGGTGCTTAAGAAACGTATGGATGTGTTCAATACATTACCATGACACATATTGTATGGACTCACCATTCTGAATAATGTTTGTGTGCTTAGGTTTTACTTGCTCCCATGTCCTCTTGATGGCTGGGGGTTGAAAGCACTCATAATTATATGACAGTGTTATTAGTACACCATAGCATATCATTATTGTACTCATGATAAGAATAGAGAGAATCACACACAATTTCTTTTCACTGCTTCAATTGATTGAATTTCTGATTATGAATAATATAGCTACATACTGATCCGCCCATACACAGATTCACACACACATATTCAAACTCCTAGTTCTATATGGTAATCTACACATACATGTATATACACATGTATAGTATGATACATAAGCGCATACAGTACATATATCCTCATAAGTATCTATTAATTCGTATCAATTAGATACTCTTCGGGCTTGTTTTATCTACTTATTCTGAAAGAGTTGAGATAATTATTTTCTCTATAAGATCTCATTCGATGATGCATTCCATTAAGCCTACTGCCAGCAGGCACCTCTTCCACTCCCCCCCTAATTTGGAGCAAAAACGCCTAAAATGACATACCCAAATTAAAATGTCTCTAGTATCTGAACCACTCTGACTATATGCATCAATGAGGTCTTGCCAGAAAGAAAACCCCCTAACGTTCCTTGTGAAAGTGTCAGAAAATCTGTAGGTCATACAGAAACAGAGCAGTGGGCCTTTGAAGTCAGTAAAAATGTAAGAGTTTTGTCCGTCTAAAATAAAAAAGTATCTTTCAGTATAAATAACTGCCTGTGGCTGTATCTGTACAGGTAAAGGACAGTATAGGGCTGTAACTACACTATCAGTGAACACCTGCCTCAAATGTATTTGAAGAAGATAGGACAAAGTATGACCATTCTACAGTGTTCTGTCCATGAAAAGATTCATCAGAAAAAAAACGCATGTGAAAAGTGAAAATTATGAACACGTTGGTTGACAGCTTATGAAAGAGGAGTTTTAGGTTTCTACTATAAGTACTAGCCTTTTCTGAAGCCGCTAGCTCCATGGTAACATTCGCTAGTACATTCACTAGTAAATTCGGGTCTGTACTGTATCTTTTGCCGTCGAAATGTTGCAAGACCTGACTTGCAGCGGTCATGGCGATTTTGGACAGTGTGTGTTTGGGCTCCTTTTGTGAAAAATCCATAGAAAATAAAAGAAAATCGATGTTTTCTTTGCAAAGATGAGGATTTTGTGCATGCTGGGATACCGAAAACGGCCATGTTTTGTGACGTAATTTTAAGCAAGCCGTACGAACGGAAGGGATGGCGGTGTTAGATTTAGCCATGATTATGGTCTTGACTTCCTCATATGCGTTCATGATCATCTCCTGCACGAGGCTCTTTCTTTGACTTCATTCGCTATTGTACTGTTAGAAAATCATGGTTCCGGTGATCAACGCTTCCCCCTTTTGACGTAAAACGGGCACGCCCAATTATCCTGATGACTGGTCTTGTTCAAATTAACGAGACTGTTTGAGCGCTGATCAGCCTTTGAGGAACCGAGATATCCTGCCTTCAATCATCTCGGTAATTTAAGCTGGATAATTGGACATTTGATCGATTTAGTTGAGCGACGTACGAGGAATAGGGCCCGGATTGACGGGCGTGGCGTCTCAGAGGACGCCATCCTCCCGGACAACGCTAAACGAACCACTAATCACACGTTCTGCTACCGATACATAAACTGCTTTGTATCTTACCTGATCATGTGCATAGACAGAAGAACAGAGGAAAAACCCAAAGCAGTGAAAATACAATCAAAGCTCCTCGCCACTCTCACAGCCACCACTCACACGTTCACCACGCACACTCAATGGCCCAATCCCAATCTCCACCCTTACGGACTTTAAGGCGCGCTCCCGCGAAGTCCGTGAGGGTTTAGGGCTGTCCCTCTGTCAAATCATCGAGTGTTTGAGGGCTCTCTGGCAGACGTTTTGAGCCCTTCATGAACCCTTTCTGTAAGTCAACATAGGATGCTGACTTAGCCTAAGGGAATTACCCACAAATCATTGCAATCATTACACGGGGTAACCAGTGGACTCAGAAACGTTAAGGATTAAAGATGGAACATAAAAACACATGAAATCAGAAGATATTTATTTATTTATTTATTAAATATTTGATTTTGTCATTGAATCTGTTTTGACAAAAATTAGTAAATATATTATATGAAATGACCTCTCATCTTGAGAGGAAAGAGCCATCTTGAGAGGAAAGAGCCAGGGAGTACAAAGTATAAAATAAATACCCACAATTATACATCATATTTTTTGTCGTTTTCATGGTAACGTGATATGATATGTTTGGTGGGTGTTAAGTCACCTTCTGTATGTTAGAGGTGGCACTTTTCACACTTCATAAAGAGTGTGAGGACGGAGAGTGAGGACGAAGCAAGGGAAGAGTATCATCTTGTTTTGACGTGACAAGTCATGTGACACTGTGGTCAGTTTGTAAAGGTTACGAAGAACGCTTGAGGGTTCTGCGACAGTAATTTGATCATGGGGGACTTCATGATCCATCTCCACTGTCAACTATTATCATCTTGCTCACGTGGAACACAAGACCCTGGCAAAACACGTTTCGGTGGATTTCGTGATCGTTTATTGATCCCTTGACGAATCTTGTCTCCTATTCTCTCCTCCCTCCTCCTGTGCAGGGAGGTCAGAGGTGAGGGAGAGCCCGACTACAGCGCCGTTGGGCTTGAATGTCTATCCAAAAGCCAGTACAGCTCAGGAACTTGAACCGAGGTTGTCCACTTGACTGACTTGCCTTTTTAAATCATGTATGTCTTCCAACTAAATGCCAAAAAGGAGTTTTCGATGCTGTAAGCCATAACACGAATCTCCTGCTATGCTGTTGTTATAAGTTTGTCATGATTTAATATTTCTTGTTCATACACTTAACATTGCCCTAAGTGCTTTTTAGTCAGTCGTTCCTATGCATTTGCATACAGGAATGTCGTCCTTCAGTGTTAATTATTGCTTTCACAATGAGACAAGGCAGACGCTTGACTGGTCCTTGATTAGGTTGATGGTGATGCTCAAGGTGGGTCAATGCTGATTGCCTGCAGATGGCAGTGGGGCATCGAACATGAGTGCTTCACTGTCATTAATTGGCACGATCCATCCATAGTGAGTCCTCCCTTGACATCTCATTCTCGTGCATACCCGACGAGGCTGTCCTCTCCCTTGTGTCCGCGGTGAGTGTGAAGACCCTGAAGTATGAACTGCGTGCACAGAGCGCCTTCTTGTGGCGGCACAGGATCTGGCCTTCAGAGGGCTGCATGGCGATATCTGAGAAGAGGCCTTCAGAGTAAGAGTAGAAGCCTCTCAGGGCGTCCAGCACCTCCTCAGGGTGGCTCACATCCTGGGAATCGTACACGTAGAGGTCCTGGGGTCCTCTGGGTGACGCGCTTGTAGTCTGTCTGTGCATTACAAAGTTTTGACACAGTGGCATGTCAGATATTTATTTGTCAGTTTGATCATGAGAAATACATTTTAAAGCTGCATTTGTTAGGTCTCTTACCCCATTCTTCAGTTTGATTTGCAAATGAGACAGTTGCCCGCTGAAATCAAGGACTGCTCCTTTAAATATTTATCATCACTCCATGCATAATAAATGGTGTTATGGTGATATAATACATGCATCGTTTGTGGTGTTAAATTATGGTGTTGAGTTTCTCCTATAGATCTGGTTTCCCTCGAACATCTCTTAAATTATGAACACATAGGAAAAACATAAGAAGATCATTAATAATATTATTGATGAGCCCAGTGACGCAAAATTACAATGCTGCTTCTTGTATTATTCTACTTTGTAACTCGTTGATCATGAACTTTGTAGTAAAATACAGTTAAGTGAGAGAAAGTTTTCCTCAATGTGAATGGTCAATGACCATGACATGCCTGATCAACATAGTCCACCATTAAAGTTGAAATGAATTTCAAAATAATTTGCTCAGATAGTTATTTAAATGCTTTTTCAGTGGAGAATAATCGGGACAGAATTCTGAGAGTTATTGTTCAGAGTCATGGCTTTTAATTCTGGTGATGTCACTCTGCCTTTAGCAGAAAAGCACTGCACACATGATCATCTGTGAGGCCACTGTTTAGCAAGCCAGAATAACTCCTGGTCGTGACTTTCAAAATAAAATGCTTGTTTGATTGTTGCACTTATTCCTCCTGGAACATAAGCTTTAGTCACATCTAGATGTAAATAATAAGCTGATAATTTCATCTAACCGGTGGTGGTAATTGACTTCATTTCAAGTACATTTATTTACGTAACATATTGTCTACTTAGGATGAGTACAATTTGAAGCCTACTTTAACAACAATGGGTCTAGAATGAGATTGGGAATCAGCTTTATCTATGAACCTTTCCTGTTGCTTTTTAATCTGGTTTATTTTTTTCAGTTTTGTCCGTAAATCATGGAAAATGTCCATCACAATTTTCATCAGTCCAAGGTGACCTCCTTAATGTATACAAAAAGATAGATAGAAGACCCAGGAAGACACACTTGAGACGCTGAAACTAGTGAGTGTTGCCATTTTTGCTTAAAATGTTATGACTCAAAACAATGAATTGGTTTTTGAAATACTTGCAAATTGATTTGCTCCAGATCAGCTAATCGATTAACCAACAAAGTGTTGCAGCTCTACACTCGTACACTCGCGCTTATTTTGAAATACATGGTGTAAGCAGACAAATATGAAAGTACTACATCTGTGGGGCTCCTCAAAATGAATCATGAACAGGATCATTATAGACCTCAGGTTAAAACAGCTTTCAAATAAAAACATGGACGCCCATTAGTGAAAGGTTTCAAGGACTGCACAATACACACAGGAAGGTCATCACAAGTACTGTTCATTCTGCTTTTGTAAGCCTGGCTGTTCTTGATTTCGTGCCCACAGCTCCTGAGATATAAATATGTTTTTAATTTTTGTTATATAATACAATAAATCCTTAACATATCTTGTAGCTGCAATGCATGCTGGTTTATTGAGGCTACTACGGAGAGACAGACAGACTGATACTGCCTTACCTACGGTAGCCATAAATAAACAACTGATAATATGATGGAGTAAAATCTCCGGTCATCCACAGACACCAGCTGTTTCCGAGCCCTCTCTCCGGCCTAAACACCAAACTTTCTGAGTAAACTAGTCCGAACTTCCAGGACTTGTATCCTAGTTTGACAGCCTCACTGTTGAGCATGGCTGTTACTTATGCAACTAAGCATCTTCCTTTAATACAGCGAGCCTCATCTAAAGCTGCTTCCCACTGAAGAGCGATCCAGGAAGTAAACAAAGCCTGCTGCGTCTTGGATCATAATACCAGGTTAGATCTTAGGCAAGAGCTGTCTCTGTGAGTTGTTGGCCTGCATCCCGCTCCAAATCCGTCTTCAAATCCCCCTCCATTTGTGCCAATCCACTGATGCTTTTTCTCTGACAGCCTTGGGAAGAAATATATACTTGCATCTTTAGAGGATGTATCTGCACATCTGAAAGGCGATAATAAATCAGTTCTTAACCATTGGCTGAAGTTTGGGCAAAAACAGAATAACAATAATGATTATATTTAAAAAAGGATGAACCGTCACTAAGTTTCATATATTTCTTTTTTTATTTATCTCTCATCATTTAGAGGATGAAGTCCACTGACTTTGGTGATCCCCTGAACCTTGTTATAGTACCACCAGCAGGTCAAAGTTCTTTACTTATGCTGAGAAATATCTCATCACCTATTCCAAGCATTGGCATAACCTTTTCTACAGACAGTCATGGTTCCCAGAGGATGAACCCACATTACTTTTGGCGATCCCCTGAGCCACCATGAGGTTGACAGCTGCAGTTTGGAGTCAAACGTGTGTGTAACTATTTGATGGATTACCACAAAATTTGACACACAAACTCACATTCCTGTTCATCCGCACATTTCTCTTTGGTGATTGTATTGACTACGGCAGTCATCTGGGGAAGCTGAGAGGATAGAGCACTTTGACAGATGGATACTTAGTTGTTTCTTTCTCAGGTTAAACCATGATTAATAACGGCCAATATACTGTATATTTCTAGTATTTTGTCCACTCCATTTATTTACACAAAGAAAAAGTGTAACTACTATTTCCATATTGGCTCATGCAACCGAACCCCACACATCACAGTTCTACAAAGGCATGAAGACATGAGGGAAAAAGAATCCAAGAGGTGTCTGGTTTTAATTAGATAATTAGAATATCATTAGAATCACAAGATTTAGAACAAACAAATCACATTTCACATGTTGCATCGCTGGTATATATGGACCAAGTCCCAGGATCTTTTTTTAATACATCTGGTTAATATTACTGAATGAAACCTTTAGCCTTCTCAAATGTGTGAAGCATTGATGGATTAAAAACAGCAGTTCTGACTTTTGTTCATTGATCTTAAATAATAAATTGAAGGGTCAAGCCATTCAATGGAGCCAACTCAGCGTTAACATGATCAGTTCATCTAAACCTGGTTCAAACAATCAAGATAGCTTCACATGTAGGACTACAAACCACAGAGCTGAGATGGCAAACACTCAAAATCACCGGAGGGAAGAAATGTTCACAATCTCAGAGCAGCACATCTTGGATTCATTGTATAAAGAGCAAAAATACAATCCAAAACACAACTATGGGTGATACCAATAGGCTCAGTAATGTGTTCCATTACTGTATGATGATCTTTCAAATTGTAGTATCAGGAGAGTTCATTTTTTCAGTTGATTAAGTAACATGAGACAACTTTGACATATTATGAACAATGGATTTGACAAAAATGGATTAAAATAATCTTGACAGAATAGTGTGCAACTGAGGTAAATGAATGTAGAGGTGTTGTGTTTGAAATGCTGTCTCCTGGCCCAGACTTCATCATATTTATTAGCCATACTATTACACTCCTTATTCACTGAAGACATTTCGACATGTCACAGTAGGAAAAGCAGAGGTGAAAGAATTACCAAATGAATGAATGAATGTGAATTATGGCTCACTGTCACAGTGACATGGCTTACTAACGAGTTACACCTGAGCCTCTCCTACTATGACAAGTCAACTGTCTGCCTGAATAAAAGAGGCTTATTGCAATACAATATATGCTGGTTATACATAGGTAAAATCACAAGGTGTGTTTTTGAGTGTTTTTAAAAGCATATCAGTTAGCTGAAGTGCTATCATATCATATATCATAACTGATATTTATAAACCCGTACTTATAAACACAATGTAATGACATGAAGTACTGAAGGGGAGGATTAAAATAGTGTGTTTTAATGTGGTTGGAAGATGGTAACAACAGTCGATACGTGGGATTAAGATTCTCTTAAGGGATAATATTTTGGGAAATGCAATTATTTGCTTTGTTGCCCAGCGCTAAAGGTTCTCTATTCGATATTCAGAGCATTAATGCAGCAGCGAACAACTATTTGCTGTGTGAAGATATAGTGCGTGTTGCTATCCGAGCTTCTCGCTGCTTTGAAACACAGCACTGCTCTCCTACGGCGGTTACAGTCGATAACGGAAGCGTGGCGCCCCCCCCCCCCCCCCCCCCCCCCCTCCGGTAAACACTGTCAGCGCTGTTTGCCGTAGTTAGCACTGTTCGCTGTAAGCCGCCAGCTCAGCCGTCGCCATGTTGAGAGCCGTGTGGAAGCAATAGATGCGCTCTAAATATCACATAAAGCGCCTTTAAGTGAGAAGATCCGTACTACGATCGTGTCTCTCATATAAATGTGGAGATCGATTAACTTAGCTTAGCACGAACACTCTACAACTGAGCACCAGTTGGCAACACAGTCAACCTGCCGTCTCGTACTGGGGCTTTTCTCCAAACCTTGATCCCCGAATTTCAGCTCAATGTAAACATTGCTTCTGTTCTGTATTTGTATTGTAATTGGGCACAGATGCCACCACATCTGAATAAAAGGCAAATCTTTAACTGTAGCTCAGAGTCTAAACTTGTTTGAGGGGGCTGTTACTGTCGAGGATTTGTACCTAATTTTATATAATTATACCAACAGAATTGTACTTTAAAAAATATAAATACTCTCTTGGCAGTCAATTGTTTAGTTTTTTTTAACTGCAAGTGCAATATTTCAGTTTCAAGTTGCAACTGAGACTTTGATCAAGTATTGTGCTCCATGGCCCCGCCTACGACTGCATACTTGCTTTCAGTTCCTCGAGGATGTCAGTGCCACTGCTCCACACAATGACTTTAGCCCTCAGAGACGCGTCGTCTCCCAGTCTGGCCAGCAGTTTCTCCAGCGTGAACCCCTTCCTGGGCATCACGACATCGCGCCCCCTCAGACAGGAAGTGGGACAGAGGTCGTTCCCACCGTCGCCCGCGTAGAGCACCCGCTCGTACTCCACGCCGCCATCGCACTGCTCCGACAGGTACAGCTCCAGGACCTTTCTCTTGCAAAGGTTGACGGGGCAGCGATCGCAGTCGTGAGAGTGGTGGCACTGCACCTCCATGTACCCGAGCTCGTTGAACTTAGCCGGGTTGGTGAAGACCCGGTCGACAGCTGCCTGGAGTCCAGATGCGTGGAGGATCCAGTCTATGAACACGGTGTTGGAGTCAGAGATGACGATGCAGTCAATGGTGCTCTTGTGATCGGATATGAACGTCAGCAGGTCCGTCATGCCAGCGGTGAAGGGGATGGTCTCCATCACACTGCGGACCCTGTCGGGGCTGACCTTCTGGTCTCCTGGGGAGGGGGGGACAGATAAATAAAGAAAAAAGAGTAAGCAGCTCGGTGGTAGCAATGAAATGTCAATGTACAGATCTTTGCAGATTCTAAGTATGTGCGAATAAATGAACAGTCTACAAACAGGACAATGAATTGTCACCTATGTAGTTCATCACTCTGCCCATGAACTCAGTCCAGTGGCCTTTTCTGTAGGAGTTCTCCACAGAGTCCGGAAGAGTCTGATCTGGAAGGCATCTGGGAGTAGAGAAAACAAAAAAGATCCGCAGATGTCGCTTGTAATTAAAACATAGCAAATTGTATTTCATCGGTGGTTCTTTACTGTACAGTTATCCTGTCAGTGTGGTATTTTAATCTACTCGTATCAAACAGTCTTGTGGTAGTACTATAGATTTGTATACATTTTGCAGCATTAAAAACATGCCCAACTCGTGTTTTGTATGATGTTTAAATGATGGATTCAATCAATATGTTATTTACCTTATCACCCAGGTGTCACTGTTGTCATCCACCACAGTGTGGTCGAAATCGAACACCATCAGAGTCTTCATGCTTCACCTGTTGTACAAAAAAGAATTTACAATAAGACCTGGCGCAGCTATTATTATGATCATAAATATCTGACATTTTCGTTACATTGAGCGGTATTACTAGTCGTGACCTGAGGCCACGGCGTGGTAAGTTTATAATGATGTAACGTTACTCGTAGCTGCTCCATCTGTTACGCTCAACCATCTTATCTTAGAGCAGCCGTGACGGAGCACAAAAAACTGGAAGTTACCAAACCAGCTGTTGTATCTCAATAAATCGCTCTCCTACGCATGCCGATTTTACCCCAACACCTCAGTTAATGCTGAGATGTTTTAAATTATTTCCGTTTAACTATAAAAAGTCAAGTTTAAGCTCGCTGTGTTTCAAATGACAGCTTTTTGTAAGAGGTCTGGTGTAACTTCGTACACGTAAACGGCCTAGCAGCCCCGGAAATCCTTCCATTGAAACTGTGCTCCAACAATTCAGATCAGACTCAGTGCGAATAATAAGCGGAATTACAGATGTCTGTACTTGACTACACCCCAGGTTCAGATATAACTCTAAGATATAAAACTATCATCCACGGCAAACTGACCCCAGCCTGTTCTGACATGAGTCCACCGCTCCTGTCTTCCTCCTCGTCTTGTTGTGTTACAAGAGATGACAAACCTATTCTGAGCTCTTTACCGCCACCTGCTGGTGAAGTTCCGCATTTGGTCTTTTATAATAACTATTGTAACAATTGTTATAGCAACAGTCGTTCCTATGTCCCATTTCAGATATACTTTGAGATATTATGCCACTTAAACGTTTTTTTATGTTTTAAAAAGTGAGTGGGGTTTGCTGTAATATATAATTATGTAATCATATTGCCCAAATTAATATTTTTTTTTGCATTATATTTTGTCAAATTATCCGACAAAAACACCGAGTATGCAGCAAGTCGCATTTATGACAAAAACCAACCACGGACGTTTACCCATTGACCCAGAGGACCCATGAAGGCATCACTCCGCTCCTCTGACCACTGGGTGGCAGTAACACAACTCGAATTACACAAAACAAAACGTAGAAGAAGAAAACCTGCCCGTTTAGTTCCTGGTTGCGTAGAGTCAAGAATCACTCTCTGTTGAGATTGTCGCTTTTCCTCACCTTTAAAGCTAAAACTTGTCCTTTTATTCCGAGCAACATGTTCAGGGGGTTCGGGACGTGGTTGGGTCTGGAGAACCTGGCGTACACGAAGACGTCGGACGAAAAAGAAAACCTGAGTGTCGTGGAGCAAGAAGAAAAGGTGGTGGAAGCCCAGAACGAGGTAAACAAACAGCAGCCAGCTGACGAGGACGGAGAACCGGAGGCGGACCAAGAAAGCTCCGAGCACGGGAAAGGACTTGGTGGTGAGAAAGAAACTGCGTTACCCTAAAACTAGCTAAGCTAAGTAATGAGCTAAATGCTTTCTCAGTGGCTCGAGGATGTGGTTGCATAAATCATCTGTCTGTCTATGTTAGCTCAGCATACCCCCATTAAACCAAACATATTGTAGTTCTTAGTGAAAGCTTTCCCCATCTTGTTCTAATTCTGTTGGAATGTAGCTAAGGTTTCCTCTTCAGCGTTGTTGTCCAGTGCTAACAAGAGGAGGAGCTGTCTCCTGATAGATTTGTGTTGTGTTATTGTAGCAATGTCTTTTTAGCAATAGTCCCGCTATATGACGATGATGATGATGATGATGTTGGTGTTGTTGTTGTTACCCACGCTGTCCTCTCATCTCTGAAGATTACATCTTCAGTTTCGCGTCCAGTGCCACCAAGAAGATCTCCGAGTCGGTGGTGGAGACCGCTCAGACCATCAAGAAGACGGTGGAAGAAGGGAAGATCGATGGCATCATAGACAAGGCATGCTGGTGTTGTTTGACAAGTTTGGCAGCATGTTGGAGGCAACTCTGTGGTTTGCTGTTGTCAAGAGCAGCTGTTTGCTCAGCATGCCCTAATGTTAGCATGACAGCATTCTATAGGAAATGGCTCCCACAGGTCTTTTCCTCTTATTCAGTGTGTGTGTGTGTGTGTGTGTGTGTGTGTGTGTGTGTGTGTGTTTGCAGACTTTCCTGGGAGACTTTCAGAAGGAGCAAGAGAAGTTCGTCCAAGAGAAGAAGTCCAAAAAATCTGGTAAAGTCAGAATCAGGAGACAGGAATCTTCTTTACAATAAACGAATAACTACTTACAGAGTAACCTCTCTTATAAATGTGTGTTTTATTCCGTGAAAGCTTCACAGGACAAACTAGCTTCTGATTAAGTCGCTTACTTCACACATCCTGTATTTTTGTGTGGGAGACACTACTGAGGCCTTCTAGAAACAGTGGGAGTGTGTCAGTAATGAAGCAAGTGAAGTGGACCTCACGTTTTCACCCAATAGGGACAGGCCACATCTAAACCCAACAGAATCCTACTGTATGATAAGCTTATTAATGCAGCTGTGTTGACTTGATGGGGATTTGTAGTTTTCACAGCTCATTAAATATGTCAGTATTAGAGTCCATTGTAATCACTGTTCATCCAAGCTGGCGTCAACTTCTGCAGCCATATCGCCATTCAAGTGCAGCGCTGTTTCTAAAAAACACTGCAGCAAGCTACGCCACTCCGTGCAATAATAACATGATCATTAGCACTCTATATACAGGGTGGTGCTTTACTGGGACTTACAAACTGATGGGTTCAATGCAGTGAAAATATAAACAGTAAAACAAATGAAGACTAATGCACATGAAAAATAGACATTTGAAAATTTGAAATGTAAGGCTTGTTATCAGCTGCTCTGTCATCATTATCAGCTACGTTGTAGGGTGAAAGGGTGAATTGCACCTTTTCAATCTGCAACCTTGCAACACCGTATTGATAGAGAGCACGATCAGTGAGAGATAAAACTAGAGAGTGCTGAAAAACCTCTCCCATGATCTAATATACTTAGTGTCGCAGCACCACTGAAGGTGTGTGTGTGTTGATGTTTGTGTCCAGGCGCAGCGGTGCCTCCGTGGGTCGGCTACAACGAGGAGGAGACCATCCAGCAGCAGATCCTCGCCCTGTCCGCTGTAAGCAAAAGACTTCATGCACTAAATGAATGTGTCAACACGTGTGTGACGTTATCGCTCTTTGTCCCCGGATATCATTTGTACAAACTTGTTGTTGAAACCGAGCTCTCTGGCTGCTGATTGTAGGACAAGAGAAATTTCTTGCGCGACCCTCCTGCCGGTGTTCAGTTCCACTTCGACATGGAGCAGATGTATCCTCTGGCTGCAGTGATGCTGGAGGAGGACCAGCTCCTCAACTGCATGCGCTTCGACTTGGTTCCTAAACAGTCAGTAGTCTCCCAGCAGTGTGTGTGTGTGTGTGTGTGTGTGTGTGTGTGTGTGTGTGCACCCATGGGGTCGACATTAAAATGATGATATAAAATGTGATGTGTTGGACAGCGTGAAGGAGGAGGTTTTCTGGAGGAATTACTTCTACCGGGTGTCTCTGGTCAAGCAGTCGGCTCAGCTCACAGCGCTGGCGGCCCAGCAGCAGCAGAAGGACGGTGAGGACAGAGGGGCCGGTGTCTCAGCCGAGGACGTCGTCTTAACAGGTCCGACTGTCATCCACATTTCAACAGGGGGGAGGGGGGGAATTCCAGGGCTGTACTTTGCTTCTTTTAAAGCTACACATGTACTTCACAAGCCTCTCCCAACTCACCGCCCTGGGCTTGGAATGGCTGGTGCTCACACGATGAACTTCAGCAGCCAGATGCATCCAACTCTGGTTGACTCGTGCTTCTGGGTTACTGATCTCAAGTCATCCTTGAACCGGGAACACGTGCACGAGCCCGAATTCCTCATCAACAGTTAAATCAATTACTTCTCTGTCCCACAACTCGTTAGACCTGTCGATGAAAGACTGTGGCTACTTGTGGCACGCGTATCGGTAATTCATCACATGTTTAAGTTTAAAAAAGCGCCTTGGATTTACATTTTACAAACCCGTGTGCAAAAAAATATCAGACGATCAATGAAATTGGCCTAAATTAATGTTTAAAACCTTTAAATTTAAATTTATTTTGTGTAGCCCAAAATCACAAATTTGCCTCAGAGAGCAACAGAGGGATCCCTCTATCAGGATGGACAGAAGTGTGATAGATGTCATGAACAACATAACAGAGTTACAACACATTCAATGCATATGACAGAAATGATACAGACTGTCTCTAGGAAGAAAAAATGTGCACGCAAGGCCTGAAGTATGTGTGAGGTGCACACGGCACGCTCTTCTTTTTTAAATAGCAGTTAGGTTGTAGTTAGAAGATGTGAGAGAGAATAATCTGCTTTGTCCCCTTCGTGTGTCTCTGATTTCTCTCTCTCTTGAGTTGTTTGTCCTCTTGGGAAATCATCTGCTTTAGAGTCCTGAAGGAACAGATTTGAAGTTGTGGTATGGACGGAGCTCTGTAGCTGAACGTGACAAGAGGAAATTCAGAGGAAATCCTCGGGTCATCAAGTTAAGCAAACACCACATTGTGATTTGGAACTAATAGCACTGTATGATTTTTCTTGTAGACAACGTCAGACCAAAAACTCCACCAGTTTCCATCAGCGACAAACAGCAGGTAAGAGCACTGAAATACAGACTCTCCAACAATCATTCTAAAGCTTCAGAAAGACGAGTACAGTCTGTGTCCTTTCTCTGTCCCGTCTCCGTGACCCTCAGCCACCTCAGGAGGAAGAGGAGGAGATGTCGACGAGTCCCGGCGTGTCCGAGTTTGTGAGCGACGCCTTCGACTCGACGGGCATCAACCAGGAGGACCTGAGGAAAGAGATGGAGCAGCTGGTGCTGGACAAGAAGGACAGCGCCCCCTCTCCCGATGGTCCGCTTCATGACCGTTTCTGATTCTTCAGCTACATGTTGTATTTGGACGTTGGAAGACACCGTCCTGCGATTGAAGTGTGACGTAAATAATCGTCTCGCTCGTGATCTTCCTTTCCCAATTCAGATGAGGCAGCGGACTGGGAGAAGGAGCTGCAGCAGGAGCTCCAGGAGTACGAGGTGGTGACCGAGGCGGACAACAGAGACGACCAGTGGGACCAAGAGATCGAGAAGATGCTCCAGGCCGAAGATAACTAGACGGCTGCTGCTCGTCGGCCTCCTGTTCGCTGATCGGGCCGCAGGAACCGTGACCCGGTGATGCACAGGGGGGAGGGGTGAACTTCCACATTCTCTGTGACCCGACTGTGATTACTATCTTGTAAAACGCCTGTACTCCGATGAAGGTGTAGATCCAATATTAGCAAGAGGGTGTCAGCTCTGCTGGAAGCAGTGGGTCTATCAGGCGTATTAGTAGTAGTTACGCTACTTCATCGCCCCTTCCTACTTTTATCTACTTGCTTTCCCCTACCCTCTCTCTTTTTGATGGGGGGGACAAAAAAAAGCTGCTTGAGGGCTCTCCGGTACAAGTACAGTGGATTTTATAATGGAGGGGTGTTTGTTTGAAATGACACAAAATGTTATATCTCTGTTTCCACTGCTGCTTTCTGGTGGGTTGTACAGTAAAGTCTCGGTATAGTTCTAGTAAAGTAAAGTCAAATGTAAAGTTACATTTCTGTAAATAAAAACACTATACCTAACCTCAAATGGCATTCCCCTTCCATTTACATCTGCTTGTCATTTTACGTTTTGTATCGCGTTTTCACAAACTCCACTGTGTTCATGTCTGCTTTTTCTTTTGTTTGTCTGCAACTGGAACACTGTACCTTTTCTGTTGAACCTGTCAAGCTTAAATAAATATGTATCTGTTATTGTGGACAATATACATGTTTAAGGGGACCACAAAGCCCAGGGTAACTAGGTTTTAAAATGACTTGCTAGTGTTTTGAAATGTGCTACAAAGCCTTTTAACCCTCCTGTTACTTTTGGGGTCAATTTGACCCCATTCAATGTTTAACGTCTCCAAAAAAGATAATTGACATCATTTTTTTTGCTTCATATTTAATGACTTTTCCTAATTTAATGGGGACAACTGGGTAAACATAAAATTAACATGATATGTTTTCAATGTCCTGTACACATGCTGTACGCATCGGTGTTCTTTGGGGTCAATTTGACCCCAGGCTGTTTTAGCTGTATGAAACATTTGTTTTTGTTGTTTTGGATGATATTGAGGTCACTATAACATGCAATTTTATAATCTTTAAAAAGCTTTAAGGACCTAACCTAACATAACCATAACTGTAGTAGTGCGAGAACCACTGATAGTTCACACGACATGGGGGAGGAGCAAACACTTGCACAGCAGCCTTCTAAACCATTTATCTTGGTGCTCTGTGTGCTTTCTCTTTCTGCTCTCTCTCAACTGAAAATTAATTGTAAGGAAAGGTTTTCTGTCAATGAGGTGTTGTCTCATCTCTTTGACCATGAAAGTGACATAGAGGAGAATGTGTCTGAGACAGAGGATGATGTTGAGGAGGACCCTGACTATGAGGCATCCTCCTCTGATGAGAATGAGACCCTCAGTGTTGACCCTCCTGTTGTCTCTCAACCACCAGCAAACACACTACCTTCCAAAAATGGAAAGTTATTACGGATGTATCGGGGGGGGGGGGGTTATTTTATTTAAAGGGCTATTTAGGTAGTCAACAAACAAACATAAAGTACCTGACACATAAACTTGGGTAACAATTTTAATTATAATAATTTTCTGGAGGTTTAAATTGCTGGGGTCAAATTGACCCCAAGGTTAAAAGATGTTAGTAAATTTGAAGGTAACAGGAGGGTTAATGAAGTTAACACATGGCATAGCTTATTTTTTATACCAGTATATTAAAGGCATATTTACGGAAGCACCAACAGGCAAGTGAGAAAATCAATTCCGGAGATCTATTTTTAGAGTCTGATCTAGATTGTTTTCTCTCCTGTGTTTATGACTTAAGGACAGGGGAAAAAGTTTTTGCCAGGATGATCTTTCTGAGTTCCTTTCATTTTGTGTCGATTTTGGGGGTAGTGTTAACTAGCACCAGGGTCTCTTTAGAAAACCAAATTTTTACTGCAGCAGGTGTCTTGACGCAATACGGCCTGGGTCTCCGTCAGCGTGGTGTCAGTGTTGGCTCCCAGCGGAGCAGCAAGGTGAAGTTCAGCTCCAGGCGGGAGGATGGGAGCTCAGCGCCCGGCAGCAGCGCCTCCTCCTTCCGCCGGGGTCTGTCTGTGGCAGGCTGCTCGCTGCTGGAGTCAGAGCTGAAGGAACATTAAAATAACGGTTGCCTGTGGACGTGTGTTTACTGAGTCCTTGGAAGTCTTCAGGTCAATCCCGCCATTGTTATTTTGATCATCAACATTATGCAATAGATTGGTGCAGGGATGATGTGATTTTGGAGGCCAGTCCTGGAAGCTACCGTCACATTGGTTCCCTTGACAAAAAGCTAATTTGAATTATTGCACAAATTATGCTCTATGGCAAACACAGGTTTATACTTGCACGTTTTGTTCACCAAAATAATCTTAACAAATTACCCACTAACGTTCTTCACTAAAGCTTCAAAATTCCTAGAACAAAAGATTAAACTCTTAATAAGCTTATTGCAGGTATCTAACCAAAAACCCATTTACTCTTGAAATTGAACTGCTGACTCATTTACGGGTTTTAGGACTCAGTACTCAAGGGCAATCTTTCCTTTGGGCACATAATGTACCTTCTGTTGTAAGACTAAATCCATTCTGTGTTTATTGAGTTTATTAACTCAATAAACCCTAAGTATCGCCAATGTTCAGGAGGTGTTAGTGCTGTAGTTTGTTTCAGAGCAGGGTGTTTGTTAATTCACAGATGTGGTTCAAATACCAGTTAAATACTTAAAAAGGACAAATTACATCTTTGTTTATACGGGTACTTGTGAAATTGTTTAGACCTCGCCTTTTGTTAAAGCACAAACAAAAGAAAAGTACGGTAGCTCTATCTTCTCATTTAAATCCATATAATTTATAATCCAATAGGCCAACAGTATGTACCTGACAGTACTCTTTCACCTCTACCTCTGTTTGTTGCAAAGTAAAAACACAAATGTACCTAGAAGTTATTTTCTATGTAGTTCCTTATTTTGTTATCATCTGTGCCTCTCCAGTGTTGGTGAGTTCTATATGATCATTTTGAAAAAAACTACAGCAGTGTTATGAAAAATAATAATAATAATTCATTAACTTCCCACATTGTGGGATTAAGGTATCAAACGCGCATTACTACTTTACAGTTAAATATTTAACATTTATTCCAACACGAAAAAAAAGCAGTAAATAACACTTTGATAAACACGTCCGGACATCATATTTTTGTCACCCTCACAGGGAATTCAGTATAATATATATATATATATATATATATATATACAGTATATATATCATATAATAATATTCTGTATAATATAATAATATATATATCATATAATAATATTCTGTATAATATAAAACACACACACATATATATATATATATATATATATATATATATAATAATAATATATATTATTATTGATACCTTAATCCCACCTTATTCATTAGCGTCACATCTTGTTGCCTTGCACCTACATGTATGTATCATTACGTTCTGTACTGGTTAACAATCAGTAAAGATTTCAATTATTTATGATTTAGTTTGAATTCAATTGGGAAGAATTATGCTGCACGTTGCAGGCCGTAATCTAAAGCTTTCCCCATTTTATTTATACCAACGTGTAATATTATGTGTATCAATACTTAACAGTACTAACAGTAATGCTTTTGAGTCAAATGAAAAACAAAAAGATATTAAATTATCACTTGCATGATATTTATTATATTAATTGTCATACATTGTCAGATTTTTTAATTATATCAGAAATATTATGATATTGTTTCTAATACAAAGACATATTTAGAAAGTTTGTCATACATTGATTTTTATTGTACAGCACAGAAGAAGCAGACGGAGACAAACTACGTCCTCTGTGCCGGTGGGGATGCTCCTCGTCCTCTCGACTATACAACCTTTATATTGTTGTGTTGAATCTGGCCTCCAATGATGGAATCTTATTACTGATACTTTTGTAGTCTTAGTGAGGGATTACTCACTCAGCCCACTGAAAGAAAGGAGACCGCCGCTCTCCATCTGGTCCTGTGGTCCTCCATCCTTCTCATCTGGTCTTGTGGTCCTCCATCCTTCTCATCTGGTCCTGTGGTCCTCCATCCTTCTCATCTGGTCTTGTGGTCCTCCATCCTTCTCATCTGGTCCTGTAGTCCTCCATCCTTCTCATCTGGTCCTGTGGTCCTCCATCCTTCTCATCTGGTCCTGTGGTCCTCCATCCTTCTCATCTGGTCCTGTAGTCCTCCATCCTTCTCATCTGGTCCAGAGTGAACACATCTTCTCTGTTGTCTAGGAGATCCTGGATGTTGCTTCACTGTGTTACAGCCATCGATACCTGAGTAAAAGAGACTTGGAGACTTTTTCCTAACATTAGTAATTATTACTTTACCTCTGTCTGGTACAGCCACCTACACCTAACTATGAAAAATAGATAGAGTGAGTAAAATGAACAATCTTTGAAGAACTGTTCATTAACTGTGTTAATGTTGTTATTAAATGTTGACTTACCTTTGTCTGGTAAAGACATCTAGACTTTATAAAGAAAAATACACAACAGAATAACAACCATTCACTGATAACTTACCTCTGGTTTCTGCATTTAGCATCAATTATTACTCAAAAGGAAAATCCATAAAGAAGCAATATTTAAAAGCTCTGCTGGAGGATGCTACCTATCGCCAACCCCGCCAGACGCGAGGGAAGGCTGTCTGGTGCTTTATCAGTCCTGCCAGACACAAAGGTTTTACAATCCTGCTGCAAACAGGCTGTCGGTCTCAATCCGAGTCGCCATCTTCAGCCGACTGCCAGTATCCTCTGTGTGTGAGGAAGCTGAGGCCTGAAGTGGAGGGTGGAGACCATCTGTAGTCCTCTTCTCTGGTCCTCTTCTTGGAGGATCAGAGGCCTGAAGTGGAGGGTGCTGCATCCTCGTGGTCGTCCTCACCGGTCCTCTGCCTCTTCACACTTACCTGCCCCGTGCGGGCCTCTTCCCTGCTCCTCTTGGTGGACTCTTCAGTAGTAATACATATGTTGGTATGCGCGTGCACAATTAATTGGTCCAAAACCTTTGCGCGTGCACGTGTCCATATATGACACATGCGCCTGAGGCGAACACATGGTACTGATCACATGACATATGAAACTTCTTTGCGCGGGCCTGCGAGCGCGTGTCACCTGTAGGAGGAGCTTGTATAGGATTGTATATATATGTGTTAGACTATTGCATTTCAAAAAAACACTTGGCCTCTGGATTTTGTAGGAGCTCAACCTGTCTCGGTTCACCAGCAATATCTACGAACGATCTTTTTTTTTTTTTTTTGCTGTGCTCTCTGCTATCCACTCTACCTATCAGCCATGTCATGCCCTGATGGTATGGATGTTACACCAGATGCCATAGGTATGTCTACAGATGTGGTTGTGGATGCTCCTAACCAAAGGAGACGCCGAATGCGAAGCCTTACTGCTAACAAGCCCGGGTTGTTAGAGATGGGAGTGGAGGGCATCAGAGGGTATGTGTACACCGTGGGGTATCAGGATGGGACAGTGACATTCAAGTCCTCCGTAGGGGGAGATTCAGGGGCGGCCCCTGAGATGGGGGGTGCCTCGGGTTGGCGTGTGAATGGGTCTATGTCTGTAAAAGACTGGGCCCGGTTCCGTTCTGATCGCTGTGCGGACCTTAACGAGCTGGGTAGTCTAGACGGAGTTTACTCGTCTCAGTGGGCCAGTGTTACAGGGCCTGAAATGTATCACTTGATAACAAAGCGCAGCAGACATGTAAAGGATTTTATCTTTCTGAGTATCCGTAAAGCGTGGGATTGTAGTGTTAAACCCTTTTTAGAGTGGGACCAGCCGCGGACAGTTGTTGACACAGCTTTTGCAATTGTTCTCTATATTCAGTGGTGTGACTGGGATGCTATGCAAGAGGTGTTTAGTGAAATTGACAAGGCGATCAAAAGAGACACCGTCAACACTGCTTATGGCGATGTTAGAAAACGCCTTGTATTCGACAGTCCCTCGTGCTCTACGCCTTTTGGGCTACATAATGCCATGCGTAAAGGGCAAGGCATCATCAGTGCAGCCGCAGCAGACCTCAAACAATGATTGATATGGTAGGTTGTATTATTAACATTAACAATATATTTATAAAAATGTTTTATTTTCTACAAACAACTGAAATTTGTGTTGTATTTTTTGTTTTACCAGCTCAGGACCATAATCAGACAGGAGGCGATTGGCAACCCCCCTCTCCTCTTCTTTTTACCGACACCTCTTCATCGCCCAGCTGGGCACCCCCATCGATGTCTCCACCACCATCTCCTCAGACACCCCTGCTCTACACCCCTCTGACCTCCAGAGCAGCAGACATGGACTCCCCTACATACGGATCGTGTGTCACTCCTCCTCCTCATCCGATATGGGGTGTGAGGAGGAGGAGGACCCACCTGGAGGCATTCCCCGTCATTGATATGCATCTGGACACAAGTGCGGGGGCATCTCCCTCGCCTCCTCCCTCTCCTTCTCCACCCGTGATGAGCACACCCAAGACCTTAGCAATAGTATCAGCTAATGCAGCTATAGCAGCAGCAGCAGCAGCAGCAAACCCCTATGACGAGGATGATGAGACTCTGATACCAGCTGTGGCGTGTGTGACGTTCCTAGATGAGGTTAAACGGAGTGTTCTATTTCTGTTGGAGAGGGTTATCGGCAAATACAGGGAGGAGAACTGCAATGGATGTCAGGTTAATCACCCCAGTCAGAAACAACACGAGTGTATGTGGCCCGTCACTGAGGGTTACTATGAAAGTAACATTGAGGAGCTGAAGGACCGCCTATGGAGCGATCGTTTTATACCAGCCATACAACGTCATCTGCGCATCATCGACATCCAGGCCAGCGGTGACCGTATCCATGGGGTTGCAGAGCGTGTGATCCACGACATGAAATCACATGACGCTGATGACTTCGAAGAATACTTAAAAATGTATGATGTTGAGCTATCCCCCGACGACTACAAAGTAGTTCTGCTAAACCAACTGTGGAGGGATTGGTCTGGGGCACCATGAGTAAAATAAAAAGGGGATCCTTTTCGTACTATTCTAGGTGTGTGTGTTTATGTGATTTTTTTTTTATTTTGCACACTATTGCTATCTGGGGTGTATTTTTGTACAATGTTACTGAATAAAATATGTTGTAACAGAGACGGCGTTGTCATTCTACACTTTTGGTTCCAACATGGAGAGTATGCTACACAAGATATATTATGATCCAGCACATCCAGGAGGCCTGGGCAGTGTGGATAATCTTCGTAAGGCCGTCAGAGAATGCACTGGAGCGACTCCCTCACTGTCTGTGGTTAACAGATTTTTATTAGCCCAAGATGTGTACACACTCCATGCCAAGGCGGTCATACATTTTCCTAGGAATAGGGTTTTGGTTAACGGTATTGACAAGCAGTTTCAGATCGACTTAGTTGATATGGGTGAATATACAGAGGAAAACGATCATGTTCGATATTTATTAATGTGTATCGATGTATTTTCAAAATATGCCTGGGTTAGATGTCTTGCCAACAAATCGGGGTCATCTGTTACAAAGGCTTTTAAAGACATTCTGAGCGAGGGGCGTGTACCGGTGAAACTTCAAACAGATGATGGTACAGAGTTTTATAATAAGCAGTTTCAACAGCTATTGACCCTGCATAAAATTACGCATTTTTCAACATCGAATGAGACTAAGGCCAGCGTGGTGGAGCGCTTTAACAGAACATTCAAGACGCGCATGTGGAGATATCTGACGTCTGTTAATTCACGCAGATATGTTGATGTTGTTCAGGATCTGGCTAAAGCCTATAACAACACGTATCATAGATCGATAAAGATGTCCCCTGCGGCTGTAAATAGAGACAATGAAAAAATGGTCTTCAAACACTTGTACAAGGACAAGCCCCAGAAGACTGTGATCTTTAAATTTAATCAGGGGGATACAGTGCGAGTATCAAAACTCAGAGGAGTGTTTAGGAAAGGATATAAGCAAACATTTACTGATGAACATTTTACAGTATCAAAGTGCATAGCCAGAGAGCCTCCTGTTTATAAATTATCAGATTGCACGGGAGAGACTGTGAGTGGGACATTTTATGAGAAGGAGTTACAAAAAGTAATCATTGGTAAAAACAAGGTGTTTAAAATAGAAAAAATATTATCTAGAAAAGGGGCCAAGGGTAAAAAAATGGTCCATGTAAAATGGCTGGGTTGGCCCGAGAAGTTTAACTCATGGCTCCCAGAAAAAGATGTAGTGGAGGCCTGATAAAACACAGGAGCACTCTGCCTAAGTGTTCACTCTTAAAGAGGTATTTGTTGGGATGAGTAGTAGCCGTAGTAGTAGCAGTAGCGACCATGAACAGCTTTTATGTTACACTACCTAGTAACTCCTCACAGGATGTATATCCAAATAATAAGATATGGAACTACAGGACAAAATTAGCTAAACCTATAGTCCTGAGCGAGCCCTATGAGGTGGGTCTTATAGAGATACAGTACCCAAGGACGTGGCTCAGCTTCCCTGCAAGTGATGCGGGTGTGACCCGACGCGACTCTAAAACAGGTCAGACATCAACTATCCTGCTGAAGCAGGGGTATCATGAGGCTATAATCAATGTAGTGGCAGCGTTCAATACAGTAGCAGCCAGGACCCCTTATATGAATTATGATAAGGCGGAGAATCGTATTTGGCTTACTGGGGGTGATGGCGCTACCATAACATTTAAAGGCCGGTTGGCTGAGATACTGGGTTTCAACCCGGGGGAAGAGAATGTATGTGGCGAGATGTTTCAGGCGCCTCACCCTGCCGACATTCATGCTGGGCGGTATAATATATATGTTTATAGTGACATAGTGGATTATCAACTAGTGGGGGACAGCGCTGTACCGCTCCTGAGGTGTATAAATATCGCTGATGAACAACGAACCATCCCCACTTTAACATATGATCGGCCACACTACACATCACTCTCGAGGCGCGTTATCGATGATATTGAGATATCGCTAAAAACCGATCAGAACAAACATATACCATTCTCACACGGAAAAGTGATTGTCAAGCTACACTTTAGGCCTATAAAACAGTTTTTATAAAGATGGCATATACTCCATACATTCGCGATGATGATCGATATATGGCATACTATATGAATCAGGCCGGTGGTGATTTACCAGGATTTATTGGTGCGAGTACTCAGTATGGTAATGGACTAGGAGGTATATTTCGTAGTCTATTCAGGATGGCCATGCCCTTGTTAAAACGGGGGTTCAACCTAGCCAAGCCCCATTTAAAGACCGCAGCAACTAGCATCATAGGGGACGTGGTGTCAAACATAACTAAAAGTGCATTTACAAAGAAGCAGGAGGGGCATGGTATGTTAGTACGCACATCCAGATCCTTGAAAAGACCACCTGGTTCTAGGGGGCGTAGCCAGGAGGGTTCAAAAAAGCGTAAAACCGCTGTGAAAAAGCCCCGAGCTGTCAAAAAGAAATCGGTAGCCGCACGTAGCAGAGCTCCCACCAAACGCTCCAGGATTTTGTTACAAGACATATTTTAAGGGTGAAAAAAGAAGAAGAAGCTGGAAACAAGATGGCACTCATTCATAACCAATCTGCAGAATGTGTGAAAACGGAATTGGATCTGTTCACTGTGCCATACACCCAGACATCCATCGAGAAATCTACATTCATCGAGATCCCTCCCGTATCTGCGATAACAGACACAGGACCCCTGGAGTTTTATATATCATCTAGCGGAGAAGACTACATTGATCTGAATGATACATATATGTTTATGAAGGTGAAAATCACTAAAGCTGATGGAACAAATATAACTAATGATACAGATGTGGGTTTTATAAACTACCCAGGATGCACCCTGTTCTCCCAGGTCGATATAATGCTGGGAGATAGACTTATTACACAGTCCTCAAACACATACCCATACCGTGGCATAATCGAGTGTTTAATGAACTACGGACAAGACACTCTTGACACACAGTTCAGCACGGGGCTGTTTTGTAAAGACACCGGGGGCCATATGGACGGCACGTCCATAGCGGGCGATAATAAGGGACTAGTGCAGCGAGGAAAGTACACCGGAGCAAGCCGTATAGTGGAGATGATTACACCTATACATGCAGATTTGTTTTTTCAAGAAAAACTATTACTCAATGGGGTTGATATTTCTCTGAAATTTATGCGCTCAAAAGATGAATTCTCTCTGATGACAGCTACAGCTGATGAGTACGCTGTTAAGATCGTGTCAGCTAGCATATTTGTGCAAAAAGTGTCTGTGGCCCCTACAGTCAGACTGGCCCACAGTAGGGCTTTACAGCATACGAATGCTAAATATGCTATCGACAGAGTTGCATTGAAAACATTCTCCATCCCGGCTGGGACAAGAGTATGCAGCCAGGAAAACCTCTACACAGGACAGGTCCCTAAATTCATCATAATCGGTTTTGTCGACAACGAGGGTTACACAGGGAGCTGTGCCCGTAATCCCTTTAATTTTGGGCACTATGACACTGAGTTCATGAGTCTACATGTAGATGGACATTCCTATCCGGCAAAACCTTTTCAACCATACTTCCAGAGAGGACAATATACACGTGAATATTACCAGATGATACAGACAACAGGTCGTCATTTAAAAGACAGATCGCTGGCTGTAACGCATGGTGATTTTGGGTCCGGCTACACACTATTCTGTTTTAATCTGGAGCCCGATGACGGATGCTCAGGGAATGTTTCACTAATTAAAACGGGGAATGTGCGTATGGAAGCCCGTTTCAGAGTACCACTCCCCCGTACCGTTAATCTTATATGCTATGCTGTTTTTGACTCAGTTATTGAGATATCAAACAGACGGCAGGTGTTATTGGATTACTACTAAAACACTATGAATACCATAGAATTGACTAGTGTTGTTAGAAAGCGAATTATTAATGGCACAGATTTCATGGGTGTACTAGCAAGCGATCAGCTTCCACAATCCCCTGTGTGTAAACATCCTTCAATGGTGATTGTGAACACTCATCCTTCTAACAGGCCTGGGGAGCATTGGCTGGCTATCTATATTACAAAACACAGGAATGGCTATTTCTTTGACAGTTTTGGGAACCCTCCAGATAGTGCGATGTTTCCAGAGGCTATAGTTAATTTCCTCAAGAATAACTGCACCGATGTATCTTATTCTAGAAAACAGGTTCAGAATAATTTTGCTACAACATGCGGCCAGCACTGTGTGTTTTTTCTATGTCACATACAGAAAGGAATGTCTTATTCATGTGTGTTAGACCTGTATGGTAATAATCCTGTTAATAATGATGCAATGGTTACCCGATTTGTTGACAGAGTACAACCTGCTGTGTGCTGCGGGGATCATTTTACCTGTGTACAATGTGCTCTCTGATGTAACAAGTAGAACTGTTGAGAAAAATAAATAAAAAATAGAAGCCATCTTTATGTGTAAAGAAAATTATTTAATCACATGATTGCAGGGAATACAACATCATCATCATCAAAGAAAAGCATTTTTATTCACATGTATGCAGGGAATACATCATCATCAAAGAAAGGCGTTTTTATTCCCATGTTCAGTATAGATGGGGAAAAAAATACAAAATACAATCAATAGGTCTGACATTCGATATGGCACACTGGTGTAGATAGGTATAATTCCATAAAAATAATCAAAAAAAAAATAATCAAAAACCCTCCCATGAATCACCACCCCTCTTCCTCCTCCTTTTTGATTTTGGGGTGCTATGCCCGTGTGAGGCATCTAGAGGTCGGACCCCTCTACCCCTAGGTGTAAAACGCTCCTCACCCGAATGTGTACTATCATCATCATCATCATCATTAACAATTTTATATTCGGCTATAGCCCTACGTACCGTTGTGTTGGGGACGGCTGATAACGGTACATTTATATCCGCTAATGTTTTTAAAAAAATCCTCCACCCTGTAGGTCTAGAACTGTCTAAAACATTATGTGAAGCAGTGACACTTTTCACCAAATCATACAGATGCGATCCTCTGACCCTGTGATTACCAGCGATCATTTCCCCCTGTTCAGACCATGAGATAGTTTTTTTAGCATGCGTTAAGGCATCCAAAATGTATTGAGCATTTTTCTTGCTCTTTTTAGGCATGTGTTTTATAACATCCCCTACCACCAGACCCTTTTGAGACACATCATTATCACCCTGAGAAACGAGAGGGGTTGAGAGCCCACTACTTTCATCGGAGGGCAGTGATAAGGTCAACACGTTCTTTTCACGTTCACCCTGTCTCACCATAGTCAGGTATCTCTGTAAAATACCCGCATATTTTTTAGCCTTCTCATACATGTCTGTATCAGGCAGTTTCAATACATCGGTCATGGCTCTATCAAGTTCATTTTGCACCACTTGTCTTATAGAACCAGTGTTTTGGTCCTGCTGCTGCTGCTGCTGCTGCTGCTGCTGGGGATGCTGTGTTTGTAGCTTTAAGGCATCCATCTGATTCTGGGGTACCAAAAACATTTTTTGGGTGTGCTCCATTGTTACCTCCCTCTGTTGATGAGGCTAATTATAAACGGAATAGCGGCCCCTAATAGCGGTAGTAAAAATCCTCCTGTCTGGTTGAGGGTTTTTTTCTTCTTTGTAAGTTTTACTTTTTTATCAGCAACCTGTCTGATAAGAGCTTTCCTCTTCCTTAAAAGCTTGTACTGTTTGTCAGTCAAAGGAATATTACCTCTCAACACGTTGAGAGCTATCTCACACAGAGAGTTAATAAAGTCTGCGTCTGCATTACTCACAATGACCTTTCGCACTCTCGGCGACGCCTTATATATCAACTCCAGCAGAGACAAATTCCTCTGCATTCGGGACGACATTGTTACCTCTTTTGTTTTTTAGGGATGTATGCAACCGGGTGCTCTGATAGCAAGGCTGTTCTGAGTCTCAAATAATCAGGGGTCTTTGCTTTATAATCTATGAGGAGATATCCGTAAGAGGGGGCGGTGGCATCATTAAACGCCTCTAGAAAATATTTAGTATTACCTGGAAACATCTGTCTAGCCAATAGTGTAATCTGGTATTTATCCCTGGGGTTTTTAAACAAAATGAGATAGTTTGTGTTTAAACTAATAGTACGGCTAGCTTTACCTTGAATAAACAAATTTTGTACTAAATATATACAGCTGAGATTTCTATGATGTACATATTTTGTAAAAACATTTTGAACTTCTATGTTATTACTGGCATCGTTCATCAAGTCGTCTATGATGAGCAAGTTGTTTTTGTCTGGAGGGAGCAGTACGTCGTCACACAGAGACTCGGGTAAACCGTCTACAAATTTGATATCTCTTATTTTAAGGAGTTGATCATATAAAGGCTGCCAGCAGGAGTAAATGTAAACTACATTATCAAAACTGTGTGAAATAACCCTCGATGCATTTTCGATAATATCCTTGACAAAGAATGTTTTACCACAGTTTGAGGGACCGCTCACCACTAAGCTAAATGGATGTTGTAACCTCACATCAAAGCCCTGATCAGTATCCATAGGGGAGGGTGGTGTAATCAGACAACACTCTGCGCTTATTGTACACCACCTGGACTTTCTTCAAAACTGACGCATTTTTAAGATGGAACTTCTTCTTATCCCTGGTGATGTTGTCAGACACAGTCATCATGTGTGCATTGGTGTTCTGATTGGCTACAAATGCATGGACTAGACCAGTCAGTGCCTCAGGGGTGACAACTGCGGCATTTTTGGCGTTTAATGTCACCCCTTTGCACTTTACCTGTGTTTTGCCGTGTTTCGTGTTGTATGCATAACACTTTGGACCCCCCGATACAAACTCTGTGATGTAGTCTTCCTCAGGGAGACCACACACATCCCCGTTGTTTATTTCGTCTGTCAAGTCACCAAGATGCGAGCCGAGGGGCGGGACCCTGTCACCCTCCCGTGATGTGAATACAACGCTGTCTGTGTCACAGTACAACACCCTCTCCTGCAGCGTATCTAACAGCTCATAAAGCACCAACCGCGCGTGGGCCGTTGTCATGGCTCCTATAAACACATTTACATCTTTTATGCGTGAGGCCCGACCATCAGCGTAACACCACTGCACCAGTGCTAACTCGTCAGAAATAAAGCAGAACTGTCGCACATCGAAATCATCGCTAAACATGAGCTGCATAAATCTGTTGGGGTCCGTGATCAGTTCACAGGATGGCATATTGGTCCGCATGCTAAACCGGCCCCACAAAGAGTTTAGGAGTAGTTTATTACAACTTCTCATTGCTTTGTTGACCTTGATTTTGCTGGGATCAAGCTTAATGCCCTCCTTTTCGAAATAGTCAGCGACATACTTCTCCTGATCAGCAGGTGTTTTGACATGTCCAGGGTAGCCAGAGGCCTCCTGCTTACACTTGAGAAATGTCTTGACATAACCCTGAAACAATGTGTCTGTGGTGCGGGGGAAATGCCACACTTCATCCATGGACACAATCTGGTAACCCTTTTCAACCGCCTTCTGCAGCTCGAAAGAGACCCACACACCCGACAGCTGTCTGTCTCTGTCACTGTGTGCACATGCACTCGTCTGGTTCAAATCTTCAGCACACGTGCAGCACAAGGGGAACATTAGTTTGTTGTGACACCTGTATGGCAGGACGGGGTGGTACAAACCTTTTGGGGGGAGCACCGTGCACTTGATAAACCCAAAATAATTATCTATGGAATCGAAATCCCTAAAGATAATCTGGGGATGTCCAACGGGGTACTGTTTTGTGGCCTGAACAGTCGGATACAGACTTGTGAAGTCATAGTATCTGACTTTTTCATCATCACCAGCCTGGTGATGTAGCTTCAAGGCATTTGTACGCCCCCCAAAGAGCGCCTCTCTAGGATTGAGCCGGACCCGCATCTTGTACGTAGACATGAATGTCTGCACAGCCAGATGGGATTTCTTTAATGCTGTCCACTCACACTCCCACATCACAACAACCCGCAGACGATATTTATTTTGCAGAGCGTGTATTTTGTCCATGAACGCCCTGTACTGCTGGCCGTAGGTGACCTTGGTGACGGGGTTCAAACCAGATGGCACGTGACATTTGACACATCCGTGGAAAAAACACCCTGCAAATTCGTAGCAGATGTTTGTGTCTGCATTAAAGCCGTCCACATAGAACGGGGGAAACCGTTGCTCACCATGATTGAGCGCATGCCTGATTGTGACGCTCTTTATGTGTGCCACATATTCAAGCCACTGTATCGAGACATCTGAGTATGCCTTGTTCTGGGGCATGTATGCACCTTCATACGTTAGAGCCACAGTGTCTACGGGGAGAAACAGGGTCTTGAACACCCCCATACAACTAGAAGCCAGTGTGGTGAATGCAAATGGATCAATCTGGGTGCACTCCAGAAAAGACTCGCGATAAATAGTGCACGCTCGGCGCAACACTGCTACATCGTTCACGCAGTAGAGTCTGATCTCTGCCTGGAAATCAAATGTTTTGTCACAAACGGTGTCATACCAGCTCCTGAAGGAGGTTTTGGCACTGTCACCCATCTCGTTGTAGCCATAGTAAGAGGGGGCGGGGTATCTTCCTATGTAATACTCTCTCGCTCTAGTGTTGAATTTGTGAGGGAAATATCCTTTCACCAGATCCTCGAACCCCAGAGCTGCAGGGGTTTTTGCTAAACTCATGGGGAGAAAGCTGAATGAATCAATCCAGCGCTGTTGTAAACCCTTGTCATGCATCAGAATAACCCGACTCCCCCTCATTATCACCTCCGGTGTAATCTGTTGTTGAACAAAGTACTCCAGCAGGAGATAGTTGTCGAAGCCGGAGGCATTATGTGCTATGAATGTGTAACCTCTGTACTTTGGCATTCTGTAACGCTTCACAAACGCATCGACACAGTTCAAGGTGTTGAAACAAAACTTGTTCCCATCCATATCCATCGCACACACAAAATTTGCCTCATGCTTGCCATTATGATAACGAGTCTCAAAATCAAAAAAAATGTACTTCGTTTCCACATCTTTTTTCTCCTGGGGCTGAATAAAACATTCATGTGTCACATCGCTCTCCAACATCGGCACCCTACAGTGTGGACAGATAGGGGAGGGGCATGTGTGTGTCTTTTTACAGGCCTTGTACGTTTTACCACACATGTCACAGTATTTCATAGTATCACAGGGGATGATCCTATGAACAGCTTCTGGAAGCTTGTGCTGATCATAACAATTTTGTGATCTACATATGCGGTTGCAGCCGTCACACTTGATTGTTGAGCCAGGGTGCTTATGGCACTCTGTAAAACATACATTGCATCGGTATTGACAGTTGTGGTATAGAGGTGTTTCATATGTTTGGTAGCAGAACCCGCATACATAAGATGATCCGAAAAACCCTGTCTGATTTTCAATCAGGTAATAGTGGTCATTGTGCAAATATAGCCAGATTGTCTGTTTGTGGGGTGTGTCATGTGTCTTGAAACACTGCAGTCTTTTAATGCCGTCATTGTGGTGAAATATTACAATTTTCACCCCCAGATGTGCCTCAAAGCTGGATACATCAGCGAATGATACACGATGCATGTGATCAAAGCCAACGGTCCTGTGTAGTAGGGATGCATATGCTAATTTAGCATGCTCTGTCAAAGAGGAGTTGTTGAAATGGGCCAGACAGAGAGAGAAACATAGATTATGACCCTCACTGATGACTGGCATGTGTAGAAAACGGCCTTTCTTAGCCAATATCTCATTATAGGGGATGTTCCCTAACCTAAGACGACCTCCCCCGCTTCTATTTTGTGCTACAGTGACTACTAGCTCCAATGCATCATCAGACACAGATTCATCATTACTCTGAAGGACCTGTGCAATTTGCTCCATAAACATGTCTACGTTGTATGCATCGTTTGCATTTAGAACCGCCTGTACATCACTAGCCAGTGAGGGCCCCCGCAGCACAACATTTAAAACACTGCCCGCAGGGGCCGTGTTTATAGCCTGGTTGATCACTCCAGAGACGCATCCTCGAACCATGTCTGGGACTTGTTCTATGTCATTTAAACTAATGCCTCTGAAATCAACACGCTGCCTCAGTTCAAAAGCATTAAAAATGGGGATTGGCCTTCTATGAATAGCAGGGGGGATGACCCCCCCACACTGAACAGTGGAGGGGGCATTCATCGCCGTCTCAACAACCATCTCTGAACCCACGCTTGCATCCCCCCGGGGGAGCGTCAAACAGTCACCGTCTCCCCCACCTGGAGCCGTGGATGCACCCCCGAGATTATGCAATTGACCCGGGCTTGTTGCTACATGAAAGTGCCTGTGTGGTGTCTCCGACTCAATACGACCGGGCTCACCCTCCCTTCTATGATTAGCAGAGGGGATGACCCCACCACACTGAACAGTGGAGGGGCCTTTCATCGCCGTCTCAACAAGCATCTCTGACCCCCCGTTTGATGCTCCCCCGGCGGGATGCAAACGTGGGGTCAGAGGTGCTTGTTGAGACTGCAACTCAATAACCCCCACGTCTGGCTCATCATCAATAAATAGCATACGCCCGGGCTCACCCACCCTTCTATGATTAGCAGAGGGGATGACCCCGTCACATTGAACAGTGGAGGGGCCTTTCCTCACTGTCTCAACAAGCATCTCTGAACCCCTGTTTGCACCCAACATGTTGAGCCTCAAACAGTCAGCCCCACACATACCTCGCCCAAGATTATGCGATTGATATGGGCTTGTGGTTGCCTCAATGGGCTTGTTAGGGGTCTCCGAATCACCCGGTCCCTCATGATGCAGGGCTTCATTACATAGGGGGGTCCCTATCTCTGTGGGGTCTATGAACTCATAACTTGTAGACATTGAACATATGGATGCTGTGGGAGAGGAGGAGGAGGAGGAGGGGGAACTCATGGCTGCATGAGCACTATGTATGTCTGGTCTTTCATTGCTGCCACATAATACATCAAGCAGCGTGGTGTACCCTTCATCTACATAAGATAAAGACGGTTCTGTAAAATGAGCCGCCCAGCTCTTCTCAGCGGTCTCCGCTGCAGCCGCAGCTTTAACAGCAATCTTTCGTTCCGCCAGGATGCGCGCTCTACGAGAGATTACACCCAGCTCCTGTATCAGGATGTCATATTCAATCATAACCTGTGCTATGGTAGAGGGCGGGGCGTTGTTATAAAAAACCTGATCATTAGCAGGCGTGTTTGGAGCGTAAACACTCACACGGGTATCCCCACTATTAACAGCCTCAGTATCTATGTCAAGTTTTAAAAATTTCCGGGGTGGCTCCATATTGACCCAGTGTATAACCCTCCCTCTAAGAAACAAAAACTAAAACAAACAACCAAAAACTGTCTAGTGAATTATCGAGCCTGCCTAGACTCTGTCTTCCATGACTGACATAATATGATTGAGAGTACTAAGTATGTGTTTTGTACGTATTACACTCGCGCGAATGAATTCCTCCTGAGATTCCCTCCCCAAAGTAATCCTTCGATTTATCCTTACAATCTGTAGTTGCATGGTCCTAATGTTAGCGCTCATGTCTTCACCCATCGGCTGTATGTACTGTGCGCCTTGCCCACGCTCCTGCTCATCAATCCACTGACTTACATCAAACAAATCATGTGGATCTACATCAGCACCAGCCTGTACATCATTAATAGGGCCTACAGGTATACACACAGTATCAACAGGTGCAATACTTTGTTCGTACAAATATCGCACGGGGTCAAACGGCTGGTCAGTAAACAGTGGGCCTGTTTCTATACACACATCATTACCATCAAAATCTTGGTCGCATACAAATTGTGCGGTGTCCACAGGCCATTCAGTAAACTTTGAAGCGGTTTCGAACTCACTGTTTGAAGCCTCTGCAACAGATATTTTAGTCTCTGATAGGTGCTCCGGCGGGGAGTTGATCGCAAAACGGGCAGATGATCCGGTGGTGGGCCAGCACCCGGCAGCAGCAATTGCAGTCAAATCGGGTTCAGCTTGGAGGAGCGCCGTCACTGCTATGCCCGCTTCATCTGGGGCGTTAGTGCAGGATTGCGGCCTCTCCGGTAAAACCCTTGATAAACAAAGACAAATATTAGTAATATATAGATGAAAACCCCCTGGGGTAAATAAATGAAACATTATTTAACGAACACACACCTAGACACACTCTTAGTTTGTCGGGGCTCGACAATCGATGTACGGTCATGTGCTCCAACGCTCTCATATGCAGTCTTACAGATGTTTTGTCGGGGTCTCTCAGACAGAGTCCTAATGAACAAAACAATAGTTAACTATATATATATATATATATATATATAAACAACATGGTAAATTAAACATGTACACACCTTTTTTTAACACCAGCCCGTTTATATCTCGACGATAATCTCCCAGGTTTGGGAGCGTTGATGTCTATATTTATTTACAATGAAACGAAATTAATATTCTCTTTTGGAAGGGATACAACAGAACATTGGTATTTACAATTCATTCACTCACAGTGGTTCACAGGTTTTCTCACAGACCCCTGATGGATTCGTTTTTTTTCCGGTGATTGAAAATCATCTGATGAATCTACAATGATATGGAGTGAAATAAATAGTTAAATAAAATAGATTATCGTATTAACCGAATAAAAATGGTATTTAAACCCTAAAACTAAATACGCACCATAGAAGAGGCTCGGTGGTCTGTTTTCAATATCTTCCCCCCTATACACAGGCCTGCCCGCTGTTGATGAGAGCCTTTAGAAAACAAGTCTGATTTAAAATAAACACTGACCCACGAAATAAATAAATAAAATGAAAGAAGAAAATACTTACGTTTGATCAGTAGTCATGGCTTGATACGGACGAAATGGATCTGCTCCAGATAGCTCCTTGACAGCACATATAGTTGTCAGGGGAAAAGGCCTATGCTGTGATTGACGGCTCGCTTTATGCTGCATCATTCAAATGACCCCTCCTCCTACAGGGCACGCTCGCAGGCCCGCGCAAAGAAGTTTCATATGTCATGTGATCAGTACCATGTGTTCGCCTCAGGCGCATGTGTCATATATGGACACGTGCACGCGCAAAGGTTTTGGACCAATTAATTGTGCACGCGCATACCAACATATGTATTACTACTCTCTTCTGACCTCTGGGGGACCAGGGGCGGAGCCTCTTCAGGACGTTCCACACCAAAAGGGAGGGAGAGAGGATGGCCAGCGGGAAAGGAAGGAGGAGTCGGCACTCGGTGAAACCCCTGCCAGAAACTCCTAGGTGGTAACCGCTGGGTGAGAGGGTCATCTTCTACAGATGGCTGAGGCCATCTGTAGTCCTCTTCCCTGCTCCTCTTGGTGGACTCTACTGACCCCTGGGGGACCAGGGGCGGAGCCTCTTCAGGACGTTCCACACCAAAAGGGAGGGAGAGAGGATGGCCAGCGGGAAAGGGAGGAGGAGTCGGCACTTGGTGAAACCCCTGCCAGAAACTCCTAGGTGGTAACCGCTGGGTGAGAGGGTCATCTTCATCTTCTTCCTCTTCCTCCTCTTCTTCGTCCTCTGTAGAGTCATTCCCAGAATCTAAGCTCTCCCAGTTGGACTCGACGTCTTCCTTCTCGTCCTCTTCCTCCTCCTGGTCAGCTGGGACCAAAACATCAAGCCTGACCTCATACTCACCCTTTACATAATAAACATACGGGGATGATTCTCCAGAATAGAGGCCATCTGTAGTCCTCTTCTCTGGTCCTCTTCTTGGAGGATCAGATGCCTGAGGTGGAGGGCGCTGCGTCATCGTGGTCGTCCTCACCGGTCCTCTGCCTCTTCACACTTACCTGCGCCCTGCGGTCCTCTTCCCTTCTCCTCTTGGTGGACTCTTCTGACCTCTTCTGAGTCGGCACTCGGTAAAAGCCCCGCCAGAAACTCCTAGGTGGTAACCGCTGGGTGAGAGGGTCATCTTCATCTTCTTCCTCCTCTTCTTCTTCCTCCTTTTCTTCCTCCTCTTCTTCTTCCTCCTCTTCTTCCTCCTCTTCTTCTTCTTCTTCTTCTTCTTCCTCCTCTTCTTCTTCCTCTTCCTCTTCCTCTTCCTCTTCCTCTTCCTCTTCCTCTTCTTCGTCCTCTTCGTCCTCTTCGTCATGCCTGGAATGGTTAGCTGGGACCAAAACGTCAAGCACGAACTCAAACTCACCGTTTACACAATAAAAACATTCAACATATACGACACCTTCTTCGTCGTCTTCTTCGGACGGGAGGATCCTGTAGCCGATTGGTGGAGGACGTTCCATGATGTAGTTCACACCAGCTGAGAGGGAAAAATTAAAACTGTAAGGATTTCTCATAACATGAAATATTTCTGAAGAATATCATTGAAGAATAATCAAAGATTAAATTAGAACATATTATAACCGCACTACACGTGTTACCAAGTCACCAACTCACAAGAGGCTGTGCCTTTTAATATTTTAACAATAATATCAAACATAGTGCAGCTCTGCCTCGAGTTTGAACATATGTTCAGTTAACAGTTAGTTATTCTGCACCAACAATTGTAAGGACTTCAATGTGTGTGTGTGGACAAAACGATCAACGGTTTGCAGTAAACAGCGTGAACGTGTTTAATATGCATCGAGCTACGTGCGTCACGACGCACAGTGAAACATGGCTACATTAATCCAACATGACCACAGTAACCTCTTTAGTTTATAACTCATTATTCCCCCAGTTTATGAGTTGCATATCATAGCGCGTGGAGGAGATGGTGTCGTGCTGGACGTCTAATCGTCCTCTAATCGTTCTATGTGGTTACCATGGTGCTTAAGCATTTATAATTTTATGAAAACGTTCTATTTTAAAAAATATACATTTTAATGTTAAAATAGGAAGATTTGATCACCGAGGCCGGCAGTGTTACCATGTTACCAACATCACCGAGGCCGGCAGTGTTACCATGTTACCAACATCACGAGGCCGGCAGTGTTACCATGTTACCAACATCCCCGAGGCCGGCAGTGTTACCATGTTACCAACATCACCAAGGCCGGCAGTGTTACCATGTTACCAACATCACCGAGGCCGGCAGTGTTACCATGTTACCAACATCACGAGGCCGGCAGTGTTACCATGTTACCAACATCACCGAGGCCGGCAGTGTTACCATGTTACCAACATCACCGAGGCCGGCAGTGTTACCATGTTACCAACATCACCGAGGCCGGCAGTGTTACCATGTTACCAACATCACCGAGGCCGGCAGTGTTACCATGTTACCAACATCACCGAGGCCGGCAGTGTTACCATGTTACCAACATCACCGAGGCCGGCAGTGTTACCATGTTACCAACATCACGAGGCCGGCAGTGTTACCATGTTAGCAACATCACCGAGGCCGGCAGTGTTACCATGTTACCAACATCACCGAGGCCGGCAGTGTTACCATGTTACCAACATCACCGAGGCCGGCAGTGTTACCATGTTACCAACATCACCGAGGCCGGCAGTGTTACCATGTTAACAACATCACCGAGGCCGGCAGTGTGCCGTCTGATAGTACCTCAAACCGTCTTTTCATCAGAAGCAGAGCAGGTTCATCTTCTGATAAGGAAGAAATGTACGACATATATGACCTCTCAGTGAAAACCAGCCTAGGTAAACTGATCTTAGACCTGACTCACGGTTTAAAGGAATAGTACGAAATGGTGAGGAATGCGCTCATTCGCTTTGTTGCCGAAAGTCAGATGAGGAGATTGATACCACGCTCATGTCTATATTGTAAATATGAGGCCACAGCCTACAGCCGGTTAGCTTAACTTAGCATAAAAACACCAGGCTCTGTCCAAAGGTAAGAAGATTTACATTTTGTTTTTTGCATGTGAGCTTTAGAGTGCTGGTAGGTGGATTTTGTTACCTTTTGAGTGAACCGTTTGCCCCCGTTTCCAGTCTTTGTATTAAGTTAAGCTAACAGAAGCTAACGAAGTTAAGCGGTAGGTTAATTTAGCACACAGAGATAAGCGCTACATTCTTAATCTTCTCATCTAAATCTTAGCAAGAAAAAGCGGATAAGTGCATTTCCAATCAATAGGTGTCCCTCAATATTATAGTGATCTCTCTGTGTGTGTATGCCGCTGAATTTGAAGCCAACTACATTGAGCTTTCTCAGATCAGCAGAGGGGGTTTCGGAGCCGTAAATAAAGGCAACTGCAAAAAAAGACATTGCACCAGTAAGTCTTAAATACTTATTCAAAAGTTATATTTCACTGCATCCTTAGAAAGTCAAGTGAAACGCTTGTGTCTCCGTCTTCCAGGTGGATATAAAACACATTCGAAAAGAAAAGGTCTGCGACAATGAAGTGGTAAGTGATCATCTAAAACATGTTTATACTCTCAGTGCTATTGGTGAAACAATGTAAAGCTATTAATGGAGGTTTCTTCCTCATTGGCGGTGGTTAGCGGTGGTGTGCTTTTTTGCTTATGCATTTTCTGTATTTCCTTTAGGTCCAGAATGGAAATGTTCAAGGTCAGTGATGAAGTGGCCCTTATGGTGAAAGCAGCAGGTGGAGCTAGGAAGGCACCGTAGCTTCACGTGAGACGTCACTTAAGGGTAATTACTGTTAATGTAATTCTAGTTATATATTCTATACTTCGAGAGTTTTACCACAATATGCATCTTGACGTGCAAAATAATCTTTTAAATTGACAAGCACATGTGTAATTCATGACACAAGTCAAACGGGATCGGATAATTATTTGTCCCTCGCCATTGACTACCGTACATATTTTTTCCAAAATTAGGTCTTATGGTGGTCAACGGAAAGAGCGAGACTTCGCCTCTGTATTCTCCCTCAATGTCCATAAAAACTGTCTTTTTTTCTTTTGTATTTATGGGGATTTTATTTATAAATTCATGTGACATCACTGTGCGTAGTCTGATAGCCCAGTTTGTCCTGTTAAAAGATATGTAAATAACATGAACAATAACTTGTGCATCTGACTCCTCACTTTACACATTGTGCTTTACTGCACCGCCGCTATTGTTTTTGTACAACGTTTCTTGATGTATTGTGATGAACTGAACTGTGCCAACATACCATCATATATTACCTTTCTTTCACAAAGGTGTCTGTGTGAAATTTGCACCTATGACAACTTTGTATTGAAAATCCTCGAGGCTCTGGTTTTACAATAAATATATATTTTGATATTCATATTGCTTTGAGGTGGAGTGCATATAACAGGGCACTATTAGTGAAAATCTGAACTAAATTCAAGCGTTAGATGAAAAATGACATGACACATTCGCTTTTATTCCACCGTTTTTCACCTATGGGGTGGGTCAAAATATTGATCAATTGCATCACTTTTTTCTTTCTGTTTTGCTGTATATAATATTTTTTACGACCATCATCCTCAAAATGATTTGTCAGTAGCTCTTTAACCGACAGATACGACACTGGCATCAAGTGAATGAGCACATGCCCCAATCTGTCAAACTATTCTTTATTAATTCATGTATCTTAATTTCTGAGAAATCGTGATGACTTAGCGGTCCAAGACGACAATGTCATAGCAACATGCCTACTTTAAGTCTGGCTGGGGACTAGGGGGCTGTACTTTCTGTTAAGAATTTAAGTATTACAAGTATTATTAGTAGGATTAATATCACCCCTAGTGGTGAATAAAAGTTGTCAATCAGGAGAGACAAGTGGATGATTAGTAGTTAACATGTATTATGACAGATGCTGCGTTAATGAGTTACACAGAAATTCTTTGGCGCTTGAACTCAACGAGGAGATTTGTGATCGAGTTGTGATCGCCCTGAGCAGCAACAATATAAATCCCCCCGTGGAGTCCAGACACTGGTGGTGATGGTGGCTGATGAGGTTGATAGACTGATGAGTTGATGAAGCTGATGAATCTGCAAAGATTTGGCGGAGATGGGGAGGTGGAGGGTTGCGTAACAGCAGCTTGAATGAAGGTAGAGAGACAATCATATTTAAAGAAAGACAGCAGCAAGATGATAGGCTAACGATGTCCTTGTGTCGTTGTGCTATTGGCTAGAGAGACCAGCTGATCTCGACAGCTGATATGATTGACAGCCCCGAACAATGACGCAAGGAAATAATGAGTGTGCCTGCATGAGGAGTGATGGCAGATGTACAGTAAATAAGCTATGGCTTAGGCGTGCAAGAGTATAGTCTTCCTGTCTGAACTTGCGCTAGAGCTTCATTTACTTATGGAATGTATTATATGTTTACAGTGTGTTTACTATAGAGCAGCGGTTCCCAAACTTTTTAGGCCACGCACCCCCTTCTACATCCCGACCGGGGTCACGCACCCCCAATCCCCCACAGGTTTACAGCGGGGGGGGGGTGCGGACACAAACTTTTCAGGTGGTATTTTCCGATGCGCGCTCTCCGTCCGCTGGTGGGAGTGTGTGTGTGTGTGTGTGTGTGTGTGTGTGTGTGCGCGCGCATCGGGGCGGAACTCCGCCGTGCGCGATACAGAGAGCAGAGGATAATTATAAATTAAACAAAATGAACTCGACCTTCAAGGGGGGGCGGAGGGTGCCGTTGGGGGGGGCAATGGTAGGGGAAACACTCGCGCCTGGCGTTTGTTTACAAGATTTAGTCCGCTGTTAAATGTTGCACTGTGAACACAAACCGAACAAAGGGGCAACTGAAGATGTATTGTCCTGTTCGCGTAGTAAGGGGCCGACAGAACAAAAAAAGCACACTTACATTTTTTTAAATTATATTTAATATTAATTATTACACCATTAGACCACCATTACATTTTTCCTCTCGCGCACCCCCTAGAGGCACTTTGGGAATCCCACTTTGGGAATCCCTGCATAGAGGATATTATGTTTACAATAGGTTTACTTGTAGAGGTCTTAAAATATAATCATTGAATGTATTAAACTAAAGGTTCTGAGGCAGAGAGAGGGTGAGAGAGGCAGATAGAGAAATTCTTGAGACAGGCTTTTCAGAGACCATATAAGGGCAAGAGATGAGAAGCAGAGACAACTGGACAGATGACCACAAGAGCAGGAGGAGTTCGGACAACTTCAACCAAACACTGAGATGATAACAGATGATTGGGGGGGGCGTGTGAGGACTCTGGCCTATGGGACATATTGATATCGATAGAGTAATGCAGTTTGCAAATGTTATAGTTTCGATTGTTAATTAAATACTTTTTGATTGTAAACCGGATCCAGTTCATTTTTGGTGAGACTTCGCTGCGAAAGTTAGCAGCAGTGAAAGTCCTGCGGTCTGACTCTCATCTTTAAAGGTCCAGCCCCGACATTTCCCATACACTGTGTGTGTGTGTGTGTGTGTGTGTGTGTGTGTGTGTGTGTGTGTGTGTGTGTGTGTGTGTGTGTGTGTGTGTGTGTTTGCGTGTGTGTGTGTGTGTGTGTGTGTGTGTTTGCGTGGTCGGGGGAAGAAGGAGGGAACTATATGTGTCGGTGAGGAGAATGATGGCCTTAGGGGGAAAAAAACTGTTCAGGTGTCTGGTGGTCCTGGTCCTGATAGAACCGAAGCTGTGACCACATGGGAGCCTTCTGAAGAGGCAGTGAGCCATGTGTGATGAGTCAGCCTCCTGACAGCCATGTGCTGTCTAATAAAGGCTCAATCACTTTAAAATAGTAGTGATTTTGTGTCGCTTCTAATGGAAACTTTCTCGTTTAACCTTATTTATCCCCCCTGCTGTCTGAACTTCAGACTGCACTGTGTTCAGCCCTTTCACGTGGATGATCATTCCAGGCGAAGTACCGTTCTGCATGACTTCAAAACTGAATTGATATAGAGTTTGTCATGTAATAAATGGTTTCGATGCACAAACAATTCTGTTCCAGCCGAATGGGAGGTGGAGCTGAGGGCCGAGAGGAAAGCCAGTCGAGAGAGTGACTAAGTAGTGTGGAATGGTGGGGAAGGAGGCACGCATGTTTTCGTAGTAGAAAGTCTGTAATCATGTAAATAAAAAGAGACAAACACATAGCCGTGCTTGTGCCAACCAGACAGCCAGTCGTGTCTCTGCACGCCCCATACGTTTCAGTGCAGGAGTGGTGGAAACAGATGGTACGCTGTCTGCAGTGTCAACACTACTCCCACCGCAGTTCGGTGCTAAAATGAATCGGAGAATAAATGCTCTTTTGCAACCGGCGATCAATACAAGGATCAATACTCAATATGCTAATGCATGCTGCGCTTTCTCTCTTCTTCTTGGGTTTTAAAGTGTGTGTTTAAGCATATAATGTGAAAAAAACAGACAGCGTAATGAATAACTCTCCTTGCGGCACAACGTGTTGTCTCTTTGTTGTGTCTCTCTCACACACACACACACACACACACATGTCACTCCCATCACAGTCACCAGAATCCACCAGCTGGTCTCTAGCAGGTCACACAGTTGTCACCATGGTGACAAAGCCCGGCAGATGAGGACCCACGATTTAACAATATCTTTCAATAATGCATAAAGGCAGGCCTGTGTGTGTGTGTGTGTGTTGGTGTGTGTGTGTGTGTGTGTGTGTGTAGCCCAATTATGGCCTTCAGATTTTCTTGCCCGTATTCCGGACAAAGAGACAGGTGAACAGAGATAAGAGCTAATCGTGTTGAGACAAACACAACATTGAGTGTGTGTTTCATGCGTGGCATATCATACTGAGGCACGAATCCTACCCAACCAATTGTTGTCAAATTTTTAGCAAGGAATGTTCTTAAAATGGGGGAGCTTTAAACAAAAAGGTTGAAGGGAACCGAAAAAGGGGGGGAAGGATAAAAGGTGCCAGACTGAGAGGGATGCGGGTGGAAATGGTGGGGAGAGTGAAAAGAGAGAACAAGGGAGGAGTTGAGGAGGCGGGAAAGGAGCTGCACGGCTGCTCAGAACACCTGCTGCTCATACCACGACCTCGTTTAGAATAATTGGTTTCCAGTAGCTCCGAAAACAATCCAGCAACTTTTGGTATATTTGTCATCATACCAGGTGAAAAAACCATAGTGTTGATAGAGAATACAGAACAATCATATGTAAAAGAGATGTCAGAGATATTAAAATGTGATCTCAGGCGGAACTACTGTTAACCTCTCATGGTAACGTTTGTATTTCTGCTTGAGGGTAAAAAGAAAGGCTTGGACGAATATAACGACTATGGAAGCCGAGAAAGGACGAAAGTATTTACATTCTATACGCATCTGAGTGCCTATTTGTGAAAATGAATCACAACTGAATACTTAAAGGTGCAAGAAATTAAATTGGGAGCATTTCGATTGCCTCTCAACGGCTCTCAACAGGCCGACGGCATGCCGGCGGCTCATAGCTATAAAAAGCGCTGACAGAGCTAATGGTGTTTGCCTCAAGGGGAGCTGGAGGGGCGGATGCTACGCCTCCGCATCAACGCTGTCGGGTTGGGACTGTTACCGCCTTATGAGAGCAGTGCAGAGTGGCGGCTGTGAGCTAGTCAGTAGGGCACGCTCATGTGCGCGAACATGCACTAAAAGCAGTGGTGGGCCGTCAGGGCCAGCAAAGCCTTCTCTGCTGGCCTAAACAGAATCACAAAGTTATAGCTATTTTATCATTTAATCATTTTTCATAAATACACTACATGTATTCTAATTATTTTTCCCATTAGCTTATTTTCTCATTGCACAGCTACTGTCTCCCTCAGTTGCTCTGCTTCCAGCCTGCAGCGCTGGAAGCAGCTTGTTTGAAGTAGAGCTTTTATCCAATCAGATTTCGCTGTCTCTAGGTGTCTCTAGGTAAGAAGAGAGGCCTGCTAGAAAACCTTTGCAGTTTAACGATATTGTTGATTGTCATAGTCTTCAACTAATCCGATCTTTAGTTTGACATGTTGGGCGTATTCTTTGACATGTCAGAGCTGTCTAGGTGGCCTACAAGTACGTCAGCATTAACGTGCAGCTCAGCATTAACGTGTGCCGTGATTGGTCAGTGGGCTAGCGTGACTGTTGTGAAGCTGAAGCTAGCTAGCAGAACTTAGTAGTAGTAACAGTTCAAGTTGAAAGATATGTAAGAAGTTATGACATTGACATGATATTTTTAGTGTCTTGTTTGGTGTAGCTTTGTTTTTTAACACTCAATGGCTGAAGGAGGACAAGAAATGGATTTGGGAGTTACTGGCAACGCCTTTCTGGAGAAGGACATTTCCAGAAAAGCTATAAGAAAGGGTCGGCCAACCCCACAGCTAGCAGCCCTGACCCAGCCAGGAAAAGGATTTGTACGAACGGTATTCCTGGCTAACTGCGTTGGAGAAGCGTTGCACATTTTATGGCTAAGAATGCGTTTTATTTGCGATTGAGCGTCTTGGTGTTTGGAGCTACGCTAGATTTGCTAACCAAGGCAGCAACACGACACCATAGCACGGCAGGACACTTACAAGCTACGGTGCTTTTGAAAACTTTAGCTGAGACCTGAGTGGATCTACAACTCAAAGAACACGTTCACAGGAGGACCTCTGGCTGGAACTGAACCGCACCGATGTTCTGTATAACCGCGGTATTAAACTCTTTGTAATCAAAGAAAGGAGGATGGACTTTGTCTTTAAGTGAACAGCAGCTTTGGTAAGTGAACTGCATTTGTTTTTTTACATCTGCAGTAGCGTTACTACTGTGTTCAGTTGTCTATGGTGTCGTTTTTATGATATGGTTGATATTGTTCCCTCTGATGTGAATAATATTTGAATGGCTCGTGCTCTTGAGTGTGCGGTGGAATACGTGTTTTAGCGCCACAGTGTTGCTGGATTGATTTGTCATGCTTCGTTGTCATATAAATATACGTGACTGGTTCTTGTGAGTTTGTTCTTGTCATTGTGTTAATTACGTTGATTTTGACTATAATGCATTGTCCGTTAATGACGAAGCATCCCGTCATGCGCGTATTCATGTATCTGCACTCTGCAGTTAGTGTATTTGTAGGTGTTGAGCTTCATTTTTACATGAAACAAATAATAACTTATAGGGGTTAGGGTTCTGACATTTGATTCTCTGTTTGGGCTTTCGTTTTCTTTAACAAAGCAGGAATTATGGTCTGGAGAAATGGGGATTGTGTGGCAATTGTTTTAGCCTTGTTTGAATCAGTAGGGAACAGCTAAACGCTGCAGGGAGAGTTTGTAGCATGTGTGCTGCTGTTGGTTTTCCTGCTAAGCCAGTTTATATATATATATTACGTTTGTTATTCTACTGTTAATAGTTGTTTACATCTACTGTATATTTTTTGTGTGAACTCAGATTGGAAGCCCTTAGCTCGGGATGTCAAACGTTATAAATAAGATGAGAATTTGTCCTCAATGCTTCCAGATGTCAGTGACTTAGACTTAAACTTCAACCAGGGCAGTGTACAGTATGCACATAGCACTGCAACCTATACACTGACACCTGAAATGAAAGGACCAAAAGTAGAACCTGCAGATACCCACTGCAAAGAAGGTTACACTGAATTAATTATGGCCGATGTGACTGGTTGCTACTAATCTGTGAAATGCACTTAAACACAAAACTACCAGGATGGATGGCTGAACAGGTGGAGAGCTGATTTAAACCCCCGTAAAGCTGTTGTTTTCATGGGGAATGCTGGCCTTTCGCCTTTATGACCGTGCTGTAAAGTCATTTAAAGTGTGGAGGGTGTAGCCCGGAGATCCCCAAAAGCCCTGACTATTGTTGGTGAATTTAAAGGTGGTAAAATACGAGATTGGGAGAATTTCTATTGCCTCTCTACGTCTCTACATGGAGCCGGTGGCTCAACAGTGTTTACCTGATGGGGAACCGGAGGGTGGGTGCTACGCTTGCGTGACAATGCTGTCGGTTGGGACGGTGTTTTCAGCTGTAGCCTCCATATGAGAGCAGTCCAGAGCAGTGGCCATGAGCTAGCCAGTGGGGCACGCTCACATGCACTAACATGCAACAACATGCACTAAAAGCACATGCGGCCGGTCCGGCTATGTCAACAAAGCAAGGAGAAGCTCAGATAACCACACACACACAGAGGGAGAGCGACTTTGTCTGCTCAGGGAGACTCAGCGTATCCTCATATAACAGTTCATATGATGTACTACGAAAAGTTACTCTTCATTTGTTGTGCGTTACATGTATACGGTCTTTTCAAATTATATTTCCACAGGAAACTCAGTTTAGATAAGGAAACAAAACCACTTAGTTAGGTTTAGGAATAGATCGTTGCTTGGGGTAAATAACGGTAAGACACTTGGGGAAGTGTCGTTACTGAAGTACGCAAGTTACGTGATAAAAACGTCAACGTTGACTTCTTGTCTATATGTCCTCGTTCAAGATTACGTGGATAACATACGAAAAAATGACATTCATGACGAATTATGGCGCTTTATTTTCCGTAGGTATTGCTACGAATGCTGGATGAGACCAGCCTGCTCCAACATATCTTTACATAGCAATACGTAATTTGTTGGTATATTTGCAAGAAAGGGCTCCTGTGATCGTCTACCATCGCGAAAAACACACATATCATGTGTTTGAAAATGTTTTCCGCAAGAATGAAGCTGAGAAATGTGGGTTTGGATTTAAGGATTTGAAAACATATTACAGGTTAAAGTGAGATTATGGGTTAAGGTCAACGTTAAGATTTGGAAGCAGGATAAGATTTTGTAAAAAAAGTATTCTTAAAGTCCTTAAAGCATGTAACAAAGTGTGTTGTAGTTGCCAGTGTTGGTACAAGTGCAGTAACACCAGTGTGTTTCCCAGTACACAATGTATCATGGTTACCTTGGGCAGTGTCTCACTCTTAGAAGGTGTGTGCGTCCCTTCACAGTGCGGCTTATTTGCACTGTAACACAAATAAACACACACTCACAGACAGAACCCTGCTTTTACAAGCATGTGATATTTGTCCCAAAATAATAGAGAAATTTGCTCTTGGGTATTATCCTTCAGTGGTTGCCGGTGGGAAACCATAATTACAGGATGTTAGACCAGCTAAGTGACTGAATCACCAAGTGCTGTGTTTTATTTCCTGTCGGGCCCCCACACCTGTCACATGATAGGACAGTCAGAGTTTCTAGTGCCCATATTTGGAGCTTTTTGACAGCAGATGACATTGCACACTACAGGGTCCAATATATGCAAGTATAGGACATTATTCGCTGCTGACAAGCATGAACAGACATCTTATGCTCTGCTGCACCGTACCCTGTTAACGGCAGGCCTAATAGTTCATCTATTCACCTAGTCATCTATGACCGCAGTCACCCACAATGTCTCCTATGGGTTTTTTACATGGATATGGATGATAAGGTAACTAACTCGTGCTGAGTGTCTCATGCTGCTGTTTTGTTGTTCGTTTTTTTACTGTCGTCAACCTGTCTTTCACTCTCACTCTTTCCTTGTGTATGTGTGTGTGTGTGTGTATGTGTGTGTGTGTGTGTGTGTGTGTGTGTGTGTTCGTGTGTGTGACGCCAAGCACACCAGTCAACACGGAGACAGAGGGCCCTTTATTAGCCAAGCCCACGCAATTCAACTGACAAATCCTGCTCCAGACACACACACACACACACACACACTTGCACAGACACACGCATACTCTCAACCACTCACGTAGACAGTTGAACAGAAAAGAGGAGCCAGGTGCTGCTAGCCCCCCCCCCCCCCCCCCTTCCTCTCTTCACCTCCTCTCTTACCAAACTTTTTTTCCCTCTTTTTTTTCTGTACTACAGAAGAAGATACAAGCCTAAACCTAAGAGTTTTACGTTTTTAGTGGGAAATGTGCTTTAAATTGTCAGGTGAGCATGAACAATGACATTGAGATAATGCTCTGGGGTTTAAACATTAACCTGCTTTTTAACACCTGCAGGTGCGTCACGGATACCTTTGTGCAAGGCAGATTACAAATACAAGTCAAAGTCCAGTTCATTCATTTTGTGGGGTGCGTTTCTTTAGCGCGGAAACACCACACGCAATGAAGCAATAAAAGAGCCACACAGCAGAAAGTGGAAGAAATCCCACAAAGGGCTTTTGCACATGCACAAAACACACATGCATAGGTCTTGCAAAAAAAAAGGTCCTTGGAAGACTTAGTTGGCTCATATCTTCTCATATCAGAAATGTATTGTGGCAGCAGAGCCATAATGTCAACTGTGATGTCTAATGGAAGACTGTGTTTGTGATCTATTTGTAGCAAATTTTAACAAGTTGTCATTCTATGGGAACAGGAAATGCCATGCACAATGTGCAGGGTTTAAGTGGTCCCAGCAATGCTCTTAATAGTGTGTTTGGGATTCTTTGTTTTTGTTTTCATGAAAGGAAGCAATAACCTTTTGATGAAGCTGATAGACCGTTTCAATTCTCTATTCAAACACATCTCACGGAGACTTTTGCTGTTCATGCTCAGCTTTACATCCGACTGTTGTAGGGGTTTCACACTTCCCCCAAAGGGGCTTTATGTTTTCCAGTCAATGCTTTTTTTTTCAGAAGCAAAACATTTTTTTGCGCTCGTTTTCGGTTCAAAGCTGACGAAGACGAAGCTGCGGTTTGTGGTCACATTTGAAACCTGTCACAGTGTCAGCTGCCTGTGGCATTGAAGCAGTGGAGTGTTTCTTTAGTTTACCTAGTTGTTAATTTTATACCATTCTAATTCATTGTATATACTGTGCATTTTTTATTTTATTTTTATTTTATTTATTATTTTTATTTTTATTTCTTTTGCATTTTTACTTTTTATTCTATTTTATCTAATTTTTTTTTGTTATTCCATTTCTTCAAATTCAATATCTGCTGTTATTTTATTGTACTGTATATATTGTGCATTTCCATACTTCATATTTTATATTTTATTCTACTCTGTAACTTGCTGCTGCTACAAACAAATGTCCCCCTGGGGATGAATAAAGTTTACATCTATCTATCTATCTATCTATCGATCTATCTATCTATCTAACACTATCTGATATCAATGTCACAGAAAACAATGATACTGTTACATCATGCACACTGTTTTTGGAGACAACCAAGTTAACATGTTCCACTGTGATAACTCCTAAAGTGTCCAGGTGCCTATGGAGCACTTATTTGGGAATGTGCAACATCCTGATTTGAGCTATAACATAATCCATGTCACTCCGTCTGGCCTCCCGTCTCACACTGTTACTCGACAGCAGTCAAGTGAGACATAGACAACAGAAGATAACTGGGAAATGACTTTGCCTTCAAAATAAAAGCGAAATATTTGTCATTAAAAAAACAAAACAAAGGAGTGATTAGCCAAATTCAATTGGCCTGATAATGTAGGTGTTAGAGAGGTGTAGGGTACACCTTGGCTAAACAAGGGAGTATGTATTCAGCTGCAGTGAACATATGCAGGCTACAAGCTGTACAGTATGGTGGGGCAACTGGTAGTAAATCTGTACATAATGGCCGACAAATTCAAGCAAGCCAACGTGTCTGTACCGCAGGGAATATTTAAAAAGTGAGAGAAAAAACAGCTATGTGAGCAGAGTTCATTGTGATCATTATATCACGCATTGTGAAAACCATGGCCGGAAACGACTTCCATTCTGGCTGCCTTGACCGCAACTCCGGTCTCTCGCACCTCAGTCGCGCTGACAGTCCGTCCGCGAGCACAGGCTCTGTGTGACGACGTAGTGAAAGCTTCAGCCCGGCGTCTGTTCTTTGGACTTTACGATTTTATAAATATCTTCAGCCGTCTCGAGCGCGTTGAAGACGTGAGAAATAACCCGGGGAACAGCAAGTGCACACGAATTAAGTTTTTCTTTCTTTCTCTTTGGTCCACCTTTTGTGCGGTTGACTGAATTAGAGCGTCCATCCCCGGCTGTCACCGCGGCGTGTAGCGTGGAGGCTGCTTCCCCCCTTTCGTTCTGGGTCCAGTTTGTGTGGAACAGTGGGTGGACGTTTTACCTGGAGGCTTTGGGCATCACAAAGTAGTGTAGTCGACAGGAGGAGACGAGAAAGCTCCGCTGCTGACGGGAAAAGTCCTCAAGGTAAGGCTACACACCCCAAGGAACAACACTAACTATATATTATACATTTAGCATGTCTGATATTCTCTAGCACTCCACCACTTTTAAATGAAGTGATTGTATTATGTTTATCATGATAGATATATAAACAGATAGACAGACAGATAGCATATTTATACATAGGCCACATTGGAATTATTATATTTTGTATTGTATATTTGAATAAATATATATATATATTTATTTATTAATTAAAAAAAAAAAAAATATATATATATATATATATATATACACCCCCACTGGTATGGTTTTGATTAGCATGTACATTTTTCCAGTTATAGATTGATTAGCTATATGATTAATAATAAAGTAGCCTGGTTTGCAGTCCTCCATTGTTCGTGCTAAATCGCAATAATCCAATAGATCTTATTTATTTGGACAACATGTTTTTATGTATTTTGTAATGTTTCGGGGCTGGGGTCATGAAGGTATCCGTATCATTGTTTACAGTAACAGGGTTGTACCAGGTGTTGTGTATTTGTTTCCCTTATGAAGAGTTGGTGTTCGGGTTCATGGTGACAAACGGACGTCAGCGAGGCTCTACCTCGCTCTTCTTACAGCATGCGGTTTCCTGACTGTGCCTCGGTGCACAATCAAATAACTTCACTCAGTGAAAAAAATAACCATAGTGTGAATAACCTGGGCATTGCACCAGTGTGAACATCTGTGAACCCTGCGGATCAGATGAGCACCGAAACTGAACAAATGACTTTCCCTTGAAATGCAAATATTGCATAGGGTGTGTGACTCATTGCAGAAACTCCTTCTCCTTTATGCTGACTTCATTTTTCATAATGAGGAAAAGAAAGCCCCTGATGGCAGACTAAACCCAGTGACCCACACCTAAGGCCACGCTTGGGGGTGAATTAGGCCCTAATAACATGCTGGCTGTTGTCTGTGTGTGTGTGTTGTTTTATTGATTTATTCATAGCCCCAAAGGACATATCTGCAGCATTCCACCTGCTCCTCCAATTTCCTCACAGAGACGGCAGGATACAGATAAAATGTATGTGTATACACACTCGTGCAGACGTGCACGCTGCATCACTATGGTGCTCTCACAAAGAATGCAAGGTCCCAACACAAATGTAGCCTGGGGAACATTCCACATCAGCCACATCACATCCAGTCTTCAAGTCGATACGGTTCTGCGCAGATGATGGTGCCGATTTTTATTGTAGTTAGTTTGCTGCATTCTGATATGAAGAAAAAAAAATCCAAAGTTATTATGAACGCTTGCAATTCGATGTCACAAGTCTCCCTTTCAGAAGCTTCCACGGTAGCTGCTCAGTGTGTGTGACCGCCACTTTCCACTTTCACTCGCAGGTCCTGAAGTGGGACGACTACGTGCTTTAAACAAGACACGTAAAACGGCAGACACAGAATACCAGTTGCTTCTTGCATTGTGCCTCAGGAAGACAAACGCAAACCGTATCTCGTAACCATGTTGGCAGCAGCAGCAGCGCACAACAGTGTAGCACAGTGCAGTGTTCTCACAGCAGCGGCTTTGGCAAGAAGACAAACGAGGTCAGTGTGTTTCTTCAGATAAAAAGTGAGAAGAGACTTTATTTCTGACCGGTTTGGTCAGGGTCGTGTTTTAAAATATATTCTGCTTCCCTGTCATCTTGGCAGTGTTGTCCAGAGAGTTAGAGCTGTTTGTGTTTAGTGTGTGTCTGTCTTTTAACCATTGGCTTAAACAGCCTCCGAAGCAGCCAGTGATCTTTGACCCTCATTCACGCTCACTGTCACTCTGAGGCCGGACAACAAAGAGCAGCTTTTGTTCCTTGAATTACTCCTCCATGTGCATTCTTTGCTCCCTCACTCTGCTGCTTGCAGGACACTTGCAGGACAAAATCCAAATGACAAATTCAGTCTACTGTAAACGCGGGAGCAAGATAATGTATGTAAACTCCTATTTGAGTTGAGATTTCTTAACTGAAATAAAAAAAAACTGCTGTGCAAACGACAACTGAGACACGATAAGCACTAACAAAACGGACTATATGTCAGGTGAGCAGTCAGCAGCAGACATGAAAAGCAGAAAACGTGACACTCAGACATCTTTGAGAATGGCAGGAAGTGGTGTTTTCAAGGTAGACTACTCTCCATACTGAACACATCAGATCTGAGGTGCAGCTGTAGCTTGAAAGCCAAATCAGCCTTTTGATAGAATCCACCGTCAAATCTGACAATTATCTCTTAATTATCTGGGAACATTTGGCTAACTGCAGCCCGCGGCGTCACATTAGAAGCTGTGCGACATGCTAGCAGCTCTGTGAGGCAAGAATTTCACACAGCACGCTAATATCAGCAAGCTAACACGCTCACAATGATGATGCTAACACGCTAATGTTTAGCTGGTATCATGTCTACCATGTTCGCCATCTTGGTTTTGTGTATGACAGTGTTTGTTGACATGCTAACAAGCACTAAACTCAAAAGATCGTTTTCTGGGGGGGGGTTTGGTTTGAGTTAATTGGAGCACTTTAGTTGCCTAAAAATGTTGTTTGGTTGTACTTAGCTCCACCCTCTCGTGTCACTTCTGGTTGCAAAAAAACAAGATGGCGACGGCCAAAACGCCAAACTCGAGGCTTCAAAACTGCAGTCAACAAACCAACGGGTGACGTCAGATGACTACAGTCTGTGGGTGGTGACCAAAGTCATGTCATGGCAACCCATCCAGTGGTTGTTGAGACATTCACTGAACAACAGAAATATTAACAAAGTGCGTAAAGATCATCCTCTCACGATCTCATGCATGTTTGTGGCAATACATAATACATGCAGTAGTTGTGGCTAAATGTGAAGGTAAAAACTCTCCATCTCCATAAAATGGCTCAGGCATTACTCAGAGGAGCTTGTCACCCCTGTCTGCTGTCTGTGGCACACATTGTTGTGGCTGCCGTTCCACTTTGCGTGAAGCCAAGCTGTGAGTCAGACCCCTGTGTGATGCAGCCACGGGAGGACGACACATGGATCATTTTTACTGGAAATCACAAAGTGACAGACTGAGGGGGTCGGGGGTTTACGGTGGCCCGTCTCGTTCACACATGCGTGGGTTGCTGGAGTTTATGCGAGCATTCACGCGTCAACACGCACCAGGGCTCTATATCCTCCTATACGTGCAGAGGAGTGACGAGTGCAGTGAGGCAGCAAGTTTCGGTAGTTTGCGCTTAGTACTGAAAAATGAGAACACACACACACACGCACACACACACACATGAGAGCTGGGAAGTGAAAGAAAAGGGGAAATTCTTGATGCCTGGGCGCCTTGCAGGGACAATAGAGAGGGTGTGGGAGTAGAGAGAGAGGTAATTTACACGTCAGTTCAGCCAGTTGAGAGAGGGAGATTATAGGTGGTTTGAGCTGGAAGTAAAGTTGTGTTTTCAAGCCCCATACAAAGGATCTGACACTTTTTAAAATGTTAAATGCACATACATACACGCTACGTAGTGGTAACACTTTTTACATGTTGAGCACACGTGCACACACACAGAAGGGTTTGTGTTGGTGGTGGGGGGACACTCGCCATCTCTCAAACATTTCTACAGAACTGAGCCCATCACTGTGTAGCCTGCTGCCTGTGGTCTCCGGGCACTTCCCTCAATGCAGTTGTGTTTTGTCGTCATCAATTCGCCGCCTGTAGTCAGAGAGCTGTAACGTGCGTGATCTGGTGGAGGCTGGGGTGAGTCACCAGCATGATGCTGAATGAGTGCTCGAGAGTCTTGTTTTTGAGTAATGGGTCATCACTTAAAACCCAAAACACGGCTGTGTGCTCCTGGTCTGAATTGACTCAGCCAACATGGGCATTGTTTCAAGTGTGTGTAGCTGTCACCAAACGTAGTTTAACGTCATTTCTGGTTGCTTTATGAAAACATCCCATTTTACATTCTCTGTTATTCGATTTTCTGTCGGAGGAACTAGGTAAGGTAGGAACTGTGGTAGCAAGAAAATAGTTCCTACATGAAACTGCTCACAGCAAGGTCTGCGGATTATCTCGAGATTTCTGGAAAGAGACAGTTGTTGACTTTTTCAAATGTATTTTTTTTTTTTGCGCTCTGAGCACCATAAGTCGAGTGCCATCTATTGGAGATGATAGAAGATATCTCCAAAACTAGGCAACTCACACCAATGAAAAGAAAACCACAAAAAAAGTTTGCTCAGCTGACATGGAAGTTTCATGCTCAGATCTTCTCCCTCCCTCCAGGAAATACACGACACCTTTAGTTCTTTCTGCTTTTCCACTTGAAACACACGATCAAAGATGAACACTTTAACTCGAACCGTAACACTTTGACTTTACTTTACCACTCTGAGTGACTTATGCCGCTTCACGTTTCCTCCTGCTGTCACTGTGCCACGGTCAAACACGTCCCAGTACAACACAGCACGCAACAATAGTTTCCCCCCCCCCCCATATACAAAACCAAACAACAACATATAAACAATGGCATCAATTATTTTATGTCAGTTAAAGATCTCATGATCTGAGTCATGAATTTGACAAGTGAGTTAACTTCTAGAATGAACTCTTCGCTCTGAAATCACTCAATCGACTGTCAAATGTTTATTATTATATCGCAAAATATATCTTGATATTGCAAAATCAGAGCACGCTTTGACAGCCCACCTGTGCATGATGGGTAGGTTTGTGAAGGGCTATGTGGGCCACGGTGCAACCACAGCAAGTTCCTGCATGCCCTATTATAGTAGACCACCATCTTTATGCAGCTTAGCTGCGTACACTCTGTTGGTCGGTCCGAACCACTTCTGAGCTGTCGCCTCTATTCTAAGAATATTAAATATATAGTAAATATAAACCATTGTTTTCTTTTTTTACTGAACTTTCTGAGCAGCTGAGGCATTACAATGGCGTGTGTGTGTGTGTGTGTGTATATTAGTTCCATCATAAAGCCACATGAAGTCACACTTAAACTCCTTTCTTTATCACCAAGCTTTTATTGACGCCCTTGAATTATCAAAAAAGGGAAGTGTCAAAACCACAAAGGATCCAAGTCATGCCGTGTCAAATAGACAGAGGTTGCAGTTTCACATGATTTAACTGAAGTGAAAGTAATCTTTGTCTTTTCGTATTAATTTCATTCAGCCTTTGCTTTTTTGCGCTGGTTGAATTTGCATATTTGATGAAAAACACCAGTTAGACCTGGTTAAAGCTAGCTTTAACTGGACCAGGGCTAGTGCTGCATTCCTCTGAACTCAAACATGTCCGACCCCGTACTAAGAAAGTACAATGGAACGCCACTCAAAGTGTGGAGGGTGCTCTGCTCAGAGTTCAGTCACGTGGACACTTGCCAAAGAATAGTCCCGGTCCACCGTGGTTGTTTACGTTTGTCGTGGTGCACCTGGAGCTCTTGGAGGTCGGAAGTTGGAAATTTGAACTGCGAAAATTCCGACCTCAGGCTCGTCTGGAACGCAGCATCGGCCCACTTTGTACATTTTGAATATTTCTGCACCTTCTGCTCCCAAACACTTCTGTCACTTCTGTCCACAGAACCAACCATTCCAGCAAAAGTCAAACACTCCGTTTTGCAGTAGAAAGCTCAGAATACAAGTCTGTTTAAACAGTGTCAGGCTTTGCAGTAACTCTGAGCCCAGTCGTGAGTCCCACAGTGAGGCGTTTTGCTGCGTGGAGTTTCCAGACAGCTTGTTGAAAGATTGCTTTTTTCAGAGCAATTAACGAGATAGAACACTATACCAGCTAAAGGTTGGCATGTCACTGCTGACTCTGAAGCAACACGCGGAGCAGCTCCTTCAATTAGTTTGATTACAGTGAACAGTCAATACCAGTGAATGACGCTGTTTAAATATAAAACTTTGAAAATATATCTGTTAACGCGTTGAAGTGTTCCGTTGTAGCTCGTTGCTCTGTGTTGCTCTGTGTTGCTCAATATCCTTTTTGTGTTTGTTTGTGAGTCTGTCTGTGAGTGTCCCAGGCTCTCAGGTCCTTCTCGAGTATCAGGTGTGTGTTTCAGAGTACATCGTTATAAATAGCCCCCCCCAGGCTTTGCAGCTTGATGTTTCTCTCTCTATCTTTTAGTCTATCTTTTTGTTCCTTTCTACTGTGTCTACGGTTCCAACAGTTTCCCGTCTTGTGATGTTGAGGTCAGGACAACCACAACCTTCAAAATCTGCCTCTGCATCTCCACACAACGCTGCGCAGTAACGCCACAGCGTTTGTTTGCCGTGTTTGAAATTGTGAGGTGTGACCTCGTCTGAATGATGAGTTGATAAGTGGGTTGTGATACGCAGGCATCTAGTAAACCCGTGTGTGCCGTGGCAGCCGCCGGCAATGAGTCGGCGTGTCTGGTAGAAACTGAAAATGACCGAAATGTTTGCTTGTGGTCCATTGACACACGTCTGTGTGGTAACACTCACATGATTCAAGTAAGTCGAATATGACCTAAAGTGATCTTATTTCAGGGAAATGTGTCTTAATAATCTAACATCTGTGTATTAATGTTGAAACAGGAAACATCAGCTTCTTTTACTTGCTACGAGAAAATCAACTTGCTAAATGGGGATGGAAAGAGAGAGTGTGTGTGTGTGTGTGTGTGTGTGTGTGTGTGTGTGTGTGTGTGTGTGTGTGTGTGTGTGTGTGTGTGTGTGTGTGTGTGCCAGTTAAAGGGGAAGACTGTTTCCATTGATAACAGCACAGAAAAGGTCCATGTGTGTATTTTGAGCAGCAACTCATTTGTATTCGTTGATAAGAGAGTGTAGATAACAAAGCGTCTAAGAATAGTATCATTAAAAACATGGTGTTTATGTCGGATGTGTGTTTGCTCGTAGAAATAACGTGGGAGATCAGTGTGTGTTGTGCTTTTTACACTTATAACACAATGTCGTTCCATCTAACCCCCCCCCCCCCCCCCCCCCCCCAGGTTTCAGTGGTTGGGTCTGTAGTCTGCTGGCTGGCTCTCCTGCCCAGAGAGGAGATACAGACGTGTTCCTCTTTTACAACTGCATTTCTCTCTCTTTGTTTCCCAACGGCAGTCGTTACCGATGGAGCCCCGGCTGAGAGATAACCTGGGGGGGGTGTTGGTCTTCATCATCCTGCTCTCTACAGGTAAGATAACCACACCGGGACAAAAAGAAGCCCACCTTCATCTGAAGTGTCTCTATTGGCCTGCTGTTCATTATGTTGTAGAGATATTCAAGATGAAGACTTCAAACACACACCGCACGTTTCCTCTGTGGAGGATTTTTTAGCTTTTGTCACGTACATTGTCACGTACACAGCGACTTTAAACTGCTATAACTCTGTATTCATGTACATAATGTATAAGTAACAGTATAACATATATTTGTCATCAAACTTAATTAATGACCTAATTGCCATAGTGTGTTAATATGATGAGTAGCATTACTGGCAAAGTGACTCATAAAACGATATGAAAATATTCTGCCGACACAGGAAAAGTTCCACTAGCTGCTGATGCAGTTTCACGTGTAGTGACGACTGTGTGGGCTCCACAGGGTCAGTGAGACGTTGAGGTTGTGAAATGAAAGACTTCTGAATTACATCTGTTGTCTCTCTTTGTAAACCTACAGACTGGAAGCAGAGCCACACAGATGCATGCACACATATTTCAGTCATTTGACATACAGGAACTCTTATTGACCAATATTAGAGCCCATAGAAATATTGAAAGATGAATAAAAGATGCAGATTAACTTTATTTTTTGAAAGATCTGTTCTGTGTGTAAACCTCCAGTGTTTGTTTTAATATTTGAACGCTGGCGCCTCACTCGGGACATGTTTGTTCTTTGAATTTTAAATTGTTCAATCATTTTGACTGTGTTAATGCATATGGCATAATAAACTGTAGACAAAATACAGACCCTCCTTAAGGACTACCCACATGTATTGATCCCTCAGCCTCTAGAGTGTAGAAGCATTCTGTTATATCAGGCTTTCATTCTCCAGCTTTGCATTGGTAGTTTTTACTATTTTTCACCAGATTTAGCCATTTCCTCATGTTTGCCCTATGGGGCAAATACATGCGTTTTTTTTTTACATTGCTGCTGTATTATGTGTTTGATGCAATGCTTCAAAATCAATGTTGTTGCTCATTACTGTCATACCCTCGACTGTGATAGAAATCTAGCATTAAGTATGAAATAAGGAAATGTTTGTGATCTTTTTCACAGTGACATTATGTAAACAAACTGGCGTTTAAAGGGTTAGAATTCTGATAATGAATGAATCATTGGTCATTATGAACCGGACTGAAGCATAATATTCTGACACAGACATGTTTGTCCTCTCAGGACGTCAGAGCAACTTTCTTAAGGGTTGAAAGCAAACACCAAGCCACCTTTGGTCAGTGTGTGCCTACACATTTTGTCTCCTTCAGGTTCAAGTGAAAATGACAAGGACTTGGACTTTTGTGGGACCTGGCGCCATGAGAGGGGCGCCCTGAGCCTGAACGTCAGCCTCTCCACGGGCTGCAGTGGGATCTCCATCTCAGCAGGTCAGAGCTCTCTGTCCATCGACGGGCAGATCACAGCTCGGTGCAGGCGCTCTGAAGTGATCCCCCTCAAGCAGCTCGGCCTCGACTCCGAGGAGGAAACTCCATTCTGTCTGTACTGGGAGCCACTGCTGGACCAGTTGAAGCTGCAGGTAAAAGGAGCCCAAATGAGGATGTGTTGGGTTTTCAAGCAGTTATAAAGCTAATATAACCCAGGTCATTTTTAAAGACAACGTGTTTCCCGCCTTTTCAAAGCTGGCTCCGTGTGAGAGGACGGTAAGGACTCATCAGTTTGTCTTTCTTCTCTCGCTGTTCAGATCGGAGGGACGAACCTCACTCTGTGCTGGCCCACCAGCCTGCAGGGCAACTGCTGCACCGATCTGTCTCATGATGGCAACACACCCAATGCAAGCTACGGCATCATCAATGGAATGGTCAAAAAGGATTTAATCAAGTCCGATATAATGACAGCCTACAAGTTCAGAGGAGATTACATCAACTGCAGTAAGGGAGAACAAATGCGATCTACAGTACATGTGTAACTGGAATGCATTCAGCGGGATGAAGGGTTCCACGTTGATTGTTAAGATTTCCTTTTGTTCAGACTCAAAACTTCATTCAAGCCAAACTCAATGAAAAGAAGATGTATGGTTAAGTGTCACAGTTTAGTGTGTCAAACTCAAACTGTGTTGTTGTTTTTTGCAGAAGCATTATGTGATCAAGACAACCAGGGATCCACCCAAGTCAGCATGTAATTTCCTCTCTCTCTCTTTTTTATCATCACATCCTTTTTCACATGACTTTGTCTTAATTGCTGAGTCCGCTTCATGTAATCACGCTTTATGTAATCCAGGGAACTTTGACTACAAACAGGAAGCTAAAGTTAATACCATGTTAGGGTGGGGGGGAGGGGGGGGTTACAAAAATAACCATGCTTCTTTTTAAAACCTTCTGAAGCTACCATTTTCATCATGGTGGCGTGTGTTGATGTGTGTGTGCAGAGAGTCCTCGGCTGTAGGGACTATGGAGCATCCGTGTGCTCGCAGCTCTGAGGTGGACATGAAGGAGGGTTTCAGAGGCTACAACATCACGGCGCCTGTGAGGATAACACACACACACACACACACACACAAGAAATAATGTTTGCTCAGACTCAAAGTTCATCCTTTTAAACAACAGCCGAGAAAACAATCTCACCGCGGGGCCTATTTAGTAACATCATCATATCGACGTATAAACTTCTGTTTCTGAGGTCAAGAATAAACTTTGCCATGCGCTAACCTTCGCTGCAGCCTACACAGACCACATCAGCAAGATGGTGACCACACCTGTTCCCTCTTCGTTGCCTTTTAGCTGCGTAGTCGAAAATGAAGCGCATTTCCTCTGCGACACAAACAGAAATTGGAATACACGCATACATTTTATGTGTGCAAAAATGAACTCAAAGTCTTATTTCCCCTACGGGTGTGTGTCTCTGCTCCACAGTATAATGCAGCTCGACCGAGGAGGCTGTTTGTCCACGTCCATTCTTTTTAATCAGGGGCTCACTTCATAGCAGGTGTTTAACCCGGTGAATGAGTAGCTGCGTTAACGTTTTCATTTGAGTCCAGGGTGGTGGTGATTTAGTGGAGAGCATAGGTGAGAGGTGAACCACATGAAAGCGAACGATTGCAGCGTTTTACTGACAAGTACAGGACGGATTTTGAAAGGTGACAGTTTGCCTTAAAATAGGGCCAAATGTGTGTAAGCACCCAGCAATCCACATGCAGATCCACCACAGTAAATACAACCGTGTGACCGCATGGGACAGAGCAGCAGGGCGGTTCAACAACACGTGAAAATCATTTGACTTTGTTGACATTGTTCCTACGTGTATTTAATGGAATGATGGACAGTGGGTTTCCAGTTCTCCTTTCATGCGTTGACTTGAGAGTGAATTGACACAAACGCTGGTATGCTGTCTCTAACCGTGCAGTGGTCCTCTCTCTCTCTGTTTATTGTGGGATATAGGCCACTAGAGGTGTACCTGCAGAGTCCAGTACCACCGTCCACCTCCCCTCCGCTCTGAAGCAAGCGGCGAAAAAGTCCAGCGAAGTCGTCTGCACTTTCTTCAAAAACAACTCCCTGTTCCAGGTGAGGATCCTTTTGCCCTCAGTCAACACGGTGCCAGCCTGACTTCACGGCACGTGTGCCGAGACTTTGAGATGATACAGCAATTCTACTGACTGCTTTAGTTCTTCTGTATTATATCAGCGGACAGGTAAAGATGTGTGTGTGTGTGTGTGTGTTCCAGGAGGGTCACAAGGGGGTCAGGATTCTTGACGATGTGGTGGAAATCACCGTAGAGAACGAGGTCATCGCTGACCTGTCTGAGCCAATCAGGATTGGCTTTCACCATGATGTCATACCTGTAAGCTTGTGTGCTTTCTGTGCCTTCATTTTGTCTGTGACAGTGTGATCTTTGCCCACACTACATTTTACAAATAGTATCGTTAGATCGTTAGATCGATTTTAAAGATCCGGTACTGGAATCTGGTGAAATATACAATTATGATTTCATTTTCATCTGTACACATACAACATCCTCTGTCCCAGGACCCTCACATCAGGACAGGAAAAACTCCCCCAAAAAACCTTAATGGGGGGGGGGGGGGGGGGGGACCTTGGAGAGAGAGCAACAGAGGAGGATCTCTCTATCAGGATGGACAGAAATGTGATAGATAGCAAAAAAAAACGCCTATCCGAAGTTCAGCAAGCATCTGATGCTACATTAAATGAACTAATATTTGTATATTTATATTAAATAACGTAAATATTTTGGTGGTCCACGTCTTTTTCACAAACTCCTCACATGTGGGTTTGCTGCGGAGGCTGTTATTTAGAAAAACAAGACCGTTCCAGCTCCGTGATGTCTGCATGGAGCTGTCGACCTCATGAGCACAGAGAACACGGAAACCACTTGAAGGTTGTGCTGTTTATACGCTTACGACGTTCTGTGGCTTCCTCTCTGCACACACGCACATAAAACCACCGTTTATGCCTGATGTGCAAATGTTATTTCACTGTGACTTAAACTATCTGTGGTGATGTGACGCAGGGGGCCAGATCCTGCATGTAGTACTTAAAGTTACAGTCTCAATTTAATACGGATGACTCTATATGACCTACAAAAGTCAACTCCGCCATCAGCGAGATTGTCTATTTCTATACAGTTATTGTTATTGGTGCCACCCGGTCGGATTCCCCGCAAAATCAGATGAAATCATCCAGTTTCACCAGAAAGTACTTCAGCTCAGACTGACCAGCCCACCGTGGACCGACCCAGATCTGGCTTTGCTGCCTTCCTTTGACCTGCAGTCGGAAGCTCCGGCGGGAGGAGGAGAGCTCAGCGTGAGCAGCGTCTCCTCCTCTGGCCAGGAGCAAAGGCCGCGTTGCTGGGCCCGCTGGAGGGAAGGGAGGGACGGGAGAACCAGAACCAAGACTGCTTGTAGCAGACTGTCAGACCCTGCTGCAGTTACATGAGAGCTTTTCTAAAGGGACTCTGGTGATCGGGAACACTACCGCTTTAAACCGCAAAATCAACACAAAATGAAAGTTTCTTGTTGAAACTTTAAGTACAGTATACAGTAGCAGCTACCGAATCAGAAGGATGCAGCGGTTACTTACCTGAAAGTACCTGAAATGTTGAAATGTCCTTTTTTTTGTTTTTTTTCAGAAACTGCATTCAAGGAAATGTGTGTCATGGGACACCAGGAAAGGTTGGAACCCTTTAAATAAATACTGTAATTCATCCAACATATATCTGTACTTCCCTGTTTATTTAGCTCTTACTCCCATAGATGGTAATTAAGCACGTTTCAATCTGTATTTTCTCTGTGCAGATCCGCTGCAGGTCAATTGGTTGGACGATGGATGCGAGACGCAGCAGAAAGGAGCGAAACACACCGAGTGCCTCTGCAACCATCTGACTTACTTCAGTGTGCTGGTGGTGAGACATGCAAGCAGACACACTGCTGAATGAAACTGAGAACTGAATGTACTGAGCGTCAGGAACAATAATGACCCAGATGCATGATTTCACACACGTATTATGGGAACAGAAACAGTTGTGTTGCTCTGCTTGTTGCAGCAAATGGAGCCTCGCCCAGTGCGCCACCTCCTGGCCCTGAGCGCCATTACATCTCTGGGCTGTGCTGTGTCTGTGCTCAGCTGTGTCGCTCTCATCGTTTACCTCTGCAGGAAGAGGTAATACTACTTTTACATATGCGGTTTATCAAAATGATTAAAGTACAATTAATGAAGTAACCTACTCATTTCCATGTAGCAGGCGATCTAATGAGCAGTCCATACCCATCCACCTGGGCTTGGCTGTGTCTCTCGGCCTCCTCAACCTGCTCTTCTTCTTCACCGGGGTCCTGGCCAACGTGGGAGGGGAGGGTGTGTGCGTCTGGGTGGGGGCGGGCCTCCACTACACCCTGCTCAGCTCCTTCACCTGGATGGGCGTAGAGGTTTTCCACACCTTCTGGTTGGTCTACATGGTTTTCAGCCCCTCCCCGAAGCCCTATGTGTGGAACCTGGTCGGCTTCGGTGAGCGTAATGAAGTAATATTCATTCATGGCACATTACGGTGAACGTGATATTAATATGTGACCCGTGAACATCCCTTTGCAGCTCTCCCTGCCGTGCCTATAATCATCCTGGCTGCAGTAGGTGACATTTATGGACTGAGAGAGGTGTTGCCAAGCGATGACGTCTCCAATCCTTATCTGATGTAAGCAAGCTTTATTAAGACAAAGGTATTTGCTGTGAAGAAACATATAGCGCCTGGATAGTGACACAGAAACAAACACAGTAAAGTCACCCTATTTGACAGCAGCATTCAGCAGGAATATAAATGACTCTGAACGTCATGACGGCATGTTATTCGTCCTCTCTGGGATTGTGTTTGCTTTCCCGTCTCTCTGAGTGCATTTGGTGTTTCCAGGTGCTGGATGAAAAACACCCACAAGGCCTTGCTGGCCCACTATTTCACCAACATGACAGTCCTGGTCATCCTGGTGTCCTCGGGCGTCGTGATGCTCTTCCTGGTCTACAGGGAGATCCGCACCAGGGACGAATGGAGGCAGAACCGCGTGGCTTTTCTCAGCATCTGGGGCCTCAGCTGCCTCTTCGGAACATCTTGGGGTCTGACCTTCCTGGACTTTGGACCCCTCTCCGACGTCGTCCTCTTCCTCTCCTGCATCCTCAACTCTTTTCAAGGTCCGTGTTTGAGTTGCACTGCGCCAGTTAGTCGGTCCAGATTGCTCTTGGGCTTGGCTCTTGCTTCTGTTTACAAGAGATCATACCACAGAACTATCACAACAGGACAGAGAGTTGCATTTTCACCAGACTTTAAACGGCATTAATGATCCAAAGGGGAGAAAAAAAAGACTTGAAATGAACCACAAGCTACATATTTGTGTGATTGTATCATCATCTTATCATTACCACCTTCACAGAACTATATATAGTCAGGGTATGTTCACTGTTGGCTCAGAGATTGGTGACTGTATCTGGAGCCAGCGGTCCATTGTATCAGTGTGGGAATGAGACAATGGCCGTGGTTATTCAAGGCCTCCTGTTACTGGTGCCTATCAGAAGGAAAGCTGCTTCCCCTCTCATGCAGGCTGCTTGTTTCTGAGTCCAGTCCAGAGGCTCAACTTATTAACCCCATTTTTGCTGCACATTGTTAGTTCAGTAGAGAATGTTCTATGCCAACGTGATAGGTGTAGATTTGAGTTGTATAGAACGTGGGTGGTGTAATGTGAGCGAACCTTCGGCACAAACACATTCCACTAAGCATGTAAAGAAATACTTAATTTGTGGAAATCTATTGATTTTCTTTCTCGCCGAGTTAGATGAGAAGACCGATGCCACTCTCAGGCCCTTACGGTAAATACGAACCTGCAGCCAGGAGCCAGTTAGCTTAGCTTAGCTTAGCATAAAGACTGGAAACCGAGGGAAACAACAGTTTACTTGTATTTTCACAGATACAATGATTAGACATCAAGTTCTCTCTTTCATTAAAAAAAAACAACGTAAAAATTGAATCAGGCCAGCTTCCACATGCATTGATGTAGTCCCACAGAAACACACATCATTTATGTACATCTCTAAAAGGGAAAAGGGGCGGCTGTGGCTCGGTGGTTCGACTCCCAGTCCATGACGAAGTGTTGTTGGGCAAGAGCAGGCGGCAACCTCCGGTTCTGAAAAGTGAAGCCAATGTGGAAGGTTCTCAAACCAGTATTCTGTCTACTGACCAGCAGGGGGCGACTCCTCTGGTTGTATAGAAGTCTATGAGATGACTCTACTGACTCTACTTCTCTCTTGATTCATGACGACCTTGTGATTGACAGGTCACTACCAGATCCGTCTCTACGTTACTCCTCTACGCCAAACCATCGTCGGGCGATCGCCGTTAATTCCCAGATTGCATTTCGGCCAATGAGTTGCAACTCTTTTGTTCTCCACACAAACTGTTTACCTGCGTTCAACCCAAGCCTGCCCAATCGGATCGGTCAATACCACTCGTCTTACAAATGGAAACCAGAACGGTTCCCAAACCCAAATCCTATGCAGATGAACAGATGAAGTTAGCTCCTCCCATTGTAAGATTGTTTGTCTCGCTTTAAGTTCGGCTGCAGTCACATCCAATAATAAATATCTATCTGAGACCTGCCTTCACAGGATTTGACTGTGTCTCCACCTCCCACTTATTGCACACGTGATCCAGGGGAAACAGAGAGAAACCAAAGGAGTGACTGAACCGTGTTGTTCTTTTTGCTCTGCTCTCCCAGGTTTCTTCCTGATGCTGCGGTTCTACATGCTGGACTGGATGCGGAAACAGGCCGGTGGCTCCGCTCTGGGCAGCACCAGCACGGGGTCGACCAGGCAACACATGCTGCAGGCCCAGGAGAAGAGTTAGATGGACTGTGTGGTGGCACATCAACGCTGCGGCACTGAAGCTTTTCATGTAAAAACAAATGCAGTCTTCTTATCAAGGTAGATGAGCAAACGGAGAAGAACTGTGCGCTGTAGATCTGCTGTGTCTTCAGCTGGAATCCTGTCGTCGTGTGTGGCGGCAGCTGAGAGCGAGCTCTCCATCCTCCACCTCTCATTCCTCTGGTCGCTCAACGCAGGCACACCTGACTGGAGCACCAGCTCATCCAGTTCAATGGACTCAGTCATTCCTGTGTTCGTCGGTCATGTTGGATCCATTTTGCGATGAATGTTGTTTGTTTAATTAGAGCTACAGATTGCACACGGATGGAGGTTAGCTCAATGTAATCAGCTGGAATGTATTTGAATCAACGGCATCCACTCAGCAGTCAAACCGGTTTAAAAGAGAAAACACGCACTTGATTACTTGGTTCCTCTTCTCCGGGTCAGTGGAGAAGAGATGAGACCATCACTCAGGAAATACAGGCCAGAAGCCTTTACTCGTAGAATCCCTGGACTGGGTCTAGTTGGAGAAGGGAAAGCATTTATTTGAGATTCTAAATTGTAAACTGGATATAAAGTTAAGCTTTAAATCCAGACAGGGAAACGTGGGGATGTTGAATGATTACAGGTTACTGTGCTGTGATTTCCATTTTATTGTCTGTAAAGAAAAAAAACATATATATATATATATAATATTATTGAAGCTCTCCTTGAACCTTAGATAAGCTTTTTATTTTTTTATGTGTACTTGTACTTTTTTTTTAGCACTTTAGTTTTTCAATCTTTAAATTTTTGTTTTTTGTTTTAATATGCATAATAGATGAGATTTCATATACAGTGTGTGTGCGCATAGTGTAATAGCTGAATGTTTTATAATAATAGATGACTCCAGGATCAATTAACAGAAAGAAATCATACTTTTCAGGTCTTCATCTTCAAAATGGACCAAATAAGAGTTCATTTAAACTATCTGGTCGGATTTAAAATCTAAATGTCATCTTCGTGTATATATCATTTTGGTGAATATTTCATGTGAGTTTTTAGATACTGTGATATTTGCACTTTTTTTTAGATTTTCTGAATTGGCATGTTATGTCACTCAAATGAGTGTGTGTATAGCTGCTTTTTATTGTGTGGATGTATATATAGAGAATGAATAAAACATCTTTTAGTTAAAAGGAATGTGTGTTTGTCTGAAACGTGAAAGTGCACCAGTGCAAAGTCAGCATTTCAGAGGCTCGCTGTTTCCCTGCTCCTTATCTTCGCCCTGTGCGTTTCCTCCCTGGAGGTTTTGAGATTTCTTGCTCTCTTTACAAACATGCTGCTTGCTTGCTATGAGAAATGGAAACTGTTTTCATTCTCGGAGATAGTGGTACTGAGTGTTGGACGACTTTTCTCACTGCCAACCGATGTAGACCTCAAACCAGACCCAGAAACAAGGGAGATCTCCACAAAGTGGTGACTCCGCCACCAATAGGACCAGAAAAGCATCTGCACTCTTTTCTACGACTGTTTGTCTGCTCCACAGATAATCATTATTGGTATTTGTTCTATTGGTTTGTTGATATGTCGCCTAACCTGGAATCCTGCACATTTGCTCTTTGATCAAGGACCACGATGGAAATAAGTCTGTCCTGGATCATCCTTAGTTATGTGTGATTTAATATCCTCCTCCTCATAATTGCAAATAAGCAGAGCAACACAATAAAATGTACTTTTTAAACTTGAAATATACATGTAATACCCTCTGTAGCTGTGATAATTCAGTTCAGCTTTGTGGTTCCTCTTCAAAGGGGCGGCAGCCAACAAAGCCCATGTCTCCTGTGCCTTTTTATTGTCATGGTAAATATTGACCGAAGGCGGGAACCCCTCCTGCACTGTACCTGTCCTGTATTAACTATGACTGAGACCGGGGTCCTGCACCTCATGCACCCATGCCGGCACGCCGTTCTATTCCGGGCTGGTTTTATCGCATGTGTGTGCGTCCAAATCAGTTTCGCCTTCTTTTGACACTTCACCCACATGATAATAGCACGTACCGTCCAAGGGCCAGTCCCCTCTGGCCCTTGCTCCTAGCAGGCCCGCTCTAATTGCATGTCCACTCTCCACCGGCAGTGTCAGGACTAATGGCATGGGACTGTGGAGAGAAACTGACTCGGGCGAATGTCAAATCAGCCACTTCCAACAATATGATAATAAAAAATAATTTCTAATTTAATTTGGACTTTGTGCCTTTAGAGAATTTACACTATGGTGGTCTTTTATTTGCCAGAATGTTTCAACATTCTCGTGTTTACAACGTTTTCTTTATAATTGTTGGTGCATTTATATACATTTCTTTATGAAGTTGTGATGGAAATATATTGCACAAACACAAATATGTCTCATATAATATTGACTTTCCTAACTATTAAAGCAAAAAGAAACAGTAACAGAGTGAATGCAGTGTTCTGTTCCCAAAATAATCCTAACACATACAGACGCATCATGCCATGCTCCTATAGCAGCGGTCATATGACGCCTCCTCTGGGCAGCAGCCGCTTCTTTACGGGGACTGGTTGTCCGGGTGCATTTGCTGTGGGAAGCCGCGTTGGCTGGCTGTCAAAAGCGCTCGGAAGGAAGCAAAGCAGCACAGGTAAGACCGGGGAGTGTGTCCTCAAACTGTCCCCGCTGAGCAGGAAAATGACTGAAACGGGACAATGTCCTGCGTTTTCGCCGAAAATAGACCTATACCTGAATTTAGATAACAGTTACAGTAACGGGACAAAAGGGAAGTCCCGGCTGTTTCGAGTCGCGTCAAGCTAACCGCAGATAGCCGGGATGCTACCGGAGGTGAGGAGGTTCGCATTCAAAATGAAAGCCCAAATTAGCCGTTCATCACTTCTTTTTTATTATTATTTTGTGACAGTGTATGTGTTTAGACGAGGTGAACTCGGACATTTTTTTTTCGTCTGTGTTGTTTCAGTAGGATTCAAAGCCGGTGACGTGCTGTTGGTCTGATGGAAGAATAAGCTAGCCGGTACGTTAGTCCAGACAGTGTAGCGTCATGCTAGCTATGATGTCCTAATGATGTAAGAGTCGGTGCGGAAAAATAGGTCTGTCATTGTGTCATAGTGTGGCTCATTAAGCCTGCTATTATTATACTTATATTTAATGTTCGCTATAAGAACCGAAAATATCAAGTCATTGCACGACAAGCTCTCCCTTTTTAAATTGCCTCGTGGCCCGTTAAACCCATTATGTGACATGCTATGTGACTTTGTTCTAACACATACATTCGACTTGACACATTCATTACAACACTGTTTGAGAGCGAGAGAGATTTTTTTTTTTAAAACCTCTGCTATATCCACTGTAGTTGCGACCGATTTGATTGGGGCTTTATTTTGAAAGTCATACGCGGAAGTCATGTGTAGTAGTTCAATGTTACTTGACACCGGTTATTTCTAGTGAGGAAACGCCGGGCCGGGATGCTGTGTTGCGTTAAAAGAGGTTGTTTTTTTACCATCGTGTTCCTTATTGTGTGGAAGACATGGGTCTCCCAGTACATATGTAACATTGTATCAATAAATAGACTGATGCTGCTGTAGCTCTGGTGACCTAAACCACTTTATGGTTAACGTTAACGTTAGGATCAGAGATATACTCATCATCCACCCTTCAGCATCTGTTGTAATGATTTATCCACATTTTTGCATACGCTTTAGTCTGTTGTGTTCGTACGGAGGCCTGGCATAACGTGCCTTTTAGACTTTATTTCATTGTTATTGTCTATTTTCACCCACTTTTCCACTTCACATGAAGTACACGTTGGACTAAACCCACTCTTTGCAGTAATCAGTTGCACAGCATTGGGCTTTGGTGAAGCTGACACTGTTACACATTGTCCACATTAAACCTTAAACTTTCTTACAGAACATCTCGGTTACAGTTTATTCAACATGTGAGGAAATGAGCCTGTTGTATTAATGTCACAGGCTTTAAAATAATAATAATAATAAGGAAAGTGAAGAAGTAGAAGAATAGCTTTCACTATCAGGAGATCTGTCATGTTTACCTCCACAGCTGGGCCTCTGGTTACTCAGGGAGCTGAAAACAACGCCCAACTGACAAACGGTATATATTGCGCTATCAGACAGAAACACAGTGCGCATGCGCACATACAAGCACTAGTTAAGAATAAAATAAATACAAAATGAGCAAAGTAAGTAGGGCTGCAACTGATGATTTCTTTTTGCATTACTGATACATGTGCATGATCATGTTCTCCATTTGTCGATTTAATTGTTTTGTTTATGAATTGTAAGAAAATATCAGTCCCAATTTCCAAAAGCCAATAGTTAAGTAAAAAAGGCCTGTTTTTTCCAGCCCACAGTCCAAAAGCCCTTCTAGAACCTGGAACCACAGCATGTTTGACATGTTTGTTTGACAGATGACTTCAACATTTAATCGATTATTAGAATAGCTGCAGATTAGTCTTCCACCGATCGACTAATCGTTTAACTGTTTCAGCTCCAAATGTGAAATAGATTGTTAGCTGTGAAGGTATGTCAGCCAGCTGTCACAGCAGCAGACAGAAGACAAAGCACATCTGTCAAAAGCAGTGGCGGGCCGTCAGGGCCTGCAAAGCCTTCTCTGCTGGCCTAAACAGAATCACAAAAAAAAATAATAATATATATATATATATATATATATATATATATATATATATATATATATATATATATATATATATATATATATATATTTATGTATTATAATTTATAAAAATATTTTTCCCATTATCTTATCTTCTCATTGCACAGCTACTGTCTTCCTCTGTTGCTCTGCTTCCAGTGCAGCTTGTTTTCTAGGTAAGAAGAGAGGCCCGAGGCCTGCAGCCTCACAAGTTGCTTCCATGTGCAGTTTAAGTGAATGGGGACGATATTGTTGATTTTCATAGTGTTCAACCAATCAGATCTTTAGTTTGACATGTTGGGCGTATTCTTTGACGTGTCAGAGCCTGCTATCCCCATACTAGCCGGCCCACATCTACGTCACTATTAGTGCAGCGATTGGTCAGTGGGCGAGCACGTGACTATGGTGAAACGAAACTTAACAGCAGAGGCTTAGTCGGCGTTGTGAATCACATCACGTGATGCAGCTCAGACAATCAAATATGGGCATTCTGACAAGTTTCCTGACTCGAGTACCACACACCGTGACACAGGGGGCTGAGACGAGGAAAGAGATTGCAGAGCAATACGTTTAATGTTTGGGTTGTGAAAGTAAAATCATAAGACGGTGTCCTAAAGAGACGGATCAGCCGCGGCTTATCATTAAGGGATGATGGTGGGTCCCACAGCCAGACCAGCTGAGAACAACTGTCCTACTTGAGCACAGAAAACATCATATTTTCCTGAATTTAAGCTTCTGCATTTTCCAAATGCTCTAGCGTTATTCAAACGCATTGTAAGCCTCGTACGGAACGGTTTAATGTGAGTACGTACATAGTTACAGCCTTAGAAACGAATAATAGCTGTGGCGCCATCATGTGGTTATAAGATGGTATTTCAGCTGCATGACAGCAGTGAAGGCCTGGGTATAAAATGCACGGCCCGCCACTGGTCAAAAGAAGATCTGACTCTGATCAGCGCGTGGGAAAGTGTCCGTCGTCGAGTAAGGAGATTCGAGTTAACGGCAGCGCGATTGTCCGAGTCATCGATCGGCCTGTCATCGTCAGATAAACAGGTGGCGGGTTTGCGCATGCGGAACAGACGCCTAATGATTGAAGTGAAGCATGCAAAAAAAACACCCTTTAGTCCGATTTATAGTTCTGTTGTCGGCCTGGAGGTAGTCCACATCGTTCTCTGGGGGTGCTTCCATCTTTAGGCCAACTTCACAATATCGTTTCCATTACAACATAAGTTAAGGTTGAATGTGATCATCCAGAAAACATCAGATGGTCTGACATATTATTTTGGATGTTGTTTGTGTGTTACACCTTTAAATATGGCCGTTGTGGTGGTCGCTCATGATATAGCTCTAGTGATTGAAGTGAAAAGACAGCGTTGTGCTCATGTCTCTTCATGCCAGCGTGTCACCACCAGATAACAAACTGTTGTGTTGTGGCACTTGTGTTTTTATCCACTTTCTATTGATAATTGCGGCAGCTCCCATTCTGTGCTCATATTTATTTATTTTTGTCCCCACTGATCAGCATCATGGACAGTAAATCACTCCTCTACCTCTGCGGTCCCTGTTTCCTCTCCCACTGCCCTCTCTGTTGGTTCATCCCAAACCTCTTCCATGACTCCCTGCCTCCTCTACTCTGTGCTCAAGTTTTGACCTTTTTTTTTGACACATTAGAGATTAGACACAAGATGCTTCTGTGACTCAGCTGCTCTTTACATCACCGCCAATGACTTGTCTGATCTCAATCTGTTGGACAGGTTGTTCCTACGGTTGCCAGAAAAGGGAACGCAGCGCCCACAGCCGGTCCTCAGACGGCGCCATGGCCGCCCACGAGGAATCCATGAACTCGAACGGCAGTGCCGGCGGCTCCCCCCGCCTCTCGGAGCCCCCCAAAGAGAGCATGCAGCTCAAGAAGGAGATCACGCTGCTCAACGGGGTCAGCCTGATCGTGGGGAACATGATCGGCTCGGGCATCTTCGTGTCCCCGAAGGGCGTGCTGATGTACAGCGCCTCCTACGGGCTGTCGCTACTCATCTGGGCCATCGGGGGCCTGTTCTCCGTGGTGGGGGCCCTCTGCTACGCCGAGCTGGGCACCACCATCACCAAATCGGGGGCATCTTACGCGTACATCCTGGAGTCCTTTGGCGGCTTCATCGCTTTCATCCGCCTGTGGACATCTCTGCTGATCATCGAGCCCACGAGCCAGGCCGTCATAGCCATCACGTTTGCCAACTACCTGGTGCAGCCGCTCTTCCCAACATGTGAGCCGCCGTACGCGGCGGCCAGGCTCATCGCCGCGGCGTGCTTATGTAAGTACCTCTGATCCGCTCTGTGTCCCTCTGCTGTCTAGTTGTTCCCACAACCACAAGAGCGCCTGTGAACGCCTTCCTCTCTCCCCAGGCTTACTGACATTCATCAACTCCGCCTACGTGAAGTGGGGCACCCGCGTGCAAGACGTTTTCACCTACGCCAAGGTGGCGGCCCTCATCGTCATCATCATTACCGGCATCGTCAAGCTGTGCAAAGGTGAGCCATGTTCCTCTGTAGTGTGCCAGGCTCAAACTCCTGCTCGGCTCACACAATTAGAGGAGAAATCAGGGACATGGATATCGTCCAGTCAACAGTAGGAATCATACGACGAAGGAATACCGCTCTTTATTGAAATATTTACTGACATGTTGTTCCTTTAATTGTTTTGCGTCTCTCGTAGGTTACACCGCCAACTTTGAGTCGTCCTTTCAGGGATCGTCCACAGAGCCCGGGGACATCGCGCTGGCGCTCTACTCCGCCCTTTTCTCCTATTCCGGCTGGGACACGCTCAACTTTGTCACAGAGGAGATCAAAAACCCAGAGAGGTATACTTTTCCTTCTGTGCAACTTTTGTACCGTAGAAAAGGCTGAGCAGTCCGAATAATGACCCAACGTCCCGTTGTTCCAGGAACCTGCCCCTGGCCATCGCCATCTCCATGCCCATCGTCACCGTCATCTACATCCTCACCAACGTGGCCTACTACGCAGTTCTGGATGCCAGCGCCATACTGGCCAGTGACGCCGTGGCAGTGGTGAGTAAAACGAACCGTAACTGCACGAACTAACAAGAGGAGGAGATGGAGAACCGATGCCGCTAAACCGCGTTCTGTGTCCCGTTCAGACGTTTGCAGATCACACTCTTGGCGTGATGAGCTGGACCATCCCCATTGCTGTGGCTCTGTCCTGTTACGGAGGCCTCAATGCCTCCATTATAGCTGCATCCAGGTAGAACACACACGCACACACACAACAGTTTAAACAGCACTGCTGCTCTGGTTGTTTGCTAACTGTCCTTTGCAGAGGTTCAATTTCATAAGAACAGTATAAAAGGCTGATACTTTGCAGCTTGGTGTTTTCCATCTTAACTCCTGTTTGTCGTGTCCAGGTTGTTCTTTGTGGGCTCTCGTGAGGGCCACCTTCCAGACGCTCTGTCCATGATCCACATACAGAGATTCACTCCCATCCCCGCTCTCATCTTCAATGTACGGAAGTGGATCAATTGCTTGTTGGTTATAGTGGAGGAAGTGCAGGAAACTTCCACCTAATGGTAGTTAACTGTAAGGTGGATCCTTTTCTCTTACTAGTCTCCATCATATTGGCTAACTTCCATTCTAAAATAAATATGTAAACTAAATGTATCTGGCAGCTCTAAATAATAATAAATAAATAAAAATGAAAAGGCAAAAGTAATGGAATCTACATGAATTGATGCATTAAGCAGCTTTTATTTTTACCCACTGTTATCTCCCTCCTCTGTCCAGTGTGTCATGTCGCTGATCTACCTGACAGTGGAGGACGTCTTCCAGCTCATCAACTACTACAGCTTCAGCTACTGGTTCTTCATGGGCCTGTCCATCGCCGGACAGATCTACCTCCGCTGGAAAGAGCCGGACAGACCCAGACCTCTCAAGGTGAGACCAGATCAAACTCACTGTGTGAATCCTGTCCATCCACCCATCCACCCACCCATCCATCCATCCACCCATCCACCCACCCACCCACCCATCCATCCATCCATCCACCCATCTACCCATCCACCCATCTACCCATCCACCCATCTACCCATCCACCCATCCATCCAACCATCCATCCATCCATCCATCCACCCATCCATCCACCCATCCACCCATCCACCCATCCACCCATCCACCCATCCACCCATCTACCCATCCACCCATCCATCCATCCACCCACCCATCCATCCACCCATCTACCCATCCACCCATCCATCCATCCACCCACCCATCCATCCACCCATCTACCCATCCACCCATCCACCCATCTACCCATCTACCCATCCATAGTCTGCCACTCTGGGTCATAGTGCAGAATAGGAATTTAAATGTGATTAATAATCGTTACATTGATTGATACTTACCACAACCTAAGGAGCCCATAGTGGAGACTAATATGTTTAAAGTGTTTATTCCTTAGCAGGACCTTTGTTGGTGTCATTTGTGTGCATGTTTTGTTTGTTACTGAAGACGATGAACATATTATTTGTATTATATATCTGATCCCACATATATATATATATAAATACATTTCCTACTGCAAACTTTGACAAATAATTCATGTGTCCTTATAGATACCTTTACATATGCAGCTGAATGAATGCATTCATTTAATTGGTATGAAAACGTTTTAAAAATAATGAATCTTCTATATCACAAATGGAGTTACTTCCATTTTCATATTGGCTAAGATGACAGATTGTGGATAAGTTAACAGAAAATATAAGGAGCAAGTAAAAGATGGTTATTTGAACATCATTATTAAAGCATTAATGAGTGCCACCATTCTGTGTACAGCTGTCTCTGTTCTACCCGGTGGTGTTCTGCCTGTGCACCGTCTTCCTGGTGGCAGTTCCTCTCTACAGCGACACCATCAACTCCCTCATCGGCATCGGCATCGCGCTGTCGGGGGTCCCCGTCTACTTCCTGGGCGTGTACCTGCCGGAGTCCAAACGGCCGCCCGTCATCACCAAGCTACTGCGTGAGTTTACCGGCCGTCTGAGAGGCAAAGCGGGAAGCCTCTCTCAAGCAGCTAACACGTTGTTGTGGTTTCTCTCACCGCAGGCTCTCTGACTCACTCCACCCAGTTCTCCTGCTACTGTGTGCTGACAGAGATGGACAAAAGCGAGTAGTGTGGATCCAGCATCCTCACACGGCTGACGGTCACCGGACGGGGGATTCTTCTGTGGAGAGGAGAAGAAAAGTGAAAAAAAAGGATTTGGTTGTACTGTTCTCCACGTTGAAGCTCTCAGACTCCTCTGACTTGTTTACGGCACTGAAAGTGCTGCCGCTCGCTGATTTGATCACAGAAGTCAAGGACATTCAAAGACTCCACCCGTTGAGGAAAGACGGTACCGCTGCTGTGCCCGCTGTGGACACTGTGACACTTTCAGATTCTCCGATGACCTCTTATTATAAAGGGTTTGCCTTGTTAGGTCCGCAGGTAACTTGCTGAAAGCCTTTAAACAGTAGGTGCCTGTGAGATCTTACAGGTGCTGCTCATGGGGACCACAGGGACCCGGTAAGGATGCAAGAACATTTTTTATCATATTTCACTGAAAGACATGTGCAGTATGTGAGAATATGCTGAGAATTAAAAGAAGTTCACTTAAAAAAAAAAAGGGAAGAAAATTGTTTAGTTGTTTTGGTCTGCTGCTGTGTGAACACTTTAGGTCATCCTCTAATTGTTATTGCCTTTTATGTATTATTAAAGTCATTGTCTGGTAGTCTTTTTGTTTGTGTGGGGTCTACTTTAAATAAAGTACGCGGTCGTCGTGAGTCTATAGTTTATGTTCAGCCAGCTCTTGTCTTTGAGTGCAGAGGATATAGAGAATCCTAACGTGTAAACAGGATGTGTTCAGGCTTCTTTTTGTGTTTTCCTGTCCAGCAACTTTACATCTTTTTCCCCACGTGACCTATGACCTTTGCATTGTGCTGTGTCGTTACATAAAACCTATTCACTTTGGATTCTGGGTGAAAGATTAAAAGTGAATTCCAGAGGAAGGAACAAACAAATCAACTTTAATCATATGTCACCTCTCAGTCCAGCAGGACACTCACATCTGGGCACTGCAGAGCAAATTCCCTCTCTGTAGCTTCCTGATCCTGTGCTCTGTGAAACGGGTTGCTGCCAAAGTGTGACACTCGTGTCAATGAGCCCCCCTCTTTGCAGTCACTGATGCATCCAGCAAAAGGTCTGTGGGCAGCTCTTTAGGGCATCTCTCTCTGGCCAAGTAACTAGGGATCCCCTTCCCTATAATAAGAATGTAATCTTTAACAATGGTTTTCTCTTTAAAATAAAATAGTAATAATTCGAGAAGCTGACCTAAAATCTGTCTTCGAGGTGGATCTAAAATGAACACCATCAGTGATAACTTAAGGTTGACTATTTTATAAATAGTAACAGATCTGAAGGTCTGCATCCGCCTAGAGCTCCAGAGATCAATCTAAGGGGTCACGAGATAACATGGTGGCAAAGAAGAGAAGAGAACCAATTCATCTGTTTTTTGCAAAACTGAAGTCATTTTATTTGGACCACAGCATTTGACCGACATATCTTCTCATCTTGGCCCTCTGACCTCTTCTGTTTAACCATTCTATTCAGGATTTAAGTGTGACAAATAAATCAATGAGGTAGTTAAATTATGTATAATGATTAATAAGAATAAACCAAACATCTCTTTATTTTTCAATTGTCATTATTTATTGCTTCGTGATCAACACACGCTCACTCTTCCATGTAGGAATGTTTGGTTCTTAAATGACACAAATATAAAAAGTAAATACATGATGTATATAAACTAGGTTGCAAGTTAACCATGAACATCAAATATCAGATGAAATAATCAGCATGCAATACATCTGTATCAATAACCTAGATAATTAATGAAGGCAGAGGTAAATATGACTAAATCTTTGGTTTAAGTAACTACTCAGCTCAACATACTGTCTGGTTATTAAGTGTCAGAACAAGCCGAACTTTATATGTGAATCACAGATTGTGAATATAAATTATTGTATCATGCAATCTGCTGACATGAGAAACATCAGCTGTGGATGATAGTAAACTCATACTGAGCACACAGATGTTTAAAGATACGAGATAAAGTATTGATCTTTATTCAAATAAGGTTTTAGGTCAATTGTACTTAAATGCTGATCAGCCTTCAACGTTGCAGCTGCAGGTTTTGTTTTCATCACTGGATTCCGCTTGATCACCCTAATGACGTCACGTTTGTGAAAGCCCAAACCTTTCTGAATGAACAGCCGGGTGCGGTGGCGCGCGCCTATAATCCCAGTTACCGGGAGGCTGAGGCTGGAGGATCGTTTGATATGAAAGCAAATCACTGTCAAAATCCGAGAGCGCAAATGAGATCCATGCGCGCGCAAATCAAACAGCCGCACGCGTATTTTACTTTGGCGAGCGCTTTTACATCACTCCGCGAGCAAAATTCCCTATCGCGCGAGCAAAATTCGCTCGCGAAACTTTTAACTGCTCGCTCGTGAAACTTTAACCTGCTCGCTCGCGAGTAGTTTTTCTTTTTGACAGTAAGTGGGCGGACCCAGTCTCCCTTGTATCTCTAAATCTAATTGGTTACAATCCTCATCTTTGGATAGACCGGATATCACTCTGACACAGACGCTAGGTCTGTTAGAGGTGGTTTTCAATCCGCCACTAAACACTACTGTACTCCACTACATCTCAGGATGTTCTACATTTGTCTGACAGGTTTTGTAAACTTTTCAGACTGTAGAGGCTGATGAAATACAAATTATGTTAATAGCGTTTTGAAATACAATAATAAATTAAAGCTGCGAGCAGCGATGAACGGGCCCTCGCATCCTCCGGCGCGTCGGGGGTGCCGGCGGGACTCCGGCCTGCGTGTCCGAGAACGCGCGCGATCGTCGGATGGCGCGTCTGCGAGTGAGACGTTTTTGATCCCGCGTGGACCGCCTGATGCTGGAAACGACGCTTTGCAAATAGTCTGGTGCTTCCCGTATCCGCTGCCTGGTGCTACAGAACACGTGCATTATGTAGCTCTGTGTAAACCACGTTGTGTAAAAGTCGCGTTAATCGGATGGTGTTTGTCACAAAATGCGGATTTCCTTTCGCCAGCAGGTGGCGCTGTGAGTACTAGTGAAAGTTAGCTTGTAGACATCCTCGGGCCGTGAGTGTCATCAAGCGTGTGAAGTTTGGGACCGTTTGGAACAAGTCCAGCTGAGTTACATCAGCTTTTTTCACGGGGAATCACTCAAAGTAGCCGCCCGCTACGGCTAAGCCGTTCTGTCAAACGTAAAGCTTTTGATAATTTTTAATCACAACGGTCTTGAGACTGTACTGACAAAATTTGAAGAGGATCAGACAAAGTCCCTAGGAGGAGTTCGTTAAAGTGTAGCGCCGATAAATTGTCCAAAATCAAGGGAAAATTCACACATACATCAAACTGGCTGACTTCCGGTAGGGTTTAGAGCATGATCCCAAGAGACTTATTTTTAGGTCTCCATAAGATACATGTGCCTACCAAGTTTCATACAACCTGAACAGCTGAAACGTAGTGCTGGGGCTGGTCTTTTGAAATATTGCTACAGAGGCAATTTAAAACGGTCAAGGCCAAAAATCATATACAATATTTCTTTCAATGCCTTTGACACATGTACAAAGTTTCATTCATTTTTGAGCATCCTAAGCCACTAAACCATCAGCTTCCTTTTTCATGGCGAACGATGCGTCGCCACGGCTACAGCGTTGAACGAAAACTCACAATATTCAAGATGATGCATCATCAATGTCTTGAGGCTATCCTTACCAAATTTCAGACTCATAAGGTCACCTGGCTAAGAGGAGTAAATAAAAGTATAAAATATGACATTTCCTTTAGCCAGTAGGAGGCGCTATGAGTTATTGAATTGTTTTCAACTGAAGTATGTTTAGGCTTGAAGTAGCATCATGCATGAGAAGTTTTGTGAGGATTGGATAATCCAAAATACATTTACCTTGGAGTTATAACAACTTCTTTTTTCAAAACCAATGAGGCAAAATGGCCGGCACGCCACGTCAAGGTTCTTCAATGAAAACTCACGATTTTGATAATGCTTAATCACAAAGGTCTTAAGAGCATCCTGACCAAAATTTACATTGATCGCATACAATCTGTAGGAGGAGTTTGTTAAAGTACGAAGGCTGAAAAATGCAAAAAGTGACAAAAATCACAACTTCGCGGGTTTACTGTAGCGGCCTCTAGTGGTCGAATGCAAAACAAATCCAAGGGTATGTTACAGGATGCAATGTGCACATATGCTGAACATTTTGGAATTTTAGGACAAATGGTTGAGAAGTTATGTGTATTGATATTATGCCACGCCCCTAAGAATTGTATTGGTCCATATTTTGGAAACGCTAAGAGATATCAAAAAGCTTTTGATAACTATAGATGACATAGGTCCATTAATGATCCACAGAAAATTCTGTAGTAATCGGAACCAGCGTGTAGGAGGAGTTCGCAAGAATGTGTTTTTCACTAAATTCAAGATGGCGGAAAATCTAAGTAGGCGAAGCTTAGGGGTATGAGAGGCTTTATTTTAGATCTAGCGGATTTGGACATGTGTGTTGAATTTCAAGTCAATCGGAAATGCTGGCCGAGGGGCGTCGCCGGTCCGACTTGTAGGGGGCGCTAGAGAGCCATTTTTTTACACACAAATATGCAATTTATGGCATAAGAGTTTCTCCGGCAAACCTGACAGGTGTGCAAAATTGGTGAGTTTTCATGCATGGCAAGTACCCCGAAATGCTCCATTCCCAGAAAAATATAACTCGGACGGGTACAATTACAATAGGGCCTCGCCGGTTTAAATTCACTCCATCATTATATTACAGACAATGTGTGTTTGATAGTCAAACCTCTTGTGACAAGCAGCTCAAAGAAACTCTTTGATCTTAATTGATTAAAACATGATGTGATCATATTTAGGCATACTGTTGTGTTTACAGAATAGATATAATGTAGTTGTATATAATATGAGCAACAATTTGGACCTGCTCAAAGATTTGGAGCCAAGATTAGGGACCACTGTTTGTATATTAACTGTTTGCCCAATTTAAATCACTGACAAGTAATTAGGATGAAAAAGTATTCAGATCCTTCACTACAGTAAACGTACTAATACCATACTGATGAAACAATCCACTACGAGTAAAATACCTGCATTCAAAACCTTAGTCAAGTATGTTATCAGCAAAATGTACTTTAAGTAAAAGTAAAAGTATCCGTGCAGTAAAATGTACATTATTTACCCCTGGCCTGTAGTGCAATCTGAAAATCTCCCCCTAGCATCTGTGTCAGAGTGATATCTGGTCTAATCCAAAAATGAGGATTGTAACCAATTAGATGTAGAGATACAAGGGAGACTGGGTCCGCCCACTTACTGTGAAAAAGAAAAACTGTAAATATGGAAGCCCATTCCCTCCACTGTGAGGAAAAAATTAAGATCCTGTCTCTATCTCGAAATTTCGACTTACTATCTCGAAATTTCGACTTAGTATCTAAAAATTTCGATTTACTATCTCATAATTATGACTTACTATCTTAGAATTTCGACTTACTATCTCATAATTATGACTTAGCATCTCATAATAATGAGATACGTATTACAGAGCAGGGTTACGGTTTAAGAATGGACCCTGTTAACTGGCGACCTTCAGCCAAATGCGTCTCATGTTGTATTATGTGTTGAAACAGGAACGGAGCAAGTTGCCCTAATTCCTTTGAAATAATAAAGTTGGTATAAAAACAAACAAACACATAATCGTCTTTGGAGCCTGTTTTGTGCAAACATGTGTTACGTAGAAGAACTCTGTAGCGCAGTTTAAAAAAAAAAAAAGACATACAATAAAACAAGGTAAAACACAGTCAGCAGTAGCTCCTACGAGCAGAGGGAAACCAGATCAACTTGTGACCACACTGCGTGTTTACCGTGGAGCATTTTGACCTGTACTACGGAGCAGTTTAGAATACAGCTGGTTTTCGAGACAAATCTTTGTAGCTGCAAATTAATGAGGCAGATGTTTGTGATGTTGTCATGAGGTGAAAATACACAATGTGGACAATAACGCATCAGAGGCAACAAGAAAAGCAAAGCCATAAAATTAAGAATTCAACCAGCCAAGAACACAGATATGTCAAGTTGTTCATTTGAGTTTGGCTGAAGGTCGCTAGTTAACAGGGTCCCTTCTTAAACCGTAACCCTGATCTGCTACGCCCGCCCTCAGTCACTAAGTCATTATTATAAGATATATCTCATAATAATGAGATGCTAAGTCATAATTATGAGATAGTAAGTCATAATTATGAGATAGTAAGTCATAATTATGAGATCATAAGTCATAATTATGAGATAGTAAGTCGAAATTTCGAGATAGTAAGTCGACATTTCGAGATAACAGGATCTTTATTTTTCCTCACAGTGGCAGGAATGGGCTTCCATAGATAAAAGACTCGCGAGCGAGCAGGCAGGTTAAAGTTTCACCAGCGAGCAGTTTAAAGTTTCGCGAGCGACTGTTGCTCGCGCGAGAGGGAATATTGCTCGCGCGAGAGGGAATTTTGCTCGCGGAGTGATGTAAAGGCGCTCGCCAAAGTAAAATACGCGCGCGGCTGTTTGATTTGCGCGCACGCATGGATCTCATTTGCGCTCTCGGATTTTGACAGTGATTTGCCTCCCTACTCCAGCCTCAGGCTCCCGGTAACTGGGAATACAGGCGCGCGCCACCGCACCCGGCGAGAGATCTGTTCATTCAGAAAGGTTTGGGTTTTTACAAACATGACGTCATTAGGGTGATCAAGATCAGTTTACTATCATCCACAGTCATGCACAGTTGTTTCTCATGTCAGCAGATTGCATGATACAATAATTTATATTCACAATCTGTGATTCACATATAAAGAAGTTCGGCTTGTTCTGACACTTAATAACCAGACAGTATGTTGAGCTGAGTAGCTACTTAAACCATAGATTTAGTCATATTTACCTCTGCCTTCATTGTTATTGTTACAGATGTATTGAATGCTGATTATTTCATCTGATATTTGATGTTCATAGTTAACTTGCAACCTAGTTTATATACATCATGTATTTACTTTTTATATTTGTGTCATTTAAGAACCAAACATTCCTACATGGAAGAGTGAGCGTGTGTTGATCACGAAGCAATAAATAATGACAATTGAAAAATAAAGAGATGTTTGGTTTATTCTTATTAATCATTATACATAATTTAACTACCTCATTGATTTATTTGTCACACTTAAATCCTGAATTGAATGGTTAAACAAGAGGTCAGAGGGCCAAGATGAGAAGATGTCGGTCAAATGTTGTGGTCCAAATAAAATGACTTCAGTTTTATTGACATTGGGATACAGAAAGTTTGACTCGTGACATATTTGTCACAATAAGAAAACAGTAATGAGCTGCAAAATATATTTAGCTGATTAAATTATTTTTAATTAAAATATGTTCTGTTGAATTCAAGACATTTAAACAAATATAAACAAAATGTCAAATTGATTAAATTAGCCAAGTGAATTATGAAAGAAAAATGTACAGATCAGTAAATAAAACAAACTAGATTTAACGATCCTATTTTTTATGGTAGTGTTCAGGATCCACTGAAGATCATCCAAGGAGACATTTTTGTCTTGTAAAACATGTTTCAAATCTAACCAGAAAAATTAGAATTTTGATGTGTTGTGGATATGCAAATAAAAAAGCAAATATTTGTTACCAATCAAAAAACTGGCCAAGTTGATTGGTTTTCAAATGAAGAATACATTATTGTGACACATATGTAACATTTCAGGTCTTTGGTACTAGTGGTAGTATTTAAAAAATATTTTCAGAAATGTGTTCCATTTAGTCAGTTTTATATCCTCTATAATTTTCCTTTAAGGAAAAATGGGTGTGTTCTTATGGGTTCATAGTACAGATGGTAAAAGTTTAACTACTTTAATGACTTTATACATTAAAGGGTTAAATACTCAGCAGTATACAAACACTGAAAAGTAATAAGTACAAATAAAGTACATGGACCTCAAAATGTTACTTAAGTACAGTACTTGTGTAATTGTACTTGGTTACATCCCACCGTGTAGAAATAACTAAAACATGTGGCCCCTCCTCTTTAGTTGGGGATCTAGAACAATGATTTTACGCTCTACCTTCAACCTGACTTTATTATTAGATCTCAACACTTTGTGTTCCATCATGCAACACAAACTCACACAGACATGTTTAAAGTTTATTTTGAAAGCTTTCTTTTTATACACATCTACATATTTACAAAAAGTTAAATTCACCAAGCATCCAAGAACTTCAAAGAGGGGAGGGAACCAAACTCACACACCCACAACAAAAACATAATGCTTCACGCTTTCACATTGTGCCAAAAATCTAACACACACACACACACACTTATACCTACCTACCCACACACACACACACACACACACACACACACACACACACACACACACACACACACGCACACACGCACGCACACACACACAACCATGCACAAAATGCAGCCTAAATTGCAACCACACGCAGCCCGAGACGTCTCACTGACGTGTTAACAGCACAAAGCATACAAGGCATATCGCGCTAATGTGCAACATCTTTTAAACACACGTCCACATTGAACAAACACCCACACACAAATTCACTCCACCACAATAAAAAAAAAAAAAAAAAAAGACACTCTGGATCCTTCTGGAAATAACAGCTCCTCCTTCACCATCTGTGTGGGAGAGATCGGGGTGGATGGATGCAGTTAGCTGGACCATTGGTGGTTGACAAGCTTCGTTACTCTGACAAAGGAAAATGTATCCTTTATTTATTTAGTTTTGAGTTGACTTAAAGGAATGCTTCGCCCACAAAATGACCATCGAATTCTTGAAGAAACCGTTTCATGGCGAGTTCTTCCTCAAGAATTAAAGGAAACGCGGTGCGAGTAGTTGATATACAAATGGTTATTTTGTGGGGAAATATTCCTTTAAGTACAGGATGTTGTCAGTCAATTGAACTCGCAACATTCCTTAAATCTGATGAGTTGCTGCGCTTTAAGATGAGATTTATTTAGTGTGCCACTCGAGCAGTTGTTCTCCCCCCACTGTCGCCCACACAGAGGTCTAGGAAGCATGCCGTTATCTGTGGGGAGGGCATTGGGAAGATCCACCGACAGGTGGGGGTGAAACGGACGGATCAATCGGAATTATATTTGTCTCCGTCCTCCTCCTCCTCCTTGTCGTCTTCACCACAGCGGCTCAGCTCATGCAGCACTTCCCTCTGGTAGAGGCCCCAGCTCCTCCGGCTGTACGAGTGCTCCTCCTCCCAGTAACCTGCACAACACGGGAACAGCCAATGAATGACAGGAGGGGCCGAGCTCAGCGACCAACACGGTGGCGGTACTAAAATGACACGCGCACATCAGTAATGTGCAGTCACTTATTAATGAATGATGGAGGTTTCTAGTCCTGTCGTGTCTTCTGAGATACATCTAGACCTTTCTCACAAGGTTGTTCACGGAGCACTCCAGTTCATGCTCTGTTTGGATCACATTTTGGGGAAAGGAAACAATGTGCATGTTTCTGAATAGTAGTGGAACTGTGTCAATATCTTTTCATCTCAATGGAAAACACCATGAGATCAAGTAAAGACGGACCGGAGACACCATGACAAGTTAAGCGTGGGACAAACCAGAAGACCAGCTAGAACCTACAAAGACTGGACAAACATCAACATCACGAGTTAATACACTGGAGCAGTCAGAACCAAAGACTGGGTCGCATTAGAGTTCATTGAAGTCCCTACATTTATTGCATTTCACATTTATATCTGCAGTAAGCCGCTGAGCCACATGAGGGAGCCTGCTTTGTTCCGGTTATTGTAGCCTGCTCATAGCAACAGTTTGTTAAACGGAGGAAATGAAATGAAGAAGAACCTGTTAACTCTTCACACATTAATAAAACTAAATAGTGATTTATCAAAAGGTAAATCTCTTCTAAATGTCTGGTTTACCTCTTCAAGTTAAAGGGATGTGGAATAGTAGTTAAAGTCAATTCATACAAATTTGATTAAAACCATTATTTGTCTCAGCGGTTCAAATAAACGGACTGTGACAAACAGATAACTCCCTCTAAATAGAAATCCATCTGTAGACGGAGCTACATGTGTACTGGGTTAAAGACAAGCGCATGTGCAAACCTACACATAACGTCAACAACCGATACATCGCCAAAGAAATGAATGAATAAATGCGTACCACCGTAGCGCTCCTCTCCGTCACCATCTGCATCACTGTCCTCATCAGGGTAGTCATTCCTCCAGTTGCCTTCCTCGTTTTCATCATCCTCGTCTTCATAAACCTCCTCTTCATGAACCACAAGGTCAGGCACCTGGGACAAACAACAAGCCATTTATCTGAAAGCCTCCTTTTAGTTGGTTCATTATTGGTGTTATTGTCTTCAGAGAAACGGTTTGTAATAATAATAATAATAATAATAATAATAATAATAATAGTAATAATAAGATCTAAAAATGTAAACCAGCTTTATGATTTAAGCCATAAACACTTTTGGACTATCACTTTGTATTAGCACACCGAGTACTTCAATGTATGATACATTTTTTTTTTAAAGTTCCTTGTTTGGAATCTTTTTGGCCAAAATATTAAAATGCAAACAACATGTACGGGTCGGCAGAGAGCTGCTGCATGTGAGCGGACACGTGCCGACTTATCCATTTAACTAGTTTTTTAGCTTTCCACAAGTCTGATCTTTACTTCACCCATGTCTTCATTCACTCACTCCGATTCCTGCACTCATTCATCTGTCCGTTCCATCCATCCACACACACCAGTTCTCCCTCGTCGGCGTAGGCCCTGACGGACAGGATGTCCTGGATCCAGCCCGGCGTGACCGTCTCCTGGTAGTAAAGGTCGTAGACGTAGTCGGCATCCTGCTCCCGGTGCTCCCCCCCCAGCCCCTCTCCGGTTATGCTCAGGCTCTCCCGCAGCATCTTGGTGCTGTTACACAGGATCATTTCCGGGTCTGAGGACAGCGTCTTCACAAAAACATAGAGCGAGAGATTTAATCAATACTGAGGGTTTCCACATTAGCAATGCTGACCAATGCCTGGAATTACAACCTCTAAAAGTAACATTTGTGTACTGTATGTCACAAGCACACAGTCTGTGTATCCAAACTGAATTATTACATTATTCAATGTTTCCTGTTGAGTCAAAAGAATAATGTTACAGTCACTTCTTCTTGGTCAGGATGGGAATTGTATTGGTGAGAATAACATTATCATAACTACTCAACTGTTCCTTTTCATTGCTGTGCAAGAAAAAGAGGAAATTCAGAACAGAATGAACATAAATGTCGAAGGGATTTACTGCTTAGCGGGTGCTACTGGTACACGAGGAGGGCCGGGCTGCACAAATCTGCCACATTTAAAGACACTTGGTTGAGTAAGCAAAACGCTTTCATTTTTTTGTTTTATCATAGAAATTTGATATCAGCCCAACAAGTTCCGTATGGCTATGGAAAATATACTTGTCATGTTGGGTACGTTTTTGGTACTCTGCCAAACTGAAACAGGCCCAAAATCATAAATTTACCTCAGAGGGTTTTACAATCTGTACACATACAAAATCCTCTGTCCCAGGACCCTCGCATCGGGACAGGAAAAACTGCCCAAAAAAACATTTAACTGGGAGGGGAGAAAAGGGAAGAGAGCAACAGGAGGATCCCTCTATCAGGATGGACAGAAGTGTGATGATGTCACGTATACAGAATGAACATAACAGGATTGCAACAAAGTGAATTACACTGACTGTTGTTTTTGTACAGTATATATTATATATATATATATATACATTAGTTTATGAATAAAAGCAAATCAGGCACTTTTTGTCCTCCTAAAATTGAGGCTAGCAATAAAGAATACTATATAAAATAGTATTCTAATAAGGAGTATGATAATTGACACCATGACAGACTAAAACAAACCTAACAATACTCATAAACCAGCTACAGTAACGCTCAACTCACCTTGCTGGACGACTTGTCCTTGTCCTCTGCGTCCTCATGAAGGAGATCCACCACCTGGATTGCACCGAGAACCAAACATTTGTCCTGCTCTCCCCCAGTCTCCCCCGCGCTCTCAGAAGCGTCCGTCTGGGGGGTCGGCTGCTCGGCCGGACTCGACAGGCCTGAACGGTGGCTGGACAGTATTCTGTAGCGTTCCTCCCTTCGCGTGCTCCACTTGGTGCTGCGCAGGTCCCCCGTGATCCGATGAGAGCTGGCGGCGGAGGGGCGCAGCGCGTGGGCCACGCGAGGCCGAGCCAACGCCTGTCGCACCTGCGTCTGAACGGGAGCATCCTGGTGACGAGATGACAGAAAGGGGGGAATTTATATGGCTCTTAGGGCGGAAATGACACGGCGTTTACACCTAACCTCACTGCGTCACTACAAACATACGGTTGGTAATAACGTCACAGTGAGCGGTCAAAGTAACCGGTCAGCATGGGACCGTATAATTAAAAAAGCGAGACGGAAACAGTAGACCTTTATACCGAAAATGTTTAGACCTTGTAACGTTAATATAGTACACACTAGAATATGTTTACCGGCTAGGCTAACGTTAATTAGCTTGCATGATGAATTAGTCTTACATGTTTGACAGTGTGTTCGAATAGTTAGTAACATTCCCATGGTGAAGATTTTGGATGAATTAATATCATTTTCGAGGCCTCCAAACACGTCAACGTCAACAAAATGAGCTAACGATCGCAGTAGCTAATGCTATTTGGGGCTGACAGTAACGGCTAATGTTGGCTAACACGGTTGCCTATAATGAGTATCGTGCTAACAACAACTAGCACAGACGGTGCCTTGTTTTCCCAACAACCACCACCGTTTTAAGTGGTTAAATTCAGTTAGATAACAGCCAGAACAATGTACTAAATCGGTACGTTTGTACCGACACGCTGATTAATGTTTATTTGGCTTCTCCACCGCCCGCTGCGTAGATGCTAGCCTGTAGCGCTCAGTTAGCTCTAATACCGTGTCCGTACCAGCGGGCCTCTTACCTGTGTCGCTACGGTCGCCACGAGTTTGAAGACAGAGTTCTCCACCTCGGCTTCATTTGGCTCCGGTACCGCTTCTCCTGAGCTCTGGGACGTCTCCGGCCGGATACGTTTACACGCCAGCAACAACGCATCTGCGGGATCGGTCCCCCTTTTTCTCTTGACTCGCAGAATCGTCGTGTTCGGATCCATGTTGTCCGTTTGTCTGGTCTGTCTGGCGCAAGGAGGAGAAAAACTGGAGAGCTCCGCCTTTATTTCCGGGTATCACTCAGGCTATTGAATGAAGACTGGGGAAATAGTTCACTGCGCATGTGTACACCATATGAAGTCACTTATTTGAATCCTCCTTGGTATCACATCACGTTACAGCAAATGATAATCATGATTATTATATCACAGCACAGGATAATAACAATGATAATGATTACAATCAATATTTTCTCAAAATACTCTTTCCCTCGTATAACTTAAGTAAATTATATTCTTTGTTTTGTCAAAAATATTATTTAATACTCATTCTTCAGTCTGGTTCTCATTTCATTGGCCAGCAGCTCTTAAGTCAAGAGTGAGGATATGGAATATAATGCAAAGAAGCAATAGTTTTTGGGGAATGATAATACTATTATTTTAATGAATAATAACAATAGCTGTAATAATAATAAAAAGAAAAAAGAAAACACAATTTTAGTGCAGTATTTTACATGTCAATGAAAATATTATGTTATGAATAAATATATTAGCTTGTGATTTCAAGATAATGGAATCAAGTAGAACTATTACTTTGCAGATTTAATTTGAATTTAGTGTTCATTTTCCTAATCCTATCAGAGAATTGGTAAAGTTGTAAAATGTACTGTATGAGACTTATGGAACTTATTAGATCAAAGTTGAACAATTTAAAACAGAATTTTGTGAATGCTGAATCATCTGCCGAAACTCAGCAATTCAGCTCAGCCGTGTTATCTTCATGTTCTTCTTTCAGCAGGACGATGTAATGCGATGTACATGTATGTATACATACACACATCTGGCCGGTCTTGCCAAACAGCTCCAGCGTTTTTAGCATGTTTGGTACACATTCGGTGCATGCTGGGAGGCCTACAGTGCCTTTAAGATCGGTCACTATCAAGACAGTTGGGCTGCTTGTTCTCAGGGAGCAGTCATTTAACCAGTTTAAGTGTATGAAGAGGTGGAGCCATGCTGAAAAGAGTCACATGCCCCCAGTGTAATCAGAGGGGCATAGACCATTTCACAGTTCGACATTCTAAATGGATGAAGGACCTAATCTGATCCCTAGCAAGTTGGGCAGCTGAGCACTTCTCTGGTTCTTCCCAAACTCCTAGACATCGTTGACAAAAACTGTAGATATAAAGTAAAGGTAAAAGTAGACAATTGTACACTCCTTAGGACAGCTTGCAAATGCTCCCGTATAGTATTGAGATGTCACCGCAGTAATGGCGACTTATTTACTGCTAGTATTTCCTTAGATTTATGTATACTGTATGTTATGCCATGGGACATGCATCGATACAATCAGAAATGTAAGTAGGACACATTCAGAACAACAGAAATGTGGACTAAACTGTTGATCACTTTTCATTACTTTGACACAAAATGCACTCAATGACCACATCTTTCTTCATGCATCAACTGTTTCTCACTCAATCACCACCAAATCCCCGTGTCTTTACAGAGAAAACTGTTAAATTGACCCAATATAGCAAATGGTTACTGTAAATGTGACAGCAATATTCCTACATCCTGCTCCATCGACATCTAAAATGAAAATTCAAATTGTATGAAACTGTTCTCTTCCAGTCACAGAGTGGGTTGAAAGCCCATCCCAGAAGGGTTTCACTTTTCCTTCCAAATTACTCTCCAACCCGCGACCTCATAGAGGAAATGATACAATAAGACAATAATAATAGACTTTGTGACTTTTCCTGTTGTTCGTGTTTTTTAGGTAATTGTGAAATGAGTTGTAGTTACTGAATGTTACTGTTGGGTTAGGTATTTTAATCTTAGTTTGTTTTAATGTTTGGATGGTTCTTTTTAACAACTTTATCATGGAATATATGGTATTATTTTATGGGTATTTATTTACTATGTTTTGGTAATCAGTGTTGGTTGATCAGTGTGGGGAGCACTCATTGTCATTCCCATGTTTTTATGGATGAATAAGTTGAACCTTGTATAGCCAGCAGGTGGCGGTCATTTGCCACTGTTCCATCCAGGTTGTATGTGCACGAGCAGCACATGCAACGTAAACGGCATTGGTTTTAACTGAAATAAGTGTCTTTACAAGATATGTCAGAAGTTGCTACATTTTTTATCTTTTGTACATTGTTTATTTTTGTATATATTTTAAAAAAAGCCTGTGAACTCCACAATAGATAAATAAACAAAGCAGAAATGTCAACAAACTACAAAAGCACTCCCAGCCGAACACTGACAATTCACAAAACCAATAAAAGACAACGCAATGATTTTCTCACAGAACAGATGAACCAAGTAAGGATCTGTTCCTGCAGGAATGTACAACAAAGCGCTGGTCAGAAGAAAGAACCACGCTGTCATCCACATATAAACCTGTAAACATGGATGGATTAGAGAGCACAGGCCAGAGACTCTGTGATATGACCTTTGACCTTTCTTGTTGGGAGAGTCAAAGGCAACGGATAACAGCTTTAGTGAACTTTGACACGCAAATTTGCACCATTGACCAAAAGCAATGCTTACCATTCAGGAAACAGAGAGTCAGGGAGTCCAAAATGGAGGAAGGTTATTACCATGCACCATCCACTGTTCCTATTTAATGGAGTGTCTATTTACACCCGGGTAACAACAGTCACTATATAGGCAGCTGTTCGGCTATTTACACCCAGCCAAGTTGAATAAATTACTTAGATTAGCTGTGGTTAGCTGGACGAAAGGCTTTCAGCCAGAAAGATTTAGTAGGAAAGAGTAGGTTGTGGTGGATGAATGGGTCAACCTGCTGTAAATAGCATTGTTGTTGGTGCTTGTCTCTGCTATATACAAAAGCCTCTGCCTTCATTTCACCATCGTCTGAGAAGTCTTATCGTACTAATATGTCTTTTGAATGAACTGTGATCTCACTGTCTCAGGAGAAGTAGCGCAGTATGTTAAACCGATAATAAACAAAGCTTGGAGAGCTATTGTGAATAGTGTTAACATTGGCTAGCGTGTTCGTGTTGGACCAAAAATGTTGTGATGACACTTGTCGATGATTATTAGATGCTGTTAGTGCACACAGTAGAGTCCGGTGGGGTGTGTCTGCGGCGACCACTGCTGTATTGTGTGACTGAATCAATATACAACCCACAACTGGCCGAGTGTGTCAGACGTGGTTTCCCCCTCTCACACCGCAGATACGCTGCTATTTTGAATCTATGCAAATGTCTGCACCACCTCTGTCTCACGGCAGAGATTCTGTCAGATGTGTGTAAACAGGCAGTTCCATGATTTGTTAGCTGTTTGCCAAAAACACAGTTAAAAAAATATAAAAGCAGGCAAATGCCCCCCCCCCCCGACACTGTGTCTCTACCGGCCTGGGGGGCGTTGTTGAGAGTAGGAAGTGTGGAGTCAGCAGGCACTCATTGTCAGAATAAAACAGGCAATAAAAGGTGTTTTGAGGAAGTGCCAGTCACCGCAACCACGTGAGGTCATAACTGGCCACCCAAAATATTATGCGGTTTGCTGCAGTGGAATTCCAGATTAGCTGTGGACAGACACGGACACTCACTCGCTCACTCACTCACGGAAGCACGTACGCACATATGCGAGCAATTCACACCTGGCAGAGATAATAATAATTGTATTAATAAAATTGTTATTACTGTAACCATAAGATTCATAACTGTCGCAACAATAAATAATTAGAAGGGGTTACAGTTCATGATGCATGTTTGCCTATGCAAACTTAATTTAAAGAAGTTACATGACATGATTAAGTTATTGTAATTTAATGCTTATGACTGGAGGTCAGTAGGCACCTAATATAGGCAACCACTAACACACTTGTCGCTGTGAATATTAGTTATTGAAACTGGTTGTCATCACTTTCTGAGTGGACGGGTCTCTGACGGAGGAGTTGTTGTCAGACCGAGACTTGCAGGACAGCGCCAAGGACCACAGGAACATGAATACACCTAGGAAGAAAAAACGGAAAAGCTGTGAATCCTTCCAACAAATAAAAAAAGCTGGATTGATACTTGTTAGGAGGGCCATGCACGTACTCACCCTGTAGGGAGTTTAGTATCGTGAACACGTAGATCCCAGAGAGGGAGATGTAGGTGGTGCTCGCTAACCCCCAAGGTAAACCCAGCACGCAGCTGAGGCCCAGCACTGTGGCACAGTCCTTCCATAACTTCATCCATTTTTCTCTGGTCATCTTCTTCGAGTCACCGCCGCTTCCAGCGCCTCCACCGCCCGCCCTCAGCCCCCAGAGCTTAAACACCACCAGCCCCAGCATGCAGGAATTGCACAGTATCACCAGGCATGGGAAGGCCACGGTAGTGACGAAGCTGACCGAAAGCCTGTGGCTGCTCATCCAGCATCTGCAGATTATTACAAAACATTTTTTATTTACATCACAGTTAACTTTGAATTCCAAATACCCTCTGAGGAATAAAGCGTATGTATTTGACAAGAATCCAAACCTCCCGTGTGGTTGAATACTTAAAATCGTAGCAATGGATCTTGGTTTCTTACATCTCTGCTGTTGAATTGCGGTTGTCAGCGTCCTTCAGTTCCAGCCTGTATTTTCCATAAACACCTGAAATCCCACAAACCACTGCAATCAGTGTTGGGAGACCTGCATAAAGACAAGACGGATACGGAGGTTCCTTTAACAAGCCCAGACTATGGTTAAATATGCCTGCGTGCACACAGACAGAACAACAGAATATATACCACACTTTCTTTAACAGCGTGTGGCTACAATTGCTTTCACGTTGTGAGTCTGTGTGCGATCCTGAAAATGTGAGGGAGTGAGAAATGGTCTACTGCGCCCCCACTCTAAGCCCCTGGCCCGATTTTACATCACGGCTGGGCAGATCCGAATCGCAAGATGGCCTGTCGTTTTTTTTACTACATTCAAAGACCAAAAAACTTTTAATATCTGCAATCGAGTTGCAATACAGTTTTTAAATATTTTGAAAGTGATGGTATTTGTATTCGCTGCAGACGTCCTCTTTTCCTCTTATTGCATTGCTGCTTTTTACAGTGGCATTAACAGCTCTATCACCAGCAATCAGCAGAAATGAATAGGAAACCAAGCATATCATTTTAAAATGTAAAAATGTGTAACTTTACAGCTTGTTTTCTGCTGCCCCTGAGTGGCCAAATGGTATATTACATTTCATGCAAGTAATGAAACTACTGACACACAATGCACGTGGGGCCTTTGGGGTCTGAAGCCCTGCTGCCTGCTTCGCCAAGTTGGAAATCCTGACTTCATCATGATACCGTGTGTGCATGCTACAACAGGAGATTCAACTATAGACTGTATATAAGAAGTGGACGTGGTCATCTTGACGTCACTCATTGACTTGTGGACTGATGTTTTGAAGAGTTCGGCGACTTCGCCGTCGGCATCTTGGCTTACGGTCGTTGCCATGTTGTATTATTTGCCACCAATAAACAGAAGTTACGATATTTGGAATGTGGAGGAGTGAAGTGGCAGAGACCTGTCAATCACAGTAAGCCCGCCCTAAAGCATACTCTGCTTTATGGTCTATTTGACTCTAAATGGACCATGATTTACTAAATGAACATCATGCTGTATTGAAGACTCGAAACTAGAGATTGAGACCATAAACTCATGTTTACAATGTTTTCTGAGTGAATAAATCAAGTGAGAAGTAGAGTCATTTTCTCATAGAAAATCATTTTATCTCATTTTGCAACCGGAGGAGTCGCCCCCTGCTGGTCAGTAGAGATAATGCACGCTTTAAGACATTTCCGCATTGGCTTCACTCAGCAGAACCGGAGTTTGCCGCCTGGATTGAATTGGAACCTCATTGCTCTACTGCAGCCCTAGTGGTAAAAAAAACTCCAACGTGTAACTTGTTGAAAGTGCTCTAAAATGTGAAAACATGAGTAAAGGACTTTGTATACTAACCAAACAATTTCTTTTAAGTATTTACATGGCTGTTAGCCACTAATATTCTCATTTAAAAAATAACTGGAGTTTTTATTGTAGTTGCACAATAAATCATAAATAGTCCATTATATCGTTTAAGCTGTTTACTCAGGTTTTTTTTTTTGCACCGTCTCAACCAGGCTCCACTCACCCCATCCCACCAAGCTGAGTTTGAGCAGGTATCTCCTGATGTAGATGTTGAAGACTCGAACTAGGAGGAGGTAGAGGTGGAATCCCTCCAGAGCCGTCCAGGTGAAGGTGGCCAGCAGGGACCAGTGCAAAAGGAGACCCAGACCCCGGCAAACCCAGTCCTCCTCTTTCTCTTTCTGCTGCCACACCCAGAAGCAGCACAGCAGGAAGCTGAGGTGGAGGCAGAGCAGCGCTCCGGTTAGTTGCAAATGCACGCCGATAGCCTTCTCGGGACGCCGCCGTCTGAAAGGGAAAAGGTTTATTACGATCATTTTTGTATTGCCTCTATTGCAGATGCAGTACTATATGTGGCTATGTGGCCCACGTATCTCATCCAAACAGTTCAGATGTTAGCTTATAGCTACTGCATGAATGCGGTGCAGGCCGCACTGACTTGAGACTTTGTCCTGATTCTGCTTTCTTTGACTTTTCTGACATACCTTATGATCATATAGGGGTATGCTCACGACAAGCTAGGCAGTGTGACATGTAGAGATGCAGACATCTTTGTCTTTCCAGGAGGCATTCATAGTGGTGCAGTAGGTTCTATTTCAGTTATTTCCTGTTTTGAGCTTGCCAGGAAATTAGATCAACCACAGAGCCATGATGTGGCATGACAAACATCTGCAGCATACACTATGCAACACTATCTCCAAGTCTCTTTAACTCTGGCTGTAAGAGACATTTTGTATTCTTAACAGTTTTTTGTATTTTATGTTTATTGCGAAAGTAATGTGTGTTATGCCCTTTAAAATGTTTACCATATAAGGTTTGACGTATGTTTTTGCCCTATTAAGATAAAGGCTCCTCTATTCTGTCCTGCTATTGGATAATTTTTGGTTGACTCCTTTAAGTAGGTTTCAGTGCTAGTTAGGCTTTGATGGAGCAGAATGTGGAGCAAAAATGTTTCTGACCGCAGATTATAGATTTTTTAGTTTTAGCCAGCAGAAGGTCATTGCTTTGGTACTCCATTCATTGCATAAGGATTTTGTTTATTTTTTGTTTACATGGAATAAAAATACTTTTAGCTACGAGCTACGAGCCTCATCATTGGACAGCTAACAAGAAAAGTTTAGCCTGCAAGAGCACGTAAGTTGGACATGGTAGTCTACACGAGTCAGAACCCTTTACATCCTGCAAGAAGTGGCCAAGAAGGACGGTAAAATAAGCTGCCACTACACTGGCAAAGTGCAATACATATGTTGAAATGATGACTAATAATTACACCCATTTTGCATATCCATGCACTTCAAAGGGCATACTTTTTTACTTTAACTCTTTTTTTTAGTACTTGTGTTTTTGTTATTTGAGTGTGTGCACTATTCTTGTTCAGATCTATCTTGACCAAGCGAGACGTACCAGATGTATAAAGTGAAACAACATTGGTCAAAGTACATCAGTATGACAAAACATAGAAGAAATGAATCCAGTAGTAACACACACTAACACTAACAGCCACATATTGCTTCACTTTTGTGACAGAAATTCCTTACGTCATTTGGTTAAACAAAAGATAAAAAATATTTCATGGTATCTTAATATAATTCACTCTAGACCCGTGGGAATCATAATTTTAAGTCAAACTCACTGCAGACATATATAGATGATCAAGCTGATGACTGTGAAGAAGATGGAGAGTGCTGATCCAATGTAGGTGATATAGCTAAGGTTCACAGCATCACTTTCATCCACTGATAGCGCAGGGTTCTGGAAGGGAAAAACATGGATTATAAATTCAATTTAAAATGTAGTTTAAGTTCAGAAGCTTGATAGAATCCTCTTCAGTAGATATATTGTAGATATTGATTTAGATGTGTCTTCAATAAAACTCTATCCCTCTATGAAGTATGTTTCCATCCACCTGTTTTTGTATGCATTTTCAATCTGTGCGTTTAAAAAAAAAAATATATATATATAGTGATATATCACACACACATACACAAATAAAATAAAGTTTGGCTGAAGTGGCGGCTGTTAATTTCTTTTGGCTTTTTTCTGGAAATTGTGTAAAAACTTGTGCTTCACTCTGATAGAAACCAGAATGACAATTTAGTTCCCAAAGGGACAAAAATATACTTTCGAACAATGACAGCCGATAATCGTTCAGCGACTGAGAGAAGATCAGTGTGGTTAATCTCTATAAATAGATTCTGCATTCTAATGTGGAATCTGTAGGCGACTGGACAAGATTTTGATATTGGAATCTATCTGGTTTCGGTTTGGAGTCCGAGTGGTATTGACCAATCACTTATGAGCAGGCTCTGGTTGAATGCAGGTAAACAGTCCATGCGCAGAGCAAAAGACGGAGAACTCATTGGCCGAACTGTAAATCTCGGAATCCCGACGACGACTAAGCTTTTTATTGGTTTAAAATTAGCTTGTACGTTCATAAATGGTAAGTACTTGTATAGCGCTTTTCTAATCTTTCGACTTTAACAGGGGGTCGTGCCCATCAGGACCATCTAACATTCATACCATTCATGCACCGCAGGAACAGCCTGCGGGAGCAATTTCGGGTTAAGTGTCTTGCCCAAGGACACATCGACATGGACTGGCAGAGCTGGGGATCGAACCGCCGATCCTCTGATTGAAGGACGAACCTGCACTACCACTTAGCCACAGTCGCCCCATGCCCCACGCTATCTCCCAACTCCAACTCCAGTCGTGCAGTTGCTGATCGGACTGTAAACAATGAGCAGCGCATGGAAAAGGAAGTGTTGATCTGAATATTCGTGGCTTCACCGGAACATCAGAAATATCCCCCCTTGCTCCCCTTCTCGTCGCCAGAGCGATAGCCAATGGGTTCAGAGGTTGTACACAAGTTTGTGGCTCACATTGGAGCATCTGAACTCACTGTTTAATCCATTCCATACACGCTTGTGTTCATGAAGACATCCTTTAAAGGCATTTATTTGCACAGCTGGTAGCATGTTACCTTGCACTGCAGATGGATTCTCGAGATATCACAAGATCACGCGATGCTCGCGGAATCACACGGAAAACATGTAGGAAACAATAATGCTTGTGTTTTTCTCTGAAAGTCCCTGCCCCTGTCACGTTAAGTGGCATGTGGCTGATGGTGGAAAATTATTATTTTACCACAAGCACAGCGAAGAAGCTCAGGTGGTTGCAGCTGCAAATAAATTCACTTCCATTGTCGCTGGTATCACAGCCGCTTGTGCTCCAATAACCTAGAAACACACACGCGCACATATGATACAGTATAAATCATCTTTTCATTGAAGAGCAAAAAAGACTGTAGGCCGCCATGTGTAGCCTACCTGTTCCATCCATAAGCGGTGACTCCTGCCAAAACACACAAGCCCCATCCTCCACCTGAAACATAAAAAGACAACTGTATTCAAAAACAGAGGAAAGCAGAATGATACATTCTCCAACTGGGATGCCCTCACGGCTGCTTTTGTTCTTCTACCTGTTTGTTGTGTTTGAAGGTTAGTTTGATGGCTTGTGAGAGGTCCCTGACGGGATGGTTCCCCGCCCTCACTGCCAGGACTAACCCCCCGAGAACAGTCCTTGGACTGGGCCTGTCTAGTGTGATATGTATCCTGCGTCCTGTTCCCCGAAGGGGGGGACTCAGCTGCAATGACAGAGAGAGGTGACAGAGAAGACACATGGCGTTAACACTGTTGTGTGGTGAATCAGATTTGAATCAGCTTCTTCAATCGACCGTTTCTCCATTTTCATTGATGGCCGACTGTGAGTTCATGGAAATCGATGCAAATCAGCATAAAGGGGGAAATACTAGCTTGTATAATCATACTGAAGGGAGCTAACTTAAAGGAATAGTCCACCCCAAAAACAATATGAATTGTATTGTAACACTCACCTCCCTCGACTCTTCTTGGTCCAAGAAAAATGTTTCTGTCGAATGGCATTAAGGAGAGCGGAGCGCCCCGAAAAATGGAAGCACATCAATGCAAACAGACGGATCAACGGAGTCCCAATGAGACAGCGAGACGGAAGAAAAAGGGAATAGAACAATTCATGTGGAGCATTATCCAAACGTCTTGTATCCATTTGTGGGCTAATGGGAATCTAAACACAACATTTTTTGCTGAACAAAGCATTTCCCGTTAACGAATCTGTTCAAATTCCTTCACGGGAAGGATAATCCCATGATGCTTTGTTTAGCAAGTCGTATGTTGAAGTCTATTTGCACTGATGTGCGGTTATTCTTCCTCTCTTCTTAACGCCGTTCGACTCTTCTTTCTGGGCCCAAGGAGAGCCTGGGGACGTGAGTGCTGTACACAATTTATACTTTTGTTGTGTTTTTTGGGTGAACTATTTCTTTGAAGTAGAGGTCGCTGTACAAAAACAGGAACTGAATTCCTGAGCTGTAGCCGCTTTTCATTTCCCAAAGCTTACAAAAATGTCAAAAAAAGAGGTCTGCAGTGAAATGTTTGACCTTGAGAGCTACTGACCTTGAAGAAAGTGCTGTTGATCACAGTGGCCACCAGCAGCACCTCCTCCTCAGACGTGGCTCCTCTGCTTCTCTGGAGAGCTGAGGATGAGATTCGCACCCTGTGTTGAGGAGTAGGACTCGCATCCGCCTAAGAATTACAACACAAAACAAAAAATGTTTTTTTTTTTTTTTAATTTATGGAAAAGACGACACAGTGGAGCCGGACGCCCTGAACCCCGATTAGTATGATGAACTGAAATGTTTCTTCGCTTTTGCTCATTTTGTTGGCGCATTTCACACAGGGAGCCCAAAAATATGACCTCACCTCTTGCGTCCAGCTCACCCTCTGATGAATGAAGCTCATTAAACGGCCTTTTAGCGTACAGCTTGCAATTCTGTCCTCATAGCAGCTGCAACGCATATTTCACACATTTCAGCAATCCAGACAGATACATAAACATGAATAACTATTGATTTTAGGTTAAGAAACAAAACAAATACGTTGTCTTTTGTACAACACACAGCCATTTCCTAACACTGTGGTATAAACAGTCATGTGCTTTTGGTTCCTAAAAAGCTGACAACCTGGTGACTCCAACAGCATTATGGTATGTTATGATCATTTCTTATTATGATTTAGGGAATGTCAGAGCATTCATTAAACAACAGGAAACAGCCACATGTGTTCATGTCAGCTAAAGAGTGTGGGTTACCTGGTCCAGGGGTCTTCGCCTTTTATACACTCGCTGAAGACTATTTGACAGGGTTCTGTCCGGGTGACAGAGAAGGAAAAATGAAAGAGACATTTTCGGGCATATTTTGATCACTCAGGGAAACTGTGTTTTCTTTTTTTTTTTAAAGTGTTGCACAAATAGTTGAGTAAGAGTCCCCAAGCAGCAGACGACCTCGAGTGACACTATTTTTCTCTTGGTTTGAAACTCTTCGACCTTAATATTACAACAGTTAAAGTGGTATTCGCAGCCCAAAAAAAACTCAATAAACTCACCAGCTTGGGTCGTAGACAGCCACACGAGTGTGAGGGGAAAGAGAGAAATCCACATCCTCACACACACACACACACAGATGATGTGACGGTACCATGCACAGCCGGCTTCTACATGCTTGAGGTTTCTGCTTGATGAGCAGTTTCACATCTACATATATCACATGGTGGTGGCGGAGCTGGGGGTGTACAGCTCACATGGACCAGAAGTGATACATGATGCTCCTTTTCATTGGGAATCTCACCGATGTTGCTCATGAGAGAGCAAAATGTCACATTGATTAGTGGTACTGAATTATCACAGAGAGAGAGAGAGAGAGAGAGAGAGAGAGAGAGAGAGAGAGAGAGAGAGAGAGAGAGAGAGAGAATAAAACCTCCACCATTTACAATGTGAATGATTGTTCATAGAGAAAGATCTTATATTTTACTATGACTAAATCTCCAAGGTTAGAGGAACGAGCTTAGAGAAAAGAGGAAGTTTCCAAATGTTACGGTTTTCCTTTGAACCAACGCAAGAAGTAAAAAACTTGTTAAGTCACAATGGTCAACAAGTACTGACACTTGCAGCTTGCTGGGGAAGTGAAACTCAGACTGCAACATAATGTTCTTCCACAGCTGGCAGCAGACATATGCAACTCACACGATCATTAATAAATTCCAAGATGCGTAATGATTTCGAGGACTGTAAACCACACACAAATAGCAACACATTCTGATGTATTTCGACTTTATTCAGAAACACATGTACAATATTCTACAGTAGGTTAGTTAAGGACACAGCTTTACTTAAATCACACTTAAAGCGACACACACTTTTGAAGTTACAGAAAACAATGTTTACATCAAAAGTTCAGGGAATTTTCAAGCTAACACGTCAGGAGGGTTACATGTGGGAGTTTCCGTTGCTGTGCTATCAATGATTACATCAGGGCTTCATCACCTAGGCCAGGGGCCGGCAACCTTTACTATCCAAAGAGCCATTTTGCCCTATTTTCCACCAAATAAAATCTGTCTGGAGCCGCAAAAGCTATTTGATATCACAGCTTATAAAGTTTTATATATAGTTATATTATATATACAAAAACTATAGTTTGTTGTAATTATGAAATTATTGAACAAGAATAAAGACAACTCTTGACATTTTATTGCTATTTTCAGTGACAGTATCACCTCAAACTCCAAGATAAGAGGTGTTCCCTTTGAAAGATTGTCCACTGTGCAAAACATAAAATAAAAATAACCGTCATTTATTTCCATGTTATTTTTTGTCAAAGCCTCATGTCCACACTACTACGTTACCATTTGAAGACGCATATGTTTTGCTACGTTTACACTGAGCTCGAGTGGTCACACTACGCCAGAGTTTGTCGTGTGGACGGCGTAAGCGCATACAATTGGAAACGATCACACGTTCGCTACTTGATTGGTTCTTAGCAGTCACGACGTGTCCTTCCCTGATTCGTCACACCCCTATCACGTGACCCTTTCCCGGAAATTCACAAACAACAACAGCCTTGATTACTGATCGACTACCAGGTTAATTTAACATGGACAACTGATTACAGGTGTTGCTGACCTTGTTGTCTTTACCAGCAGCTGTTGTTCAGTTAGATTCTGCATTATTACGGAGGAAGCAGCTGTTATTGGAGCGATTAGTGAGCGGCGTGTCCAGCGGTGTTATGAGACCCAGGGAGACGTCTGAAGTCACGGTTAGCGGCTTTGAGGAGGACGGACACAAAACGGAGGACTTTCCTGTCCTTAATAATGATTATTTTGTTCTGCACAACTATTGTGAAGTCTACACAGAAACTATGAAGGAACATGAATTGCTCTCCAGTAGGACAGAGACTTCAGACACCAGCAGAGCTACGAGTGAGAACAGAAACAATGAAACAGAGGAAACGTGAGACGTGTGTTGACCACATTTATGGACCCATAATCTAGTAAACTTTTACGTGTAAGTGTTGATTTAAAGTAAATTTGATGAGAGAGAGAGAGAGAGATAAAGACCCGCAGCGCTGGAACTAAGTCTGAAAAATAAAACTTTCCACGAACTGTGTCTGTTTGAGTTCATAGAGGAAGATTTTAGAGAAGATCTTAAGTATCAAACACGACCGTTCATTATTAAAGACTACTTTATTACTCTGTCGTATTTTTTTGAACTAAGCAACCAATCTACTTCCTGTTTACAACGGCACCCACGCGCATGCCCAGTGGTCGTGAATAGTCACGTGATATTAGTTTTCATGCGTTTTATTCTGGACGGAGATCATCTCGAAAACGAAGCTGAAACGCCGTGTGGACGGAGATCGTTTTTGTTTGTTAAACGTATTATTGTGGATGTATCCTCAAGGAGCCGCAACAGAGGGGCTGAAGATCCGCATGCGGCTCCGGAGCCGCGGGTTGCCGACCCCTGACCTAGGCCAAAACGCAGTGTCCCCCTAAGGCCTTAAACCCTGAACCCTCAGGGAGGGCAACGTCACATGTTATGTACAATTGTGGGCATTTCTTTTTAGATGGGTTATTTGTCAAATAATATATTTACATTTTTTTTTGTCAAAACGGCTTTAATGACAAAATGAAAAGAAATGGTTGATGAATAAAGTTGTGTAGTGTATTCTCTGATTCCATGTGCTTTTATGTTCCATCTTTAATCCCTAATGGGTTTGTGTAAATGCAATTTGCCAGGCTGAACACCCAGATGCCGTCCTCTTTGTTTACCTTTTTTTTCTTACGTCTCCATGCTTCCACTGGTAACCCTGTGTCTGACGTCACATTGCTATGAATTGTGGGTAACTCAATGTCTCAAAATGTCTGCGAGAGAGCCCATAAACAGTCGAGGATTTGACACTGGGACAGAACTAAACCCTTATTGGACTTTGCGGGAACGCGCATCAAAGTCTGTGAGTGAGGGCATTGGGATTGGGCCGTGAACTAATAGCAGTCTAATCAAATTTGACTGCTGAAGTCTTCACAGGAGTGGAAGTCATTCCCTCCTCCGCGTATCTCTTCCTCTGCTTCTTGGCTGCCAGACAGATCCACAGGAAAATAAAGAAACCTTGACAAAGAGACGTATTAAAACCGTGAGTGGCGTTACAAGAGAATATATCTGACAAAGACAAACCCGTCAACACTGTTCAAAGAACCTTTGAACAGAGAGGAACGGAACGGGCAGCAGACCTTGTGTGGAGTTGAGGATGCAGAAGAGGTAGAGGATGGGGTAGTTGACGTATCCTGAGCCCAGGAAGGCCAGGCCCCAGGTGGTCCCCATCAAGCAGGTGAGACCCATAACGGTGAGGCCACTCCTGCAGGTCTCACCGAACCTCAAGGGGTCCCCTTGATTCGCTCCCTCGGCCCCTGCTCCGGGCCTCGAGCTGCTCCTGAACACCTGTTTCATCTTGCAGACGTTGGAGGCCACTGCTATCAGTATGCCAGTGTTGAATACAAATACGAGGGTGAAATACACCAGGTTCAGGGAGTAGAAGAAGGAGTCATCCGTGATCCAGCAGCTGTGGGACAGACGGGGAACCCGGTGGACTGTCAGAATATAGTTTCACCGATAATGCAGGGGGACATGCAGTAGAGCGCGTGAACATAATGATAAATAAATTAAATAACGTGATCTTAAATGTTTAAAGCTACAATCCATCCATTTTTTTCATGAACTCAAACACAGTTTTTGATACTATTTATGGGGGGTATTTGTTCAGCAGTAGCCATTCAGTGTATTTATAGTCTCTCATTACTTCTCTGTATAATAGTTTTCCTTGTTAGTGGCGGAGTACGCCATTCGTTTGCGGCATTCAATTGTCTTCACTCACTCACACGTTACTATTTTTATTACTGTAAACCACCTTGATGTTACCACCATAAGAACAGGGGTGTGACCAAATTAGTGAAGATTATAAATACACAATATATTTTGTATATGATATACAGCACGTCAGGAGATGTTTATTATGTACACTATTTCTCCTCTAGGACATGTTTGTCATATTTAGAATAATCGTGTATATAAATCATATATGTGTATAAACATAAGCAAAATTGTGATAAACCATGTGTGAAAATGGGAAAAACCCTGTAACACAAACACTGTATGAGCATACAAAGTATACAAATGATGGATTGTGATTATTATTCATTTTGTAAAGGGTTTGGATTATTATTCTAGTGAGAATTGACTATTTCCCTCAGCTTGCCAGCAGCAGGTAGTAATCACTTACATGGCGTTGGTTTGGTTAGTATCAGCCACCCTCATTTGTGTGACTCCATAAAACTGTTTAAAGTCCTTCACTCCCAAAGAGACCGCCACGATGACACCAGGGATCCCTGAGAATCACACAAACACACGGCTCAACATCGCGCTATTCATGCGCTGAGGTGGAAGATGCGTTTAAAGACACAACCTGCTCCTGATGGACTTTTTCCACATCAAGTGCACACAATATGACATCACGTCAAGACATTTCCAGTGATGCGACAACAGAGTATGATGGCAGGAAACTTTCTCTGAAAAACACGAAGGAAGCAGCTCAATAGCCAAAATTCAAAGGCGCAGGCGGCAGAGAACGGGTTTTGGGCTTCACTAGTATGAGCAAAGTCACTTCAGCTGGTTTTAATTCTGTCTAAAGAAGAAGTGAGACCAATCATACACTTGTGTCACTGTGAAAAACCTTTCAGTGATTGCACGCTCAAAGTTCCGCAGGTCATATTTCTTGACAATCGGGGACGTGCTTTCAGCAGCTTTATTAAAAATATCCAGCAAGTTTGGTGATGTTTGGACAAACCCAGGGCCAGGCACGGGTTTGGAACTAGTTTGAACTTTGTCATGACACACATCCTTCAAGTTTTTTTTATTGGTTTGACAAACAATTTCTGATAAATAGTCTGATTTGTGTTGTGCTATGCTAATTTTTCTATTTGAAGCGCCCTGTAGTGGTCAAACTTTCAGGGGTACGTTTCAGGTACTCTCGTGGACACGTCCTGCAAGTTTTGGTCTATGTGCTGAGCCACGTCCTTCTGAAGTTCATCGGTCAACATCTTGAAAACTAAATAAGATATTGACAAGCTCTTTGATACTTACCGATGGTGTCATTAGTAAAACGGAATAGGCACTCTTGCAGCACTCACCCCATCCAGCGAGAGACAGTTTGGCCAGGTAGTGCTTGAAGTAGGTGTTGAACACCTTTATCAGCAGCAGATAGAGGTGAAGTGCCTCTATGGCCATCCAGGTGAAACAGCAGAGCAGGGAGTAATGCATGAGGGCCGCGACAAACACACACACCCAGTCCGGCTCCACCGTGGCCCCCCACTCGGTCAGCAGGAAGGTTGTATTGAGTAGGAACAAGGCCCCGCTCAGAGATACATGAATGGAGATGGAGAAATCCATTCTGCGGTTTCTGAGGAAGAGATAGGAGGAGAACGAGTACACGGTCGTCTCTTGGACATCAGCTGAGAGCTAGCTGCACAGAATACACGTATACCTACCGACTGAAGACATATATGACGAGGGACAAAGCGGTGAAGAACGCAGACAGGCCGCAGCCTATGTAACTGATGGAGGACAGGATTTTCCAGTGGACTTCTGAAATTGGGTTCCTCATCTGCAGAAAAATATCGACCGGTGGATATTATTTCCAATTTACAGGTTAACATTTACCAAACGTCTGGGGACAAGTCAGAGAGTGATTTTCAACACTGAATGAAGCGGTACAGCACTAAATAATGAGTAAAGGGTTGGCTAACGGGTTAATGTATCATGGGGAACAAGTCAGTCAAATCAAGAGAGTCTTCTCACCAGTAGGACGGCAAAGGGTGTTGAATGGTCACAGTTGCAAATAATTTCAGTTTGGTAGACAATGGTCTCACATCCATCTGTTTTCCACAGCCAATCTGGTAACATGAACACGATAACTTGGTTAACTCCATCAGGTTGAATTCTGCTGCTGTCATAAAACATCATTCTATAAAGATGGGACATTAATCTTTTCATGCAGAAATAATCAGTTTTTTTCCATTTAGTGCAATATAAACAATAAACATTCCACTTTACATCACTTGTCATTGCATGAATAAAAATAACATGTAATTTATGGCTGACAAACAGTCTTAAACACAAAGAATAAGACACTATAAGACTTCAAGCAGTCTTAAAATACAAGCTAAGGCATAATAACAATAACAATAATAATAATTGATACATATATAATTTATTCATATATGTATATATTGTTATTATTATTATTAATAATAAAATAATAATAATAATGCTTTGCTATTTATCCTGCTGTAAACAAGAAACTACATATACAACCTACCATGTTCATCAAAATAGTTACACTGTAACCAGGAGTCATTCTGTAAAAATACAAAAAATACAGAGCTCTTGAAAACATGGCTTGCCACGTGCCGTCATCAAAATAGAGTCAAATCAACTCAAGTCAATCTTATGAAAACTTTTGTCAAATTGTTTACATCCGTACAATCTGTGCAGCATACAGCACCGTCTATCCTTAGACCAATCGAACTATCGCAACAGATCGATGCTAAAAACGTGAAAGCATGCATGCACAGACAGACTTACATCCATATCTGTGGGAGAAACATTTCGGAAAGTCATCTTGATTGGCGTCTCCAGATTGCGAAAGGGTTGTTTGCCCAGTAGCTCTATCCTGAGAACCATTGATGAGATTTCTTCCTGTCCAAACTAAAAGACAATTTCTATGACAGTGTACATGTATATATATATACTAGGGGTGTAACGATACGCGTATTCGTATTGAACCGTTCGGTACGAGGCTCACGGTTCGGTACGCATGACGAACCGAACGAACCGTTCATACGTGTTTTTTTTTTTTTTTTTTTTTTTTTTTTTTTTTTTTTTTTTTTTTTTTTAAGGGGGCGACCGTGGCTCCCTGGGTTAAGAGGGTTGTCTGGTAACCGCAAGGTCGAAGGTTCAATCCTTGACTGGGCCGTGTCATGTGTCGAAGTGTCTCTGAGCAAGACACTGTACCCCTAGCTCCCCGGGCGCCTGTCATTGGCAGCCCACTGCTCCCTATATACAGGGATGGGTCAAATGCAGAGAAAAATGTCCCCCATAAAGGGATAAATATAGTGTATATATACATTATATATATATAGACATTCTCATCTTTCTGAAAAAAAACTTAAACATTGAGTAGAAACACACACACACACACACATAGTTCCATATAAAACAGGATTGTTTCTTTTATTTGTTTATAACTACAGCAAACAATGCTACATTTTAGTTTTCATAAGAAACTGTTTTTATTTTACACGCTGCTAAGAAGACACCCCAGAAGATGGGTCACTCAGGTATAGTTCCATCATTGTTCAAAGAATAACTTTATGATGTTAGTTTTAATGAATAAATATATTTTAAAATCAAGTACGTTTCTCTGGCATTTATAGTTTTCTACTGTATTGAAAACGTACCGAAACGTACTGAAAACGTACCGAACCGTGGCTCCACTGTACCGTACCGAACCGAACCGTGGATTTTGTGAACCGTTACACCCCTAATATATACATATAGTGTGTATGTGTACTGTGGAAAATGCAGGAATAAATAGGATGAAGGATATACTTGGAACTGGCTATGGAGCATGTAGCTGACCAAACCAACAACCCTGCTCTCCTGAGGGATGCTCTGCAGGTTATACACAGGCAGCCAAACGTCAGGGATGGATGACTGGTTCTGAGGCAACAGCTGACCGTGGAAAGAAGGAGATGAGGTTAAGAAGGGCAGTTTGTGGATCACATTCAAAGCGCAAAAAACAATCACCAATGTTAATCTTGGTCGACAATTAAGTTCTAGCTGAGAACTGCCTAAACTCCTGCCATCCTGACATAACAAAGTATTTAACATCATGTAATCGTTGTCATCGCAGTTCCTTCTCAAGTCATCGGCGCCATCTTCATCGCGGCTCGTGTACCTGTGGTGCTATTATCTGGATCCTGGGGTTGGTGGAGTTGAGCTCAGCCTCACTGATGCTGACCACGTGCAGAGAGAAGCTCTTCAGGTTGTAGTTCATGGAGCCGCCGGTGTCAAGCTTGGATGTCTGCATGATGTTATGGATTATCTGTCTCTCCGTACTGCAGAAAGACAATGAACATCCATGATTTGCTGTCATTGAGGATGTTACAACCCCTTCAAATGCATCTCGGAGGAAACGTGGAGAGGAGAGGAAATGGAGATCAAAATCTGTTTATTGATTGGTCAGCTGATCTGATGGCCGGCTGTTGTGGGACCAGCATTACTGTCATATTAATAGCATTGAAAGATTGTTAAACTGTAGATGATAGGCAAACTACCTGTGGAAACAGGAAGGACAGCAGCGACCGCTCAGTTATTCATATGTATTCATGAATATTACAAACATTACATGTGTGTAGGATCTGAATCAAGAATCGAGAAGACTTGTAACGTTGTTTATTTTTTCTTCATAAGCCAAAGGCTTTTCTTATTTTCCTCTTTTGTTTTCTGTTCCATAATATTAAGTCGTAGGTATTATTATCAGTCCTATAATATTAGCCTGAGGGGGAAAAATTATTCTAATTAAGCTATAGATTTTATTTAGAAAATGTAAAGCTACCTTAATGGCTCCATCATATCCAATCTGTTCTTCGGTAATAAAAATATTTCGAAAATTTGAGATATTTCTATCAGTCACATTCTATGATTCCCAGACCGCTCAATATATCTATACTGGAGCAACAGCCATCAGACATCATGCATTAAGCTCTTTAACTGTTACTTCTTTCTCCACATTTGACAGCTGAGATGCTGAGCATCATGAGTAACTGCTTCAGGGATTCTATAGAAGTCTATGAGAAAATGACTCTACTTCTCTCTTGATTTATTACCTCAGTAAACATTGTAAACATGAGTTTATGGTCTCAATCTCTAGTTTCAAGTCTTCTTCAATACAGCATGATGTTCATTTAGTAAATTATGGTCCATTTAGAGTCAAATAGATGTTATGTTTTAGGGCGGGGCTTTCTTGGGATTGACAGGTCTCTACCACACCGTCGTCCAATCTGGCATGTTTTCATCTTACAACTTTAACTCTTTCACAGTGTGTTTTCAGTTTACGGAAGTTAATTGTAACATTTTGGAAAATGTCTTGTTCAGCATTTGGTTGTACTTAGCTCCACCCTCTCGTGTCACTGTTTCTGGTGTCACTTTGGTTAAACATTTTTTTTAAAAGATGGCGGCAGCTAATAGTCTGAACTTTAAAACCGTACATTCCTCAAACCAATGGGTGACGTTACGGTGACTAAATATACATTTTTTTATATATATTAGTGTAATTGCCGCGTAGTTTTTTTTTCAAATCCTCTATTCATCCTCTGGGAACCATGAATGTTTGTTGAGGTATCTCAGTCTGGACCAAAGTGGTCGACCAGCTGACGGACCGACATTGCTAACACTAGCGGCCAGGCTAAAAACGGATTCATAGAAAACAGTGTGAACTAAAATTGTCTGCAGAGCAGCAGCCGGAGGAGTACACGAAGCATCTGGTCTGACACTGACCTTATGAAGGCTTCCTTGATCGCATGGTCCCTACTGAAGAGCAGTGGACATGAATCCCTAAAGTAGAGGAGATGCATCATGTTCTCCTGGTAAGAGCTTTCCCTTTTCACCGAATCAATCAGCCCCAGGAGGCTCGGGTTGTTGCATGAGTTTAGACTGCAATTGTAATCTGCCAAGTGAGAGAGGAATCAGACTTAATGTGCAGATATATAATCAGGCTGTTTTTTTGGAGACAGGGTAGATGGGGATGGATATGAATCAGGCACAGCACCTCTTTGAGTCAGAGTGTATGCATTGCACGGCCTGCTTGAGATTCAACGTACTCACATTGTTCTATGCTGACAACCCCATCAGGTGACACGCTAGCCTGTAAGCAATCAAACGTTTCATTGACCTTCGACAAATTGTCGGAGGTGCACTGAAAGATGCAGGGGGAGCCATTCGCCCAGCATCTCACGTAACCAGGCTGCTCAACAACGATGTCACGAACCGTCACGTTGATATTTTCCATGATGATAGTAATGTCACCATCTGAAATGTTGAAACAAACTGAACACAGAGACAGGAGATGAGGAACAACTCACTGCGTCTTTACAAATATTCAGTAACAATGATACAAAAAAGGACTTCTCGTCTTTTTATTTAATGGTTTAGTAGACGTTTTATTGAAGGGGATTTTTTATTTTATTTTCCAAGCAACCATATATTTACATTTACAGTACAAGAAAGAAAAATGGCAAGCCTTTTTTTGCAGAAGAGATTAAGAGATGCTGAGCTACAGTTGCATTTTATTAGACCCGTTTGTGCAATCACTTGACTTTCAATACTCTTTATTTTTTCTTTTTGAACTCTACAGAACCAACGTTTAGCCAATTCTTCTGTGTTCAGCTGTGCTCGATAACCAACTGTGTGCTGTTCTCCTGCCGTGTTGAAACAGGCTGGGTAGCAGCTACGCTTTTTTATTTTCAGGTACACTGTTCCTTTAAGATTGAGAGAAGTCAAAAATAAAGAGCAAAAAGAGCTAGACATAATTAACGAAATGAATACAGATCTATTTTTGCTGATCCACTGATGCATTACTCCATCTTTGGTGTACGAAACCAAAATGGAAAATAAAATGTATACCTTGGTCAGCCAGCGCTTCAGGCAGCAGCAGTAACAGCAGTAAGGGAACCATTGTACTTCCTCTGAATACGTGTCTGATGGAAGGATAAAAAGCAGGATGACACTTTATGATAACCCTCATTCATAAATGATACATTTATAGTTCATTCAATTCATATATTACTGTTATATTACTGTAATTATTATTTTACAACTTAATTTAAGTTATTTTAACAATTTATTGTTGCCCACATCGTAACATTTGTAAATTATTACCAAATGATTTATAAAACATTAAGAAATCACTTTGTAAAACATCTATGAACATCAACATTGCATAAAAGATACTTGTACCACTTTTGTCTAATAATTGGTAAACATTATTTGGATGGCTAAAGTTGCAGCTGATGATTCTAAAACTTTGTTAAATATTTAATAAATACTTAAATGTAAAGCATCTACAAACATTATTTGGACATATAGTTAAAACTTTGTCAATGGCTAATAATTGGTTTCTGGTCCATCTGTCTACGTAATGTTTATAGATGTTTTACAAACAATTTCTGAAAGGTTAACAAATCATTTGGTAATCATTAACAAATACATAATATAATATATGAAATATAATCAGAATGTAATTATTATCGTCTCTTATCAGCTATGATACAATATAACTATTTAAAATTACACAAACTAACGATAGCAATACTATTAATTAGTAAACATTATTAATGATAATTCCTAACTAAGATGCAATTAACTATTAATTTACTATTTATTAATCATGGTTGTTATAAAGTGTTGACGTACAGTCGGACAAAAAGCAACTAAACAGAGCAGAGCTGCATGTATGACGCCCTCTGCTGTTCTTTTGCTGCTCTTTCTATGAAATCCCAAAACCGACAAATGTGAATTTACCCTCCAGATTCCACCAGTGGTAAAGACATACAAGCAGATCGCCCCTTTATCAAAGAACCACACTTGATTTTAACTTGAATATAGTTCAATTCAAAAAGGATTTGAACTCATTACAGCAATAAGAGACATATATGAGCCCTCCCAGTCAGTCCAGTCCAGTATGGGGGTCACTGCTAATGATAATAGAGTACAGAAAGAATCTAACATTTTAAATGAAAAAACATTCAAAACTCAAAAAGGTCAAATTTGAAAAGGCTATGGCTTTTATTGTTGGCCAAATAGAGGAACATCTGTCATACAGTTCCACCTAAAGGGACATTTGAAGTCCATCACCAAGATTTCTGTATCTATAAAACCAATCACCAAAATTACATTCTATATTATATTCTAACAAATACTTACATTATTACTGCGAGGCCATAGAGTAGTCTCTTACTTCTGAAGTGAACAGGAGGAACCAGACAAACACTGATCCGTGCCGGTTGGGTTATCTCTCCATCAGGAGCTTAAAGCGCAAGACAACAGTGCTTGTGTTCGGTCTGCTGGATGTCTTAGCTTCATGCAAATATATGTTTTTATCAGTACAATAAATGTACTGCCGGTGAGTTTGTTTCATGCTTGTATGTTGAGAACTGACGTCACAGTCTAAATTCCACTGCTGCAGTAAAGCAGGTCTGTCAACAGAGATGTGCCATCACGTACATTAATAATGGTTTGGAAAATCATTGAAGACTGTAAAGGTTCCAGGTGTACTAATGTTTCAGCCTTTCATGATTTAATAAAGGTTCAAAAAACATTATACGTTACACACATTGTGAAAAACATGAACCAAGTTTAACATGCCAAAATACAATATGCAATAGATATAAAGTCAGGAGGTTACACTCTCAGAGAATCTATATCTCTCTCACAGACATTCTGGGATCTTCTCACTAACTGCACCATTCTCTCTTGAAACATTCATTAAAAGGAGTGAGATGGTAAAGACCTGTGTCACCCTGCCCCAAAAATAGAAAAAGTAAAAATGTGGAACCATCCTATCTATGCTGCATTGGAATGTGCCATAACGGGATAGTTCGGATCTTTTGAAGTGGGGTTGTATGAGGTACTTATCCATAGTCAGTGTATTACCAAGATGGCGGTAGTGAAAATATTGTAAATATTAAACTGATATTGTTTTTGTTAGGTGGTTAAAATACATTTTGCTGCTGACCCCGTCCACAGCAGTACATTACTTTGCCCCCGAGCTGGTACTCCTGTCTGTTTCTCATAACTGGGGGCGTGCCAACCGCCGAGTACTGTAGGTTGGAAAGGTAGCTCATACAACCCCACTAAAAAAAAAGATCTGTACTATCCCTTTAAGGATGGTGATGACCAGCATCCGCATAAATCTACTGGTTTATATTGATAAACCCTTCACCACAATGTTTTTATTAGAACACCAAGTTATGACAATAGTATAAAATATCACTAAGTTGCTAAAAATATTTTACATTTATTATTACAGTCACCTGCACGAGTGACTCTAACTAGCACGCTTGCTTCTCTTGGACATGAAAACATCATGATCTAAAGCAGAAATGATAACGGCAAACTTTACAGTGTTTCTGCATAAATTTACCCAACACACACACACACACACACACACACACACACCCACACAAAGAGAAAAAACGTCTGGGTGTGATGAGTTGAGGCTCAGCTGTTGGTGCTGGGTGTTACACTAGTCGTGTTAGTCGTTGGTTTTCCGGTCTTTCTCAAAGACATCATAAACCACAGGAAGATGAAGAAACCTGAGTCAAAGGAGTGACAAGAGAAGTGTTAGAGACTACAGGATCATGCAAATACTACTGATAAACATTCTAACTGTGCCATGTTATTGTTTGTCACTATACAAATAGTCAGGCCAATATCCACTACACATAGTATCATATATTATGCACCGTTTATTATTTAATGATCCTGACATTACAGCACTCTTGTCATTTTGTAAGAGGAATACAAATCCTGTTATGTTGAAAATGCAGAGACTTTGACCATTTATTGGGAAGCTATCCATGCGCTGAACAAATTTGTGTTTCCATTACACATTGACAGGTTGTCCTGTATGGTCTGGCATAAACAAACCATTACAGCTCCTTCTTTTAACCCTTGTGCCTCTCTGGGGACATTCGTGGCTTTCAAAAAAAAATGTAATTCATCACCAGACAGTCAGACCCTTAATGACAGAGATTGAATCCCTTTAAAACCACAATGTTTCATAGTTTTTCATAGTTTTTACTATTTTCCACCAGATTGAAACATTTCCTCATGTTCGCCCTGTGGGGTGCACGCTATTCTCCTGGTTTCCTATCCATCAACATTTTTTTGGCTAATCATTGACACATCCCAGACTGTGGAAAAAAAAACTTGCATTTAGAAAATGCTGTGTTTTTTTTTTCACAACAGTGCAATTGTGTAAACAAACTGGCGTTTAAAGTGTTAATTAAATGAATCCATATGTTGTAGTCATGATCAGGACTGATGTTGGTTAAAAGATGGAACTCAGTGAAAGTGGAAAATAATATTAACATAGTATTTTTATGGCAGTTTTAGGAGGGGGACGTTGGACATTTTTGCCTACTAAGATAACCAGTGGGAGTTAAAAAAAAGAAATCTATTCATTGTTTAATCTGACAACAGATGCACAAAAAATAAAAATGCATCAAAATCAATGTGAAAAATAATTAAATTGTTGAAAAAACAGCTCCATTATACACGCAAACTGGCCTTTAAAGGGTTATAATTCTAAAAATGGATTCATCTAATGTCGCTATGATCAGGACTGAAGTTGCCAAAACGATTTGAATCAGTGAGAGTGGAAAATAATATTTATACTGTATGGAATGTCATTAGGTTTTGACGTAAACCTTTTTGTGCGAAGTTCACCAAGTGAAAAAATATATGTATTATAAAGACTATAAAGCAATGTTCTGCTTTCTATACTGTTCTGTGTGAACCCAGAGGATCAACTCTGCATAAACAACAAGTGTCACTGAAATATGCAGCCAATAAGCCTTTCTCTCATTTTCACAGTATAGCATCACCATATAGCACACAGCTGAACAAAAGGAGGCAGGTTGTGCAGACCTTGCAGCGGGTTCAGGATGCAGAAGAGGTAGAGGCCCGGAGTGGTCAGGTAGCCAAACGAGAAGAAGACCAGGCCCCAGGTGATGCCAAGCAGAGTGGTGACTCCCAGCAGGGTACAAGCGCCTCGCTTGGCTCTGTTACCGCCACTCTGCCCAAACAGACACGCAGAAATATTGTGTCAAAATTGACACATTAGCAGGTCATAGACGTTCAGAAACTATTAAGTTAGAGACTGTGACGTGTATGTTGTTGTCTGGTATTGTGACAACAACACATGAGTGTAGAAAACTCCTCCTGAATGGATGCAGATTTGATCTTCTTCAGTTTATTTAAAAAGCCTTGCTCTCGGGAGTCGTATTGCGTCATCACCATTTTGAGTGCTTCCTACGAGACGCAGTAGTTCACTTATACGGCTGGGTGGAGATTTTAATCAGTTCTACATTTTCCTTATTGTCTACAAAACCCATGATAAGACCAAAACAAACAACGTGTAAGTCTGCCTATGAATACTTTCCAACCCGTTGGACAACAATGGAGCTCTATGGCTCTTAATAAGTGAATACACGGACAATATTTGCTAGCAGGATCACTTCGTTGTTGGTTTTGGCTTCATGGTGTATTTTGACAGCTGAACTATAAAGAGCATCACCATACTCTGAACATCCTTTTTTTTTTTTAAAGACAAGAACAGCAGAATGCAAAGAGTGCAGATTGACTCGAACCTCTCCGCTCTGGCGGAATCCCACGATGTGTCTGACTGTCACCACCAACATGATCATGTTGAAGACGAACACCAGGCCAAACGCTCCCACTGTAGTCACCATCTTCACCGTGGTGTTGACGATATAACATCTACAAAGAGACAGAGAGCATGGATAAGGATTTTATCTCGCACGCTAAAGAAATCCAACAGGAGTTCTGTAATAAATACGTCAATTCAGGTGACTAAAGATTCAACAATATGTAAGTAAATATGTACTTAAGGCAATAGATTATTTTCTGTTCGTCACACAGAGTATATCAGTACAGCTGTTCCTTCCTTTCATTTATAATATCAGTTGTTACTGTGAATGCGGTTTGTGCACCATTTCCCAAATACACTGAAATACACAGGATGGCCGATGCACATGCAAAACACCTAATAAATGTCTGTTAATTATTAGTCTAGATTGTACATGCTTGCAAATGTATTTCCTGCTTCTCCCTTACACTTCGGTGCTGTTGGGGTTAGACGAGTCCAGAGAGACGCGTCCATAGAAGCCTCTGTCGATGGCGACCACCACGGACACGATGACTGCAGGGACCCCTGAAACACAAGGATGAAAGCAGGCAACGAGGCCTTCACTGAAGGGGCCCGGGGTGGAAAGTAACTACTTACTCAATAAGTACTGTACTTTAGTACAATCTTGAAGTACTTGTTCTTTACTTGAGTGTTTGCATTTCATGCTACTCTATACTTCTATTCCATTTGAGAGGCAAGTATTTTACGTTTTACTTCACTTTTATATTTATTTGATAACTTTAGTTAGTTTGCAGATTCAGATTCTTGATATAAAACATAATCAACAAATACATTTTGATGTATTACTATGGATAAAGATGGCAGCTAAGCCATATATATATATATATATATATATATATATTTACTATATATACTGCTAGCTTAGCTGCCATCTTTATTCATTCTGAAATAGGCTATTCTGCATAATAAGTACTCTTACCTTTGGTACTTTAAGTACATTTTGATGCTATTACTTTTAATAGTAAATTTACTTTTATTTAAGCAAAATGCAGGACTTTTAATTGTAACCAAGTATTTCTGCACTGTGGTATTGCTTCTTCTACTTAAGCACAAGATCGGAGTACTTCTTCCACCACTGCTGCATTTGTTGACTGGCCTTGGTGACTCCACTCACCCCATCCCACCACGCTGAGTTTGAGCATGTATCTCCTGATGTAGATGTTGAAGACTCGGACTAGGAGAAGGTACAGGTGGAACCCCTCCAGGGCCATCCAGCTGAAAGTGGCCAGCAGGGAGTAGTGAAGAGAGAGAGCCATGTAGAGGCAAAGCCCGGTGGAGGACAGCGTTGCCACCCACTGGCTGGGGAGGAGGTGCAGGTTGAGGAGGATCAGGGCAATGGCCAGGTTGATGTGGACCTTCATAGAGACATCTGCTCTGACTTTTCTGTCAGACAGAGGAGAATCGATCCATTGTGAGTGTTAAATCATGTGCAGATTTCACATAAGGTGAGACTGAATGTGATGATAGCAAAGGGAAAGCATGATGCATTTTAAACTTATAGAAAGAAGAGCGGAAACAAATCAGGCAACACATGGAGAGAGGCGTTAAGGCAGTACAGCAAGAAAAAGTCAAACAAGGGTAGAAGAAGAGAGCAAGTGAAGGGAGCAAGGACAGAACAGGCCGCTGCTGTTCTCAAAAATACGTGAGAGGATAGATTAAAGGTAAATCTGAGGAGAATAAATGACCTATTTGTGATGAAGAGCAGAACGGTGATGACCAGGGCTAAAAGAGACAGACTGCAGCCAATCAGAGTGATGTATGTCAGAATCTCCTGGTGTTCAGGTGGGAGGTCAGGAGAAGACACCTGAGGAGGGAAGGCACGGGACATTTTGTCTTTTTACTTCATTACCTTTATTTGATAGAGAAGATTAGGATTTTCATACAGTATGATAAGTTTATAAATGAAGTTACATTGTTACAAAGGAAATTACTCTCATGCACATAATGTAAATTACCTCCATTCTCACCAGCTTTATTAACAGCACCTTGTGTTATTTCATCATTGTGTTAATGTATCAGTGATAATAAAATATCTATAATCTAATTCTAATGAAAAGAATTGTAAAAAAAAACTTGTGCATAAAGAATACTTCTGCATGAGATACGTCAACATATCAGGACACTTTGCTGATAATCATTTATTTGACCTTGTGAGCTCGCCATTTTTAGTTAAAACTGGAGTTTGATTTGTTTGTTTTTTGTAACTTTTGTGCCAATTAGTGGGAGCATCAAGCATGACTCTAAAACAGGCAGCAATGCCGAGTGTCAAGATTCACTTCAATGTACCTTTGAGGGAAATGTTCGGCAAGCCGTGGCGGCCATGTAGTCGGGGAGGCCGTGCTAAAAGGCTTTCCACTGTATGTAGTGCTTCTCACAGCTATACCCGCTTTTAAAAGATTTCATGGATTCATGGCCCAGTTGTTCGCTGCTGTGCAGTGAATATGCAGTCTCAATTAACTTGGTTGTCTCTATGCAATTGTTCCTCGTAAGGCGAAGAAGGTCCAGCCTACCATGAGCACGCCGAAGTATGTGAGGTGATCGCAGTAGCAGGTTACGATGCTCTGACCCCGCTCCCACTGGGTTTGGCAGCCAACGCTGCTAAATCCTGATGATGAAACAACAACACACCGACAGATCCATTATGCAAATAATCCAGACGCATTTGGATAACATCACCTCACCTCACCGGCCGCAATGAATCCAACTCATAACCCTCATAACAAAAAAAATAATTCATTCATACTCACCCTCTGTTGAAAAGTCCAAGAACACACATATGGGCTCTTGGGTATCCTGTGACACAACAATATACTAGCTTTACATTAGGGTTGACGTTGTCCGTATGTTCAAATGTTTTACTTTTGTTGGGTTAAAGATACAAATGGAAGGAAGCTGTAGTTACATTTACATGAAGATTCACTGTGATGGTGACATGCTCCTGCAGTCCTGAAACATTCTTGCCCTGCACACTCAGGCCAACCAGTCTGCTCTCATATAATACACCTCCCAATGCGGTCTACATGGTCAACATACAGTCACTCAGTTAGTTTATACAAGACAATTAAAATGTGATCACTCTCCTGAAGCGCTGCGTTTAAAGGAAAAAGCCACCGTGTGATCCTCTTATCAGTCTATCAGTATCGGTGTACAGACTTTGCTTCCTAAAAGCTTCCTAAAACCAGTTATGGTTTGCATGTTACTGCAGAGAGCAATAGTGAAGAGCAAAAGCACAACTACTTCTACTTCAGAAAAAAAAAAAGTGACGGTCGTTCATTACCTTCGTGTGATTTGCTGTCAGATTGCATTTGAGGATATTGTATTTTGTCAGGAATGCACATCTCTTCCTCTTTTTGTGTAGAATTTCTGCCAGTGTGTTTATCAGACCTTTTTGAAAGCCACACCTGTAGTTCATCACTACAATATGTTGTCCAGTTATATTTTAAAGCAGCTCTACGTGTCCTCTCTTAATGCCATATTATCTAAATTTGGCCCAAAGAAGCAACAATTAAAAGCAGGCTGAACATCGAACAGCAAATGTTCCCAGAAATGTAATGTAGAGTTGTTGTAGTAGCTTTACTAGCTTAGTGCGATTTGAAAAAATTTAATTATTGAAATACAGCAATGCTAGTCATCTTATCAGAACGAACCTGTGCCGTATTCATCCCACTTAACTTGACACAGTTTGTCCTCCTGCAGTTAAAATGAGTTGCTGGGGGTCTCAACATTGAACACATGGCGGCCATGAAGGAAGTTTTGCAACGTTGTAGCAAGTGTTCCTCTTTTTATCAACTGATCCCAAACCGTGTTCACCCCTCTATGAGGCACACCCACTCCACTTCCTGAATCACTCAGTCTGGGGAAGAGAAGCTCGTAATGGCAACAAAACGTATTCCTAAAGGTGGTTTCAACGGAGTACCAACGGTTGCCTCGAATGCAGCAAAAATGGGCCGTTATATGACATGTATACAAAAATATATGTCTTCACAACCTGAGTCTAGTATTAAAATACTTCTAGCCATTATTGCAATTTGTTATGATAACATAATTTACTAAATAGCTTGAGTTAATATACGTTGTGTGTTATCTAACTTAAGCCCTGCGATGAGCTTTATTCATTAAACCAATAATCTTAATTGGGCTGAAACATGCAGAATCAGGAGTGGTCCTTTAATTTAAATTTACAATGTAAACACAATACAAAATGATTATATCCTCAGATTGTCTCCTATAAAGTTTCCTTTAAAAAAAGTCTAGTCTCTGACCTCGTTTGCTTCAGACCAGGTAAGCATGCAGAACACAATGGTGTTGTTTGATCCGCCATCCAACTCTTTCGGCAGTCGGACCCTCACTTTGCTGTTGTTGACAGCCCTGTCTGCCGTTATCTATATCAGAGGCACAGAAACAAAAACAGGGAAACCCTCCATGTTAATACATGTAACAGAACAATGTAACTCCCACATATACATTGGTACCGTATCGCACCAGCAGGGACAGACTTTACATTTTCAAACAATGCTGGCTCAACACAGTATACATGCTCCCAACCAATCTGGGTTTCTGAGGCTGACACTGACCCCTGACCTTCCTGTGGAGGGGTCGACGCAGAGGAGAGCATTTGAGGGATCTTGTATTTATCATGAAAAAAAACACACCGCATAACATAATGTCTTTCTTCTGGACGGGTAACTAACTACCGATTGCAAACGTTTTAAATGGATCCTTATAATAATTAGTCATTGATTAATGAGTATTAGTGATTGTCAATGAGAACACATTGACATACTCAACACCGTAAAACATATGAATTGAGGAAGATTGCTTGTAAGTTGTCATGCCCTGTGTATAAGAAGTGGACGTAGACACCGTGACATAGCATATTGGTTTGTGCACTGCCGTTTTGAAGCCTCCAGTTTTGCATTTTGGCTGCCGCCATCTTGTTTTTTTGCAACCAGAAGTGACATGAGAGGGGGGAGTTAAGTATCACAGAATGCTGCACAAGACATTTTGGGCAAACAAAAAGTTTACAATTAAAACGCTGTGGTAGAGACCTGTCAATAACACGGTAGCCCCGCCCTAAAGCATACCCTGCTTTATGGTCTGTTTGACTCTAAATGGACCATAATTTACTAAATGAACATCATGCTGTATTGAAGAAGACTTTAAACTAGCGATTGAGACCATAAACTCATGTTGACAGTGTCTCTGTCTGAGGGAGAAATTTCAGTCTCCGAGGGCCATGCTACTTGCATCCTTACCTCTGTGTCACTAGCATGTATTTCAAGGCCTTTGAAGGGGCCATTGGGTTTGTGCAGGAGGACCAAATAACGGCTCTGGGTGAAGGTTGTAGTATCATTCACCTCTGTTTCCTTTAGAACCTGTTCTAGGTTCTCCATGGCTCTTGTGGAAAAGGACAGGAAATTACAAACATGTACATCATTCTCATTTATAACTCTTTTCCTTAAACCAAATAATTAATTTGGTTTTGCAAATTCTTCATATTGCCCTGTTTCTTCCACCCATGTACAAATCTGGTGAAATAGTAAAACAAACACAGATGCTCAGACAAACAAGAACCAACAGATATAACATGCATTCTTTTCTACAGAATTAAAATGTTTACTTGATAGCGTCCCTGGGGTTTCTATTTTTCAAAATGTTGTTTGCTTCTTCCATACAATTTCTAGAGTCTGTAACACCTGTAGAGTAAACAAATGATTTATTGATATTTAAGATATACACAAATAGTATATTTAATAAAAAACATATATTGTAGCATCTCACCTCGATTACACATCCTTCTACGACAATTTGGAACATGACCCTGCTGTGAAACTGGTTTGTTACACTGGTGTGGAACTGGTTTCTTACCCTGACCTGAATTATGTTTGTGACCCTTACATAACCATGGATTTGCACAAGTGAACAGGACCAGCCAACAGAGGAGCCACCACTCCATCCTGTGAAGAGGATTAATTTAGAGAATAAAAACAGACATATGTCATAAATGTATGGTAAAAAAATGAACATGTCCTTGGACCTCTCTCTCATGTCATGTATTTAAGCCTTACACACAGACACAGAGGGAAGTACAAACACAATCTTCCACCATATTCATTGATCTTAACTGTTAACAAGTATGTTTACATTCATTTCCATACAGTTAGTTAAGTAACCGATACATATTACTTAGGCCTAATATCAGCATCAATATAGATAGCTAAGTTATATGGTTCTGACCAAAAGAAAAGCTAAACATAGCCTACCTTTTTTATGTTGCTGAGTGTACAAATAATTTTGTCTGAAGACGCAGAGTACAGCTGATGTGACAACAGCACAAAAGCAAGTGAGGAAACCTGCTGAAGTCATAGAGCTTCATGGGAAGTGTCGAAAAAACAAAACATGTAAATGACATACTGAAACAGTAAGAGGAAGCAGCAGCAGTCAGAAAGCTAAAAACATCTACTGTATCGCTTGCTTCTGTCTGTTATGTAAATTGCTCAGTGATTCACCTCTTATTGTCTGTTCTCTTTGTCCATGACACAGTACCTGCACTAACTCTATCAAGCCTGCTCATATGACAATACAAACAGATATCTTTCACAATTGAGAACATTTCCTTGTGTATGTTAATACTGTCACCAATGAATATGGGCATTAAACACTGCACTTACTCTCTGTATACACATTAAGCACTAACTTTTTAGAAGCTGGTTTATCGTGAACATAGCAGTTGATTGGTTAATATATGCTGCACTTCACTTAGTTTGTGGTTGAATATCCCTACTCCCACCAGCAGAGGGGAGTAGCACATCAAGAAACAAGCGAAATGAGGCGTTGAGAGTTGGAACCAAGCATTAAATCCTCCAATTTGTATATGTTGTGAATTGCAAAACATGTATAACTGGAACAAATATTTTAATTTAGTCTTTCCTGGTAGCTTGATTGAGAAGTTTGCATTTCAAATGAAAACCTGCATCTGCATGGCCAGTCATGCTCACATTCCCATACTTTCTATCTCTCGTATGTGACATTCAATGGAGCATATGAAAAAAACCCAAAGTATGCATTAACCTTTAATTTGCACCATTTAGAATAGAAACTTACTTGTGGAATCCCAAACTTATTTATTCAAAATTAACTAAATCAAAAAAGAATAATTATATGACTAAATTGTGTAAAAAATATATCAATGAATGAACAATTACTGATCATCCATCATTAATACTCAATTAATTACTATCAAATATTTCATAATTCATTGTCATTGATTTATTCATTATTTCATTGTAGACATTTACATTTCCCAATACACTCTTTCAAAAGTTTGTTTCATTCAGCCATTTCCCTCCGATAACACACCACATGTCAAGTCTCATTTTCATAACACCACTTTTAATAATGATACATTATCATGACAGAGTGTTGTCACCGCCGTCCCACCTTTCAGCCAATCAGTGCCATCTGCCTCTTTTCCTGAAGGCTTGGAAGGAACTGCTACCAAATGTAGCCAGTTAGCTCCTGTTAGCGAGCGCAACAACTATGCTAAAGCTATTCTAAATCAGCCACGTGTGGTTTATAAAAGATGTCAGTTTCCATGTCTCTGTGTGTGTACTGTGTTTAATTACAACAGCAGCTAGTTTATTGAGTCAAAATGACTTTGACATTGTCATTGCTCCGGCTAACACGTGCTAACTGGTTAATTATGTTAGCAGTTGCTGAGCTTGCTAGCTGAGAGCCCCCCCGGATAAAAGATCATGAAAAGTGATATGATGAAATAAAAAGTGACGCTATCGTCAAATAAGGAGATCATTATTTCACAGATCATTTGTTGCGCTTACGTATTTTCCACAATGTATTCATATGATTATTTATTTCATAATCTTTTATGATTTATTGAATATTGAACACATTGGAGCTTCATAGCTGTCAGGAGCATTTCACTTGAGGAGGAAGAGATGGTGTTTGGTGTTAGGAGCTGGTATTGTAATCATAACCTGAGGCCACCTGTTTAATTCTTGAGACAATGTGTTTATGGGGGTGTGCATGCTTTCCATGGCTGTGTGTGTTAGTGTGTGTGTGTGTGTGTGTGTTACACAGTATGCTTTATCCATTAGCAAGTTTACTGGATGGGCATGCAGGTGGCCTTTCTACCAGGTGGCCAGTGCAGCATAGTGCCAACAAAACAGACTAGACTAGTCTTGATCAGAAAAGAATAGAACAAAACAAAAGGGAACATAAAAGAACACATTGCAACTGGTTACACACATTTCTCATTAGCCTTCTAAGTTTACTTTTTCAAACATTTTTACGCAGTCGACACAACAGTGAATAACTTTTTCATTGACCACATCTTTCAAATTTCATGAATGGTTTTCTCACTCAAACCCATCCACCAAAGCTGTAGGTAATGTATTTACGGTCCATTTAGTGTTTTAATAACACAAAATGACAACGACATAACACAAAATGATTGTAAAATAGACTGTGATTTGCTACCTTCCAAGACATTACAACTTTAAATTGGACCATACAACACGAGAGTGCCTTTTTTCATTCTTGTGTGACATCTGTGGAAGACTTTCCTCACAGTGCCCTGGGTGAGAAAAGGGGGGACAAGAGAGAACGTAAGGAGGACGTAAGGTGTGATGTGGATGGGAATTTGTGGCCAAATGCAAAAGACAGGGTGGACTAGCGCTGTTGCATTTATCTGTAGCTGTAACACAAGTCTAGAGTAAATAAAGGCATGTTTATTTATGTATTGCATTACTGAATTAATTTACAATGGTTTTAGGAAAATATAGCCTACTGAAGCATATTGCAGCATATCTCTAACATAATACTGAAAGGTAATCCATGCAATAAATACAACGGATACTTATTGGAACGCTACTGGTTATTGGGAGACAAATATCAGTGTTTGCTTACTAAGGAAAACAACGCAATACAAATGCTACAAAAATCTATCAGGATGGGGATTTCCCCATGTTTGCTTGGTTGATGCCAAGACAGTTGAGATCAGTGGTATGTGGGAGAGGGCTGACTGATGTTAGCCTCTGGGGGTTTGATCCTACCTGAGACAAACGCATCATACACTGCTCACCTGGATACAAAGAGACCAGTGAAGCGATATGACTCACACGCATGCAGGTGCTGATCCTCGTGACTAACTGGAAAAGCCTGGGTGATTAAAACACACTCTTTATTTGTCAGTTAATGTAGCTTTTTTTCTTATCGTCAGCAAAGAGGCCATGCATTATATAATGGGGGTTTCCAAGGAGCACACGCTCTGCACTTTTGGCAAAATGTTTGCTTGTTCTGCTGCTTTTTTCCTCCATCCCAAGTGGAATGGCTTGAGAAATGTCAGTTTTTTGTTTTCATTTGTACAAACTTTTAAAACACTCACTGAGAAACACTGTAATCCACCACATGAACTGAGGCTCAAATATTGAGAAGCGCTTAAGGGGGGCTTAGCAGAGACCTCTGTGTGTGTTAGGGAGACTGTGTATTGACCCCAGGCCACAAAGATAAGTGAACGCTTTCAGACAGACATCCCTGCTAAGCAGCAGTGCATAGTGAACTGTACTAAAAGAATGACTTCAAAACGTATCTCCTGGTATTCCGATGGCTTCAGACCGCATGCACCCATCATGTATCACCCTCTCACTCGCCTTCCTTAATCTTTTTTTTGTGTGACTCCTTACTGAATAACAATACGATGTGGATACGATTTGTGCTTCTAGAAGTCCTTAACATGCCCATTTGACAAATAGCTACTTCCTTTTTGCCTTGGATCGGATCCCCTGATAGGGATCTCATTGTGTAGACATGTCTCTCCACAGTCTCAGAGAGAAGGACACAAAGGACAGGGACTGCCCGAGGAACTGGGATCATTCTCTGCTCTCCTGTTAACCCCCCTGCAGCAATGTCAGGTGCTTCCTTCTCACCTGGGCGCATGCTGACTGTACCGGAATGTTATTATTATTATTATTATTAATTCTAAAGAAAGCAGGGCTACATTATTTCTAATAAGGATTTCAAAGCGACATTTGTGCAAAGAGCAGAACAGGCATAGGAAAGATGCAGTTTTAAACATAAAGTGAACGAAACTTACAGTAACAACATTCTCATATTGATTAATATACAGTGAGTTAGTTAGTTTATCACACATAATGGTGGTTTAAAATCTCATGTCTTATCAGTAGCCTACTTCCTGTGATATTGAGATTGTGTGTGTGTGTGTGTGGGGGGGGGGGGGGGGGGGGGGGGGGGGTATATATGTTGGCTGACGTCCGCCTCGGGCTCTTTCTTTGCTCCCTCCCCACTTCCACCTCCATCCGTCCGGTTGATAGCGCATTGTAGTTGGTCAGCTCCATCAAGTCAGACACAGAAAGATAATACAATGCCGGAAACGATTTGCCTTCAAAATAAGAGTCAAAACGTAATCACACCTGCGAAGAAACTTTTCTTATTATTAATTATTAATTATTTGACTATTAAACAAAAGCATGCGGTTTGCAGTCACACTGACTGGCTATGTCAAATATTACTACAGTGATTCATTTAGCTAATATATCTGTTCCATGAGCTCCCTCGAACTTTTCAACATTTTAAACTGTGATGTTGATAAAACAATATCATGTTCGGTTTTTGGTGTGTGTGTGTGGAGGGGGGGGGGGGCGTTCTGCATTAGTTTCCCCTCATTCTGTTTTTCATTTCCATTACAATCAGGTTCGCCAGGACGAGTCGGGCTACTCTGCCTTTTATTGTGAAAGTCATGACAGGGACACCTCGTTGCCGTACCGTCACACTTGACGCTGGCATCCCAACGTTCGTAAAAGGTGCCGAAACACCACGAGCTGCGGAGCCGCAGTCCGCCCTGCTCCGGTAGGGAGACAACACACGGAGCCACTGAACCGGGACATGACAGATAGCAACTAGAGCTAAGTATCGGCTTCCTCTGGGGAAAGGGAAAACTGGACGTAGAAGGCACGTCAAATATATATATATATTTTTTTTTACAAGAAAGGTCGCGAGCTAAAACAGCCGCGTTCGCTTACAGCAACGACACTGCGCGAAGCTTCTGCCGAAGGAGTCGGTCAACTTTGGGCTCATCATTTGGTCGCTGCTTTTAGGCTAAAGTTTGCAACTTTCTCAGGGTGGACTTTTAACTGCACATCAACAGGCATTGTGACGAGATCACTGGATTCGAACATGTTAGTAAATTATTCACTAGTGGGTAACCCGCTAGATAACAGTAGACTCCGTGAAGAAAAGTGAGACAGTGCGCGCTCGGAGGCTCACACATGAGCGAACTCAGCTCAGTTTGTAGTGCGGCTCTCACTGTAAAACTGGCATGGAGCTCTTTTCCTGGAAGCTCGCGCACTGTTGAAAACTTATCGTAACATTCTTTCTAGGGAGTACTTTACAGTAGTTCTTTTTTTATTAGGGCTTTTACCGCATAAAACTACCAATACTACGAGTAAAACTCGTTGAAGACGTCGTACTGCACCCGGCGAGAGAGAACCACGACGAAAGGCGACTGATTCCACCCCACGCGCCCGGACCATGGCTCCCACCTCGCGGAACAGCTGCGTCTGGTTGCTCTGGAGACGGACTTTCCTCGCGCTGTTGCTCTGTGCGCTCGTGGCGCGGGGAGCGGAGGATGACGGCACCTTCAACTCAGAGGTAGAAACACAATTCTATAGGCCAGTGGGCTACTACTGTGTTTATTTATAGATGAATGGTTATTTTCGTGTGCTTCAATTTAAATTAACTGACATGGAGTGGTCGTATTTACCTGTATAACAGCTTCGGACACGAGCTAGCCAATCAGACCTCAGGACCATCCAGCGCACAACATCCGGGTTATGATACTATTATTAATTGTATTATTATAATGAAACCCTGAACACACTCTTATTTTTAACCAAGTGGTCTATTTGCTTGACTGGCAGGTGTATAGTCTGTAATAATATGACCTTATCCTCAGCAATCCTAAACACTCTCTTTTGACCTCCACCTCTTTCAGTAATCAGACATGTTTGATGAAGATGTTTTTTCTTCTTCTTCTGGGCACCCCCCATCACACCATTCTCAAAAAAACCCCACTTGGTGGCCTCTGGACCCTCCTTTAATAATTACTGTGCTAAAATGTAGGTTTGTGCTTAAAATATTTTGGTAAATAGAAAAAAAAAAAAGCGAAACACTGTCATGCTCATTGCACTTGTACCGATCATCACTAAAGGAGCCGTTATTTAGAATTAATTTTTTGGTGATCGTCGTAATACAGACCAGAATCAGAATATACAGTGGGGCCTGTCCTGCTAATATTATGTTTAATGTCTTTTCCCCTGACCTATTGACCATTAGGGACACCTGCACACAGTTTCTAGGTGTGCCGTTAGAGGCCAAAGTAGCAAGTTGGAACGTGACCCAGCACTTCCTGCATTTTTTGTTTCGCCAGTCCGGCAGCCAGCCAGCACACTTGTTTGTTTTTCGAGAGGGATGAGAGCTGACTTTATGCCGACAAGGTGATTAGTGGTGGAGCTTTTGTTTGTTGTTTGACAGACAGACAGACAGACAGAGAGACCACCCGGTCATTAGAGGTGAGCTTGCTTTTAACAAAAAATCAGTGACCGGGGTGAGGGGGGGGGGGGTCTGCTTGTCAGCCAGGTTGCAACATCGTCTAAAGAGGTAGTGTGTGTGTGTGTGTGTGTGTGTGCAGGTGTTTGCTAATGTGTC